>LOEQ01001339.1:41663-55164 GCA_001685075.1 Bramus lutescens
GGAGCAAACAAGATATTTATCCCATGCCTGCTAAGGCAAAGGAGACACAGTGTAAGAGAGGATGGAAAGAAAGTAAGTCACAAAAGATAAGGAGAAGGGCTGCAAACCACTATTTTTTAGGCAAGACAGTCATTGCGATCAGGAACTCCTGGGAGCTATGGAGGCCTGCTCGGGATCTCCACAAGAATGAACCTATCAACAGTCAGGCATGGCGGTGGGTTTGAGGAGTCTACTTCTCACTGCCCATCTTTGTGCTACTGATAGAGGCGTGGAGGAGAATCCTTGCCTTCACGTGTATGCCAGCTTGTGATCACACCGGGTTCTAATGGATAGGTCCCAAACCAACTATCATGCAGATGGCCCTAGCTAAGGTATTGGGTCATAAGACAAAAGCAAAAGTCATAGACCTGGGGAAAGGACTGGTAAGGGTGAAGGCAGTTTGGTAGAGACGGGAGATGAGACGAGAGGGAATCATCAAGGTTGTAATGTGAACCATGCATTTTAGCAGAACACCCTCTGGATAAGAATACTCTGCATTCTCCAACATGATGCTCGCCACTCCTCTGTGGCAAACCAGCTCCTGGAATGTGGCTACTGCAGCATCACCACAATGCCTCGCTGTCGTCTCACTCGGGGCAGCACCCATTAGTGTTTCTTAAACATTCACGGAAGAATTTCTTAGAGTTTGGGGGAGAGAGCGGGGAATCTTAAATTATGTGTGGGGATAAAAGCATTCCTTTCCCCCATTGCCACTACACCCAAAATATACACAGACAAAGAAAACTCCAAGAATGATAATCAGGACGTTGTTTACAGGGAGCTGTACTTCTCTAAGTTATATTCAAAGAAAGAATAGAAAAGAGCTTTGTCATAGTTAGCTATACTGAGAACTAACAGCATTTGAAGCACACAACACTGTTAGAATTACAAACATTTGGAGCACAAATCCAATCAAGATGAAGGCAAATATTAGACGAGAACAGAAATGGTACAGGGTTGAAGAGAAGCCTGGGCACAGCGACACGGACTTCACATGCAACCCTTAGATTACAGTTCAGAGGGGTTTACTCTTATTTGTTTGTTAATTACTTATTTGGGGGGACAGAATCTCATGGAACCAAGGCTGACCTCAAACTTGCGTACCTGAGGCTGCTCTGATCCTCCTGGCTCCAGCTCCCGAGGGGTAAGAGCATAGTATGCACCAGCATTCCTGGAAAGTTTCTATTGGACACATAAAGTGATACAATTTGCATTTTCAAAGGTTTACTCTGGGCATTAAATTAAAAAGGGGATGTGGAGGGTAGGGAGTAGCGGGGAGGTAAGGAGAGGACTGAAGCAAAGCAGGAAATACCCCGCCACCTTCTGCCAGCTCACATTCTAATGGGCATAAAATACTCAGAAACAAATTCAGCTCAGTGTAACAGAGGGCCTTGTCTTCATTCAGATACTATTTACACCAACATGTATGACCCATTAAAAGTTGTTCTTATAAACATTTGCAACAACACTCCACAGAATAAAAGGAACTTCTGGTGGACATTGAGATGTTTTGCACTGTCACAGGTCAGGCTGATGGAATATAGAATCAGTTGGGATTTGAGACTCTTGAGAATGTCCATAGTGAATTATTCTGATTGTATTGATGAAGGTAGAAGTCCTGCCCGAAGTAGGTGGTGCCATGCTCTGGCTGGGGTCCTGGACCGAGTGGGAAATGCAAACTGGGCACCACTACTTTCCAGCTGTGAATGTCACACTCTCGTCACCTTTATCTCCCCACCATGATGGACCTCGTCCCTGAACTGTGAGTCAGAGTAATCCCTGTGTTGTCTTGTCAAAGCAGTTTATCAGAACAGCGAGAGAGAAGCTAAAATGAACAAGTAGATTAGGAATTAAACAAAATAAGAACTGGAAAGATGTGCTGACTGATTCTACTTGCCTAAATTCCCAAAGGGGTTATGTCTCTAGACTGCGCACAGAAAATCCATGTTTCATGGAAAGATAGTGAGATTAATAAGCAACCACATTGCCTAAAGGAGGTCAACAACACAGGAACACAAAGGTTCATAATTTCTACTCTCTGATACCCATGTCTCCCAGAAACTTCTAGTTTTCCTGGAAACATTAAGAGCCAACTCTGTTCTTGGGGTAATATTTTAAAAATAACACCATCAGCCAGACTCCTGAAGCAGTGTCTGACTGAATTTCATCGGTATCACAAACTCCATGTATGACCTTAAATGATGTCTTAGGCACTGCCCCAGTAGTTTGGTTAGCTAAACATGAAACGCATGTAGAAACTTGGTACATAGTTAACACAAAGTATGACTCTACAGTGCAATGACTGGCAGCTGATTCCATCACAGGAACTGCTCCAAGTGTTCACACACCAGTCTCTACAAAGTTCCAAAGTAGGTATTCTTGGCTTGGTTTTCCCAAAGAGGAAAAAAGCACAGACCAGTGTGGTCATATCCATCGAAGCAGCAACTCTGAAAGTCAAAGCCAGGATGCTAGGCCCTTAGCAGGTGCTCTTCAATGCTGCGCTTGTTGCTCACATACATTACACACGCTAACTTATCCCCCCACACTAATTCATTATCAGATTCCCTCAACCTGTAAAGGTTACATCATTTAGAAAGTCTTCACAAATAGAACTAAGTTAAAGATTTTGAGATGAGAAGACAATTCTGGGTCATCGGTGGGCCCTAACCATCAGCATATGAATACCTAGAAAAGCAGAGGAGTATTAAGGACAGACACAAAGAGAACATCATTAAGGGCAGAGCAGAAAAAGATGCAGCCACCAACCAGTGAAGGCTGACGGTTGCCAGGAGATGGAAGAGGCAAGGAAGGACCATCCCCTTGGAGCCTCTGGAGGGAGAACTGTTCTGTCCACACATTGATTTCAGACTTGTAACTTCAGGAAGTGTAAAACAAATAAACATCTGTTTAAGCCCCAAGGTCTCCAGTCTTTTTTGTCACAGTAGACCTAGATAATTAATAAGTAACTATCGTATCGTGTACCAACTAATCTCGTAACAAGAAAAAGCATCCATGATTTAATCTTGTATGCACTGAGAGTTTATTATGTGTCGGTCTTTATCCTTTAGAGGAAGAGGGAGAAAACGAAGCACCAATTTTCCCTTCATGTGACAGAAAGCATGTAAGGTTTCAGAAGGCACTCAGTGAATATGTTTATGGCTTATGCTTTCGTGGTCAACTAGGAACCAGCTAGGCATAGGGGCTGATCTCAACTTACCTTGCTCTAATATCTTATGATTAAATAGATGGTGCTGCTTGTGTAACATGCCTGGAGTAACATGGACCTCCTAGCTAGTGAATGTTCTCATGATAATGGCAAAAGTTGGGGTGAGAAAGGCTTCCCAAATATAACCCTATTCCTAGTATCTTGTGTAATATTTTAGTCTTTAAGTATGCTCTTAAAGTGAGCTACAAAGTTATATGCCAGGGCTATAGCCAGAATGAAGATATGATGGCAAGATTCTGCAGACAAGTATAGCTTTTATAAACTAATAAATACATAATTAATTTTAATTATAATAATATATTACATGAGTGGAGACTCAAAAAATCTGAAATTTGACTGTAGTACCCATACAAAGCTGCAAGGAGAAAGATCTTTGTCTATATGTATATATTTAGGTACATGGTGCATTTATGGAGTAGGGGTGCATATATTTGTGTGGTGGCATGTGCATGCATGTGGGTGCACATGTTTGTGCAAATACAAGTGCACATATGAAGACACCAGGGGTCAACACAAGATATCTGCCTCAATTGTTCTCCACCTTACTTTGAGGTACAGGTTCTCTTGCTGAGCCTAGAGTTCACCAATTGGTGAGGCTGGGTGGCCAATGAGCTCCAAGGATCTGCCTATATTCATAACCCAGTACTAGAATTTATAGGTGCATGCTGCTAAGCCTGGCTCTTTTACAGAATTCTGGAGAACAAACTCAAGTCCTTATCCTTATATGGAACAAATTTTGTGGAATGAATGTTAATGGTATCCCAATACCAGAAAAAGGATCTCAAAGGCTATTTCAGATTTGGATGGATGGATGGATGACTAGACAAAATGAGGATATTTTAAGAGCAAGAATTATTGTGAGTAAAACAATGATGACAGAGAAAAGTAGTTAATGTGGTATTGGTGAAAAAGTCAGCAGGTATACCAGTTATCCAGATGCTTTCACTAGCCAATCTATCACACACGGGAAGAATGCAGTCTTAACAAAAAAAAAATACATATTTAGCCTATATAGAAGAAACCACCATATTTTAAAATGTTTTAGGAGACTAGAGTTCAAAATATAATAAGCAGGAATGTCTGAGGGCTGAAGATATCCACCAGAGTACAAACCTAAGATTCCTAACATGCATAACAATGAAGACTCAATGTAGCTTTACAGTAAATAACATGAAGAAACCTGGAATTATGAATCCATGTATACATATAACAATCCTTGTTGGTAACCCAATGCTGAACGCTATCATCAGATTGTTTTTCTGGAAGCAAGATATCAGATGACTCCAAAATTGCTAGGAATTAAAACAAAATTTAAGAATCATCTTTCCTGACTATAAGCCTAAGTATTCTCACCAACATTTCATGTTACTTAAGCCTTGGTTTGTGACACAAATGTGAAGGGATTCTCAATGTTAGCAGATTAAAATTCTAATCTTTGAGTATGTTCCATTCCTTACAACTGGTTCTTCGCTTAGCTTACTTCTGTTCACATGACACTAAATACAACATACCATCTGGTAATGAGACCCAAGACCAGACTGACCTCACTATGTAGAGCTGAGAGCAGCCTAGAACTCATGATCCCCCTGAGTTCTAGGATAGACTGACCTTGAACTCATTGTTCTCCACCGCCAGAGTTCTGGGAGAGCAGATGAGACATGCCCAGCTAACTATTGGCGAGTGGCTACAGGACCTCTGGGAAGGAAGTGGTGGGATGAACTCTCCTGCTAGCCTACCTAACCATACCGTGTCCTCTACTGCCCCGGCTCTATATACAGACATCATTTTTGTTACCTGGTTCCCACACCTTCATTTCCGCTACAGAGCTATTTTCTTGGTTCCTCCTCCAGTCAGTAAACGATGTTATCTGAATATCAAGTGCATTTAGAAGTTGTTCCACTTTACTGTTTAAGATTGGGAAGCAAGATGAATGTCCTTCTCATTCTACACTGTCAGGGGAATAGGAAATCTTCTATTACCTGGCTCACAAACTCGCCTGCCCTATAGCCATTATCACCATACGGCATCTTCCATTTTTAATCAGAATTCTTCCCTTAGTATCACACCCCTTTTTGTCTACACTTCAACTTTCCTGCATTCCTCGGTATCATTAGCAGTGTCTCGATTCTATGTCTCCTCTGATTCCCTCTCACTCTTCCTTAAATCTCTTCCCATCAGGAAACAGTATCTACTGACGTGATTGAAAATGCTTCATCAAGGTTATTTCATTTATTTATTTAAAGTGATTTTTTTGAAAATTAAAAATTACATTCCTAAAATAAATATCATCTGGCCATACCATATGACCTACATATAAATGGATTCTATGTGGGAATATTTTGTTGAGGCCTTACAGCTATATTTGTGAGAAAGATGAGCTGGTCTATACTTTTCCTTTCTAATAATATTCTTTTCAGGTTCTGGTAACTAAGTTTATGACAGACTCATAAAAAAAGATAAATATTGGTCAGGATCCAGCAGAAAAGTTAAACCACACATATAGACACAATCATATGCAGAAACATATACACGATTTGCTATAGAGATTTGATCTGATGTAACTGTGGTAGTTAATTCCACACCCCTACTAAGATCACTCCATCTCATGCTGACATCCACAGACTAAGCAAACTGAGGGTGATGGATGTGAATTAAAAACCAAGGAGCAAAACAGTAGAGAAAAATTAGACCATACCAGTGTGACTTGAAACCCTTAAGAACAGAATGAAACACATCAGATTTTCCTGTGTTGAACCCTCTGACACAGAACACACACACACACACACACGAGCTAGAGAAACTCAACATTGTTCCAAGGGAAAGTGAGCAACAGGAGGTCTAACTGCTAACATGGCCAATGAGATGAGCCAGCAGACAAGTGACATCATGTGTGACTTACAGGTGTTTTTTCTTTTACTTCCACCGTCCAGTTCTCAAATAGGAATGTCCTCTGAGGCACACACCAATTGGAAACACACAGATAAAGGAAGTGAAATTCTGACAATCCAATTAGGGTCACGACAAGTAGGTATATTGAAAAATCTGCAACAGAAAACTTAGAATCTATATTCCTGGCAACTTGTAAGTATATCCATTGTTATGGACTATAGTTGCCATCTTTTACAATAGATAATTGAACTTATTCCTTACAAAATTATTGTCCCTTTTGATCAGTATCTTCCCAATCCTCCTCCCACAATCAAAAATACTTCCTCTATTTTCTTAATTTTTTCCTTTTATTGAAAAGAGATTCTTTTCTCATACTCTATATCCTGATTATAGTTTTCTCCCCCCAGCTCTTCCCAGGTCCTCCCTGCCTCCCCATCACCCTCCAGATCCCCTTCCTTTCTGTCATTAGAAAATAATAGACTTTCAAGAGACAACAACCAAGCATGACAACATAAAATATAATAAGATGAAGCAAAAACTCCCATATCAAAGTTGGACACAACAACCCAACAGAAAGAAAGAGTCCCAAGAGCAGGCACAAGACTCAGAGACCCACTTGTTCTCACAGTCAAAAGTCCCATAAACAGACTAAACTGATAGCTATAATATATACACAAGGGATATGGTGCGGACCCATGTAGACCCTGTGCTTGTTGCTTCAGTCTGCATGAGCTCATATGTGCCTTGAATAGATAATCAAAGGGTCTCATTCTCCTGGTGTCCTTCATCCCCTCTGGCTCTTACAATCTTTCTGCCTCCTCTTCTGCGGGATTCTCTGACCTCTGAGGGTAGGTATTTGATGGACACCTCCCATTTAGACCCTCTCTCAGTGTAATGTATAGCTGTGGGCCTCTGGATTTGCCCTATCTACTGCCTGAGGAAGATTATTGATAACCTAATAAGGCACTGACCTATGAGTATAGCAGAATACTATAAGGAGTCATTTGATACTATTTTTCTTAAAAACAAACAAACAAACAAACAAACAAACAAACAAACACAGTAGTGCTATCTAGTCTCTTGTTCTTGGTCATCCAAGCAGTGCTGGGTATGGGTTCCATCTCATGGAGTAAGTTCTAAGTCAAATCAGACATTGATTGGCTACTCCGACAAGTTTTGTGCTACTTACTGTTGTCTTGTGGGCAGGACAGATTGTAGGTCAAGGGTTTTGCAGCTGGGTTGCTTTCCATATTTTGGGGGGATGGAGATGGCCTGCAGAGGACTCATCCTCACCAAAGACACTAGAATATAGGGGTGCAAACTCCATGTATGCACCAGCTCAACCTCTCCATGTTGAATGAGTTGTGGAGGTATTGTTCTCAGCAATGAGGACCTGCTGTCACTTTACAGATAGCAATTCATTGTCTTAGCAACAGCCTGGGTTGTTGGGGGATTTCTGTGGGACCCCATTGGCCAACAACTCAACGGACTGCAACCCAGTCCCATCACTGGAAGCCTTGCCTTAAAACAAGAGATGTCCTGTTGAGACTCCATGTTCATTACTAGAAGTTCTCACCTTCATGGATTCCAGGAAGTTTCCACTGCACTAAGTTTCCACACCATTAATTCCAGCCATCTCTCCTACACATCTCTCCCTCTGCCCCATCTCCCTCCCCACCTAATACTACTGACTGTCCGCACCCATCCCCAGTTCCCCCATAAAATATATTCCATCTCCCCCTCCCAGGGAGATCCCTGTGTCTCTGGGATAAAGCCTATTTAATCATTGTGGATGATCTTTCTTATGTCTTCCTGCATTCAGTTTTTATTTTTAAAAGTATTTTATTGAGCATTTTTGCATCTTTGTTCATAAGAGTAATTGGTTTGTAATTCTTGTTCTTTGTTAGGTCTATATGGTTTGAGTGTCAGGGTAACTGTGATCTTATAAAATGAACTGGGCAATGTTTCTTTTGTTTCTATTTTGTGGAATAACAATAAATATTGGTGTTAACTCTTCTTTGAAAGTCTGGTAGAATTCTGCCCTAATACCATCATGTCCTGAGTTTTTTTTTCAATGGGAGAATGTTTTTATTGAGATATATAATTTTCTCCACTCCACTCCCTTTCTACCCTCTCCATGGTCCCCATGCTCCCAGTTTACTCAGGAGATCTTGTCTTTTTCTCCTTCCCTCAATGGGAGAATTTTAATCACTACTTCTATTCCACTAGGGGTTATAGTTCTATATAAATTGTTTATCTGATCTTTAACTTTAGTAATTTATATCTATTGTAAAAATTATCTATTTCTTTTAGATTTTCCAGTTTGGTAGAGTACAGGTTTTTAAAGTATGTCTTTATGATTCTCTGAATTTCTTCATTGTCATTATTTTCCCCATTTTGTTTCTGATTTTGTTGGTTTGGATATTCTCTGTGTCTTTTAGTTAGTTTGGATAAGGATTTGTCTACTGTGTTTTCTGAAAAAAAAAACAACTCTTTGTTTCATTGTTTTTTTTATATTGTTCTTTGTTTCTATTTTATTTATTTCTTGCTGTCTGCTCATCTTGGGTGTGCTTGCTTCCTTTTGTTTTAAAGCTTTTGGGTCCGCTGTTTAGTCACTAGAATGAGATTTATCCAAATTCTTCATGCAGGCACTAGTGCTATGAATTTTCCTATTAGCACCACTTTCAATGTGTCCCATAAGTTTGAGAATGCTGTATACTCATTTTCATTTAATTCTAGAAAGTCTTTAATTTCTTATTTCTGTTTGACCCACTTTTCATTCAGAGATGTTGTTCAGTTTCCATGAATCTATAAGCTCTCTGTTGTTTCTGTTGCTGTTGATATCCAGATTTAACCCAGGGTACTTTCACAGGATGCAAGGAGTTATTTCTATTTTCTTGTTGCTGTTGAGACTTGCTTTGTGTCTGAGTATGTGGTCAGTTTTGAAGAAAATTCCATGAGGTGTAGTTATGTCCTTTTCTGTTGGGGTGAAATATTATATAGATATCTGTTAGGTTCATTTGGACTATAATGTCTGTTAGTTTCAGTGTTTCTGTTTAGCTTTTGTCTGGATGACCTACCAATTGGTTAAAGTAGGATAGAGAAGTGCCCCACCACCAGTGTGAGAGCCAATATGTGATTTGATCTGTGGCGCTGTTTCTTTTACAAATTTAGTTAACTTTGTGTTTGGGGCATAGATGTTAAGAACTGAAAAGCCATCTTAATGGATTTTTCCCTTGATGAGTATGTAGGATACTTCCCTATCTCTTTTGATTACTTTTGATTTGAAGTCTATTTTGCTAGGTATTAAAGTAACTACACCAGCTTACTTCTTAGGTCCATTGGCTTGGAATACCTTTTTCCAATCCTTTACCCTGAGGAAATGTTTTATCCTTGAAGTTGGAGTGTTTCTTGTATGCAGCAGAAGAATGCATCCTGCTTTCTTTTTTTCAAATATTCATCTTTTTTATTTAAAAGTTTATATTCATTTTACATACCAACCACAGTTCTCCCTCCCTCCCCTTCTCCCAAAGGGTAAGGCCTCCCATGGGTAGTCAACAAAGCCTGGTACATTAAATTGAGGCAAGGAAAGCTACTCCTTTTCCCTGTATCAAGGTTGAGCAAGGCATCCCACCAAGGCAATGGGTTTCAAAAAGCCAACTCATGCATCAGGGATCCTGGTCCTACTGCCAGGGGGCCCACAGTCGCCCACATGCAGAGGGCCTAGTTAGATCCCATGCAGGCTCCCCACCTGTCAGTCCAGAGTCCATGAGCTCCCACTAATTCAGGTCAGTTGTCTCGGTGGGTTTTCCCATTGCGATCTTGACACCTCCTCACTCATATCCCTCTTCCCGTTGTTTAACTGGATTCCCAGAGCTCAGCCTGATGCTTGGATGTGGATCTCTGCATCTGTTTCCATCATTTACTGGATGAAGGTTCTATGATGACAATTAGGCTAGTCATCAATCTGATCACAGGGGAAGGCCAGTTCAGGCACCCTCTCCACTACTGCTAAGGGTCTTAGCTGGGGTCATCCTCGTAGATTCCTGGAGATTGTCCTAGCACCAGGTTTCTCCCTAATCCCATATTTCTATGAAGATATCTCTTTCATTATTCTCTCCCTCCATCCCTCCCACAACTCAACTATCCTGTTTCCTCATGTGAATCCATTCTATTAATCTGTGTCTTTTGATTGTGGAATTGAAGCCACTGATATTGAGATATCAATGACCAATAATTGCTGATTTATTATTTCTTTTGACTTTGTTGGTGGGAGATTATTTGCTGTATTTCCATGGGTGTAGTTCACCTCCTTAGGTTGGAATTTTCCTTTCAACACCTTCCGTAGGGCTGGATTTTAGACAAATATTGTTTAAACTTGACTTTATCATGGAATATCTTATTTTCATCATCTATGGCAATTGAAAGTGTTGCAGGGTATAGTAGCCTGGGCTAATATCTGTAGTCTCTAAGAGTCTGCAGCACATCTGTCTAGGCCCTTCTGGCTTTTGAAGTCTAAATTCAAAAATTAGGTGTAATTCTAATAGGTCTGCCTTTTTAGTTACTTGGTCTTTTTCCCCTGCAGCTTTTAATATTCTTTTTTGTTCTGTATATTTAGTGTTTTGATTCTTAAGTAGTGAGGGAACATTCTTTTCTGCTCCAATCTATTTGGTGTTTTGTAGGCGTCTTGTACATTGATATGAATTTCCCTCTTTAGGTAGAAATTTTTTCTTCTATGATTTTGTTGAAAATATTTCCTGACCAGGAGTGGTGGGACATGCCTTTAATTCCAGCACTTGGGAAGTAGAGGCAAGCAGATCTCTGTGAGTTTGAGGTCAGCCTGATCTCCAAAGTGAGTTCCACTTTTTTTCTGGGCCTTTGAGCTGACATTCTTTTTTTCTTTATCTCCATTATTTGTAGGTTTGGTCATTTTAGTGGCACAGATTCCCTGAACGTTTTGCATCAGGAGTTTTTTTAGATTTAGCATTTCTTTAAACAGTGCATCCATGTCTTCTATCCTCACTTCCTGAGGTTCTCGCTTCCACCTCTGTGTTCTGCTGGTGAAACTTTCCTCTGTAGTTCCCATTCCAACTCCTAAATTTTCACTACTGTAATTCCCTCTTCTCTTTATTGATTCTATTTCCATGTTCTCAGATTTCATTAAGGGATTTATTCATTTCCTCTTTGAGGGCCTCTATCATCTTCATAAAGTTGGCTTTAAGGTGTGTGTGTGTGTGTGTGTGTGTGTGTGTGTGTGTGTGTGTTGGAATGTTGGAATATTCAAGGCTTGTTGTGGTAGGATAGCTGGGCTCTACTGGAGACATATTGACCTGTGTTTTTCTGCTGGTGTCTAGGCATCTGGGTTTAAGATGATAATAGGTCTAGGTACTTATTTCTAGATTTGTCTTTCTTTGGGTGGGTGTTGCCTGTTTTCCTGAACTGCTTAGATGGCGTGTTCATAGGGAATTCTTGCTGGTGTTGGAAGCTGCAATGCTGGTGTGAGTTGAGGAGGGGAAGTTGAACTAGGGTCCTGTGGTCTCCTGGGGAAGGGGTCAGATAGGAAAGGAAACCAATGCAGGTTTCCTGCTACAGAGCTGGAGACTGGGGGAATTGCATCTCAGGAGCAGAACATGTGGTTCTGCCTTCAGCCTATTTCTTACTCAGGAACAGCATTTAGGTTAACAAAGGGTGCCTGCTGGAGTTGGGGGTTGGGAAAAAGCAAGAAGTGGGGGGAGGGAGGTTAGAAGGGGAAGATGGGTGAGAGCCAGAGTGGATGGGAGCAGGAAAGGCGGCCACGGGTGTTCTGCTGCAGAGCTGTGGATGAGACTCAAAGATTGGATCTGGGGGAACAGAGAGAAGAGAATGCTATTTCTTGTATCTTCTAATGGAAGTTTCTGTAAGACTTGTGTGTGTGTATGTGGGGGGGGGCATTTGCAGGTGCATGTGGAAGTCAGGACAATCTGGGGTAGTTTATCTTCAAACGCCATCTACCTACTTTTATTCTCAGACAAGGTTCCCCCCCCCGTCCTTTATTAAGACTTTTTTGTTTTTTATAAGTATTTGGCCTGCATTTACATAAATGTCCTGCATACTAGGTGCTGAGTACCAAATCCAGACCCTCTTCAAGAGCAGCAAGTGCTCTTAACCACTGAGCCATATCTACAGCCCAAGACAAGGTCTCTTATTGACCTGGAGCTCACTGAGTAATCTAGACTGATTGGCCTAAGGATCCACTTGTCTCTTTCTCAGTGAGATTACAAATGTGTATTGTTAGACATTTATTTTCTTTAATAAATGTGGGGATTAGCAGGGTGTGTCACCATGCCTAACTCTTCCGAGGGTGCCGAGGTTGAACTCGGGTCCTCATGCTCGTGCAGCAAGCACTTCACCAATGGAGACATCTCTTTTCTCTCTTATTTCTTGTCCTTCATTTACTTCATTTTCTGAATTAATTTATTTTTATTTTTTATTTCTGATTCTTTTTTATATTAATTAAGATCAAAACTTAAGGTGTAAACTGGTTTTTTGCTTTTTATTTTAGAAAATGCACATTCTAAAGCATATGTTTCCTTTTAAGCACATCAGCTGGTTCCACAAATTATGTCATATTTATCTTCGATCCAAACTATTCTCTAATTTTTTATGGTTACTTTCCTAAACCACATGATTTTAATATTATTGACTTCAAATTTAATTCCAGTGATTCCAAAGCACAATCTATGATTTAAAAAACAAAGCTTAGCATATCTAGTAATCATGAAAATGAAACAAACTGCCCAATCAACTTCAATATTATAAAGACAAGCTGATACAGGGCAAACCTGTTCCAGAACCTTCAAAATCTGCTCTCTTAGCAAGTGTCAAGGACACATAAGATGATACAACAGTAAAATTTTAATAAATACATCAGCCAATAAGCAAAGAAGATAGGAAATACCGAACAACTCTGTACTTCTAGGAGTTTAATTTTCGACACGCACATCAAAGTGAAGCAATTAGAGGAAGAAGATGGCTTTCAGCTGATTTGCTGACCCAGCTGGACCTCCATGTGCAGCACTAAGGACAGAGAACCAGCTCCTACCATTTAAAAATGCAAGGATTAATATGAAAGGTGATAGAATTAAATATAAGATAAAAAAGCCTCCAGCAATGTAAGAAAACATCTTTGTGTGTTAGAAATATGCAATTATTTCTTAAAAGATGAAAGCAATAAAATTCTTAACTTGATAAATTGTATCTAATCAAAAGGAAACTTTTTGATTTTTTTTTGTTAAAGAAAACGAGTATCTTTTCTCATTTTTCATACCAATCCCAGTTCCTACTCCCTCCCCTCCTCCCATTCCTTCC
>LOEQ01001339.1:55262-70935 GCA_001685075.1 Bramus lutescens
ATCCATCCAAAGAGAATGGGTTCCAAAAAGCCAGTACAAGCAGTAAGGATAAATTTTGCTCCCATTGCCAGTGGCCCCAGCCATACAACTGTCACCCGCGTTCAGAGGGACTAGTTTGGTCCTATGCTTGGTCCTTCCCTGTCCAGCTGGAGTCTGTGAGCTCCCATTAGCTCAGAAAAGCTGTTCCAGGGGGTGAACCCATCATGGTCTTGACCTCTTTGCTCATATTCTCACTCCTCCTATTTTTCAACTGGATTTTGGGAGCTCAGCCCAGTGCCCTGATGTGGGTCTCTGCCTCTGTTTCCATCAGTTGCTGGATGAAGGTTCTGTGTTGATATTTAAGATATTCATCAGTCTGACTACAGGGCAAAGCCAGTTTGGACACCTTCTCCTCTATTGCTTAGGGTCTTAACTGGGGTCATCCTTGTGGATTCCTAGGAATTTCTCTAGATCCAGCTTTCTTGCTAGCCACATAATGGCTCCCTCAATCAAAATATCTCAAAAGGAAACTTTTATGCTTATAAAAGTTCAACTAAGTTAAGGGCAGACTGAGAGGTAACAGTCACATACACACACACGCACAACAATATACTCATAATTAACTCTTACAACTCAATTAACAAAAGGCAACATCCCATACAGAAAAGGTAGAAATAAAGGGATACAACTAAACACCAGTGCTAGAATCTAGGTGGAAATATCCAGGCTATTCACTGCATCTGCAGCAAAGGCAACAGCTGAGTGCTTGGTACGGAGACAACTGCAAACAAACAAAAATGTCTTTTCAGACCCAAGAGAGGGCTCCCAAGAGAAGCCTCCATCAGTCTGAAACATCCTGGGCTGACTCAGATGTGGATCCTCTTGGTACAGATGTGTTACATTTCAAGACTCCTTTCACAGTAGACCTGTGTGTAGATTTCAACAACTTTTAGGAGTATAATGTTTCTGTATTTGAAAATCCACAGTAATTTTTTTTATATTTACTCATTTTTACTGAATCAAGTTCAACAAGGAAGAATTTTCCTAAAGCACTGTTTTTCTACACACAAAAGTTCTGAAATAACCTTGGGGCTTACACTGAGAAATTTAATCAGCAAGGAATTCTTCATTCTTAGTAAACCAGTGTCCACCTGACAAAATTCTCGGCAATTTTGCTCTCGTCACATAGCAACAGTATGCTAACTGGAAGAAAGATTAATAATAAAATGATTTACAAGCAAAGACAGTATTCACAGTAGTCCTTCAGAAAATGAAGCTGCATTTGATATAAACCTAGTACTTACCCAGGTTTCCTGAACCACACAATTCCATCTGGCAAAAGTTTTTCTTCTTCAAAGTTGATTTCTATTGCTTGGGGAACTAAATTTTCAGCATCAATAAAAAAGAAATCTGCCATGCTCCACTGCATATCAGAGTAACTGATGTAAAAAGAGTTATCATTAAAATTGGAAACTATCTCTGTAATTAAATGGTTATAAGAAAACCTCATATTGCTCAGAGGCTAAAGCAGTTTAAGCAAAATAAAGGAAAACACTAATTTTTTAAACTGTCAGAATGGTTTGGAGTTGGCCCGAATCTTAGAGGAAACAATTCACCCAGTGGAAACTTAAAACAAAATACATAATTATTAATACTTATCATAGTCCAACACAGCAGCTCAGAAGAAAAGATTAGTATTAATAAGCACTTCTACAGATGTGCACACACCTCCAAAGCAGGTTTTAGGTCTGGAAAACAAAGCAGGCCACGAGTAACAGCATTAAGATTAAAACCAAATAAACCAGCAGCAAAAACCAGATAAGCTAAGAGAGCAGAGATGTTTGTTTAAATAACACCCAGAAAACACTCACCTATTACAATTTTAATAGCCCCGAGTGACTGAACATTAACTATGTCTAGCTGATAAAATATACCTTGCACACATCATAGACAGTAAATTCTTAAAACAAAAAACAGAGAGGTTGAATACCTCTTTCTAGCTGAAAAGAACAAAAACAGTTTTAAATCCCACTAAGGGAAAACCACACCCAAACAGTGTACAGTAAAAGACTTTCCCTTCTTACATTTTCTGAAATTATTACAATCAAATGTCAAACTCAGACAAATTCAGTATTAAAGAGAACTTATAGATCTCATTCATGATAATAAATTTAAAATAACCAAATGAAATATTTCTAGGTTGAATATAAATGAAAATTTGTTTTTCAGCACATGAAAATTTTAGTACTAGAGAAAATCTATTAGCTCACTAAAGACTAAAGAAAAAAATTATACAATCATTTCCAAAATACACAGAGTATTAAGCATTCAATAAAATCCAGCAATTTCTGATAAAAAATGTCAGTAAGGCTGGGAATCTCCTACCCTTTAGACAGTCCACAAGAGACCTATGGTCATGCTCAAGGGTAAAGCGTTACTATTCTCTGTAAAATGATTACTATGCAGATATCTGTGTCCTCCCTTTCAACACTAGCTGGAGGTTTGGGCTAGAGTGTCTTCATAAAAAGTCTGTAAGGAATCCATGTGCTTCGTAACTAAGAATTGTCCAAGAATAGCCAAGGAACTGTTTAACAAAAGTCAACGGCAGATGAAATGGCTGGTAGGCTTCACCCACTTAAACATTAAAATATAAATTGATAAGTCTGTTGATGTGACAGAAGAGTGAAGAATTCAGAAAAGGACTCACATGTTCGCGGAAGCCTGGCATACTGCACAGATAAATTGCAGATCAACAGAAAGAGGATGCATAAAGACCCAGGAAACATGTAGACACCAGAAACTTAAAAACCTAAATACACTACCATTTGCAACATTCTAAATAATTTAGAATTAATTAATAAATGACAAATGTGAAAATGAAAATATTTAAGTTTAAAAATAAAATTTTGGAAATACATTAATAATCTCAGAGTTAGAAAAAAATTCTTGAGAAAGCACATATTAAGAATTAAACATGAAGAAAAATTTACATATTAATATTACGCAGTCGAGGTCACCAAAACACACCACAAACAAGTTGAAATAACAAGTCCCAAAACTAGAAAAATATTTCCAACATGCATATCTAGCAAATAATGTCCAGAATAGTGTATTCAGGGTACTCATAATCAATTAGCAAAAGACAACCAAAGGCGGGCCAGCCCTTCTAGCAGCTCTGAATGCTAGGAAGGATTGACAATTTAAGGCCTGCCTCAACTCCAGAGTGAGTTCAAGGCCCCGCTGGCAAACAGGGCCACACCACCTAAAGAATGAAAACTAGAAGAAAAGAAGGGTTAGGGATACAGCTCAGTGACAGAGCATGTGGCCAGCACATGCAACCCCAGTTCAAAGCTCAGGAGGAGAGGAGAGGACACATAGATCAACAACTAAGAGAAAAGCCTCAAAGCGTAAGGAGATACTCAAGTGCTGTCAGGGCCAAACATGGGGCAACAGGTTCTTGTGCCCTGCAAAATGAAAGCATTTCTAAAACCCAACATAGACATACTATAGCATAGAGACTACACATACAAGCACACACAAAGACATGCATGAGAATGTACTAAAATCTTACAAATTATGTCTGAAACGTGTGGTTAAAAGAAACAATTTCTAAGCTCACTGTGGTAGCATAGTACCTACCTGTAATCCCAGCCTTTGGTGGGGTGAGGCAGGAGGATTGCCATAGATTTAAGGCTAGCCAGGGTTAGAATGCAAGACCCAGTCTCAATAAATAAGAAACAAAGCAAAAGCATAAAACTTCTAAGATTAATCTCTATGGAAGCCCATCAATATTTTTTCACAGACTTTTTATCACTTAGTTACTAAATTCACTAATAAATATTTGTTGTCCTCTTGGAACTGAGATGAAACACCAGACAGATGAGTTTTGGATGAAGTGAAGAGGTTTTGGGTTTGTTTATTTTGTTAATACTGACAAGCGTATGTACTTTAGATCACAAAAGATTATATCAAGTATTTATAAAATAAAACTCTTTTCTGGAGATAACTTCTATTTAAGAAGGATTAAAAGAGCATAAAACTTTATCCTTATCATCCGTGAATGAAGTAACTTGTATTTTAATAGCTTAATCGGAAACCACAAAGAAGGAAACAGTCTTATTAAAAGAGCCTGGTGTCCTGTGGTCTTCCTTAATAACAACCCACTTTCGAGAGCCTATAATCTATTCAACAGAAAGCCTTCTATCAAAGGCCTTAATCAGGTTCTGAGAAAATTCACACACAAAATAAACAACAGGGCACTAAAACCCAAGCAATCAGGCAGCTTTACAAAAGGCTAGGCCCTCCATGATGAGTCACTTCTAAATGATGAAAAGGTAAGTCCTTCAAGTGTTTTCTATTCAAGCAGAACACATATAAAGGCAGGGAATCATTCAGCACTGTCAGAGTGCGAAATTTTTCATTTTACACATTCTTGCTTCTCTTTATGCAAACATCAAACTAAGAATGGCAAAAATGAGTCTCTCTTCCTACATATTAATGCTGATTGTTTCTTTGTTTTCTCAAGGTATTTTACTTTCAGCTTCCAAGTCCATAAGAAATTTAGAAGACGACATGGTATTTAATACATTTAGGATGGGGAAAGCCTTCCAGAAGGAAGACACCGCAGAAAGATCGGTTGTGGCTCCCTCTCTGGAACAATATAAAAACGATGACAGCGGCTTCCTGAGCGATGATGAAAACAAAAATTCCAAGGTAAGTCCATGCAGTCTGATTTTTATTACAATAGAAAGGAAAATGACTTTTATATTATAAATCACCTAGAAGTAAACTTGGTGTTTTAATTTTATAAATGGGAATACTGCCAATAGAGTCACAGTATGCATTCAGATAACTAGTACAATTTCACATGTACCAAGTACTTCCCCATCTTATCCAAAAACTTTGTTTCTTATATCTAAGATATTTTAGAAGTGAAAAGCAGTGTAGAGCACCTTAGAACTGATCAGCAAGCTTGCTGGACAATTGTATTTTAGCTTGTCTGTGCTGAAGACGACAGCTGGAATACAAACCAAACTTCTCTTTACAGAACCCAGGCTCCAAACAGAATCTCCTAAGTCATGGTCTGCCACTGAATCTGGCTATAAAACCTTATCTGGCTCTGAAAGGATCAGTAGCTTTTCCAGCTGAGAATGGAGTTCAGAATTCTGAGTCAACACAAGAAAAGAGAGAAATTGGGGATGAAGAAAACTCAGCTAAATTTCCCATAGGAAGGAGAGATTTTGACAGTGAGTAGCTTTTTAAACTTCAATTCCTACATTTTAATTCTATAAAAAGCGGTCTGAGCTTAACTGACTTGGATCTGACCATAACAAAGTATAGTAGGAACACGGGTTCAGTTCTACCAGACAGCAGGTGACCCTGTGAAAATGGGAAATTCCTAAAAATCATAATTGTGGTTTGATTTATTCAGAATTTATTAAAATAGGTCCATAACCTTTCTTCATTCTATGCGGTAATTGTGTTATCATTTGCTCCCTTGCAGTGCTCAGGTGTATGCTGGGGAGAGTCTACCGACCCTGCTGGCAAGTCTGAGTCCTGCTGGTCCACGCCGTCCTTCCAGAAGAACGCAATTCATTGCAAGGGGAGAGAAAAGCCCTTAGTGTTGATATGACTTGTGTATTATCCTAAATGTCTGTTTTAAAATAGTTAAGACGTAATAACCTACATGTTATGCTTTGACTTGTGCATTAAACTTTATGAAATTCCTGCATAATCCTGACTTACTGGTGTTACGATGTGCGCCTCTCATACATCTATCAAAATAACAAAGCATCAGAATTTACATCGTGATATTTAAAAGATAGCTCATGGCTTTGGTGAATGGTCTTCTATACCTAAATCTAAAGCACACAGATGATGAAATCATAGCCTAAAAAACTGAGTTAACTTGGTCTGGCCAGGAATCAGTTTGACCCTGGCAGTACACCTACTGCCTTTTGCTCCGGGGGCTGGTTTGCCACGAGCCTTACTGTGTGAGTCACTGGGTACTTTATGGAACTTAACAAGTTTATGTGGGTACGGTTCATTTTCATCATCACAGGGGACACTGTCGCTGTCTAGATCCACCTGCTTCCTTTTGGGTATTTTATTTTCTGTAGGTTTTCTAGGTATTTTGTCCTCTTTACTTCTATTCTGATGCACACGTTCAGAACTTGTTTCAATTCTTTCTCTTCCAACAGAGGAAATGGCACCTTAAAATGACAAGGGGAAAGGAATCATATAATACTTAGTATTACAAATCACAAGATATAAAATAATCATTAAAATGGCTAGAGCATCTAAAGACATTTATAATATAATAATCCCACCCAATCAAATGTCAAGAAATAACTATATTGTCTTCTTACTATGCCACATTTCACCCCAAACAATGAATATCTATGTAAAATACAACAGGTAAATACTATGAATTATTTTTTAAATCCACTTAGCTAGGTTAAATCATACCCTATTCCTATCCATAAATTTGTACTTAGATTCAATTTCTTAAACAAATACAGGCCTTAAAAACAAGTCTTTATATTTCTTAGTATTTGTGAAAATAATTGGTTAATTACCAGAAACATCATTTTCCAAGTGAAGGGCATGAGACGGCTTTGCTGATAAATCACCATTCCATCCATTCTTGCCCACCGCGCAGTCATCTTTATAAGTACAAGCAAACTGTGACCTAATTAAGGCCTGCCTCATCTGGTAACACAAAGAAAAAATGTGCAATTATATTTTGTCTCATTTTCCATTTAGTTATAGACATGCTCCCTAGTAATTGACACATACTATAAAGGCGATTCTTACAAATACCATCACTCACTGGGACTTCTATCTAGTTTTGTTACAGTTTTGGAACTCACTTGTTTCTATGGTTAGTCTCTTAGTTCCTTTGGGCTGCTTTGGAGTGAATATGATAACTGAATACATACACACAATCACAAAAATGGGAATGGAGACGGTAAAAGAGAGGAAACAGCAAATGTTTAGCAAGGGGAGCACAAACAACATGGGAAGACATAATTTCTTAGTTAAAACAAATATTTGGGGAAACCAGAAAGAGTTTTTAACTGTATCGTTCTAGAAAGACTTAACAAAGAGTTTTAATGATGAAAATTCTACAATATACACTTGCATTTAACCTCAGAGATAAGAAATCAAAGCCCGACTTTTTCATAAATGAAGAAAAGTTATCAGACAGATAAAGTTAATAATGAGAGGATATGGCGACATCCAGCTGTAGCCCTAACACTCTAACAGACTAAAGCAGGAGGCTCGAAAGCTGAAGGTAGGCCTGGGTTACATACGTCGGAGACACTGGAGGGCGAGGCGAGAAAGGAAGGAAAGTCAGTCTATGAACTAGGATGGGAAAACACGCAGTTTGGAAGTGCATTCTGTGATGAGACTGCTGAGCTATCCCAGGAGGAGGAGTACATTCCAGTATTCCTGTATCTAGTCTATACATAAAATGCAGATACACCATCAATTGCACTTAGTCCATAACCATTGATGATGATGTGGAGAATTCCCCAAACCATTAGAAGTCACCTAATATCCTTTTAACACTTCAAATTATATTTACATTATGCTGGATATTACTAAGAATATTTACTGATTAAAATGTAATTATATATTATATTTAGTAATTACATTTTATGTTATATAATCAGGGACTAGTGTTCTAATCCACTCAGATGTTTACAAAGATCATAGCAATAAAATCACTGACCGTAGCTTAAAAGATACGAGAATGGCCACCTTTCCAGCTGCTTCATAAAAGCCAATTTCATTTCAAGTGATAAAGTAATGAAAGCCATTCCCATATTAGGAAAATTTTGTTCCATATTTTTCACTGAAGAACTAGACAACTGCAGCTTGTTAATCACAAAAAAGTGAAAAGCTGCAAAAAAAAAAAGTGTAAAAATGCTCACGGCTGGAAAGCTATTTTTGACAGAAACTAGAAAAGAGTGACAAGCCTCCCTCCTCACTGGGCCCCTGTGGACCCTGGGAGCTGAGAGTGACAAGCCTCCCTCCTCACTGGGCCCCTGTGGACCCTGGGAGCTAAGAGTGACAAGCCTCCCTCCTCACTGGGCCCCTGTGGACCCTGGGAGCTGAGAGTGACAAGCCTCCCTCCTCACTGGGCCCCTGTGGACCCTGGGAACACAAGTTCTTCTGTAGCAGCTCACAAGTCTTCCTGTCACTCAAGATTTCCGGCAACTCTTTCTACTGCTCACAAAGACTTACAAACGTGTTTATAAAGTTATAACGAGGAGCAAATGCGATGGTGTACACATCTAATTAGTATTCTGGAGACTGAGGCAGTATAGCGTTCTGTCCAGCCTGGGCCACATAGTGACACTATCTGATTCCCTTCCTCAGACAAACAAGTTATAAAAAGTGTGGTAAGACGATGTAGGTCGGAGGGTGGTGGCACCTACATGTCACCTCTGCCCATTAGAGCACCACCTATAGGAAACACCAATAAAAAGACAATAATTATGCTGTTTAGGATAGTATGCTTTTCTCAATTTCATGTGTAGCAAGAACAGAAATTTTCTTATAAAATTACTTCATTTACTTTTAACACACAATCTAAGCAAAGCTTTGGATTCCCAGTCCATGTTGTCAAGAACTAGTTGTGACCATGTCTCCTGCTAGAGGCCCTCTTCAGGCACCACAGAGAGAAATTCCAAAGCCCTCAGCGACAGATCCAACTCAGAACACCACAGTTACAGGTAGCAGGTTCTTACAACAAGAAGGCCAGGTACAGGTGAGGAAAAATAAAAGATTAACCACGAAACACATATCCAAAATACAAAAAGCATAAGAGTTCTATCTGATCTTGGAATGGTTGTATCTAAAATAGCAGGGAGTAGACCACATTGAGGGGTTTCCTGCCTGTATGCTTGCTTAAGACATGATCTCGCCATGCCCAGGCTGGCCTACAACGTGAGATCCTCCTTGCATTAGACACCAGAGTATAAGGCTGCCGGGATTAAGGAGATCCCAGGACACCCAGCTCAGATAGTTTTCTATTTGTAAAGTGACACATGAAGTTTCTTTACTCTCTTCCTATGAGGAAAGAGCTTGTAAAATAAACTACTGTGTACTGGGTTTCTACACTACATGATAGGCGCAGCTTCCTCACTTTTCCTCCCAGTCATGCCGTAGACAGCGGTGTACCATTTACGACTGCTTATGCCTTTCTTTCATTTAGCTCCAGTAAATTACAAAGCTACAGACAGGCCAAGATGAGGAAAAAACAATGTTTTTCTACACCAACTGTCATTGTCATGGCTTATTTTTCATTTCCTTCTTATTGTGTTATGTGAATTGCATATTTACAATACCCAACCCAGGTTTGTATATTTAGTTCTTCCAAAATAAAACAATATTTACCATTTTATGATTAAACTTTGTTATACCTTAACTTTCTCTGCTTGCACTGACTTGCGGATTCGCTCTCTGAGGGGTTTAATTGATGTATTATCTACTTGTGTGGGAGACCTATATAAAAAAAAGACACAAATTAATAGAGCTTGAATGTTTCTGTCCTTTCAAAATTATATTTTTAATTGCCAATGAAACAATATTAAGAGGGAAGGCCTTTAGAAGGTGTTTAGGCTAGTGTCCTTATAAAAGAGCCTGACACCCTGTTTGGCCATTGTCGTCCTTTCAAATTTTCTACCATAGTAAGAAGCACGGGCAGGTGCAATTCATGAGGACCAGGCAAGCTTCTGCCTACCAATGGCAGGAAATCTGCTGACACTGTGATCTTAAGCTTGTAGGCTCCAGAACTATAAGAAATGAATTTATTATCAATCACCCAGTCTAAGATATCTTTTGGTAGTAACTAAAATGAACTATGACACTCATAAACCAGAGCAGCTTTTGAACTAGTGTTCTCCTACTCCCATAAACATCGACAAGGAAGAAACAAACAAACAAACAAGTTGTAATCTGATAGATTCCAGGAGACAATTACAGTTAGAGGAGTAAACTTTCAACGATGTAGGACAAACACCTGGTAGGAAAGGGACAACAGAGCGACCACTGTGTACACACACGACACAAAGGTCATCTAGAGAAAACAACACTGTCAGAGTTCTTAACAGAGCCCACCTACGCCGCATCTGCCGCTTCTCACCTTACATTAGGTTTCTGTTGGTTGACAGCAACGGTAGCAGTCTATGTATGGTATTTATAACAGCTGCTGCAGCCAGAGCAAGGCAGTATCAAGGTCTGTATATAACTCCAACATGCACATAGCAAATCCTTTTCTTCGTAATGCACAAGGAGCCAACAGATGCTGATTCTGCTATGAATACAGTGTGCACGTCCTTCCTATTCTTATGGAGAACAGTGGTCCACAAAGAACGACTTCAAGGCTGGGAGAGGAAACCTTGGCTACTTGTTAACTGAGCTCTCTCGGGAATATCATGAACTCTCTCTCAAGTCTCAATTCTCCACTGAGACAGTGGCACACTATTAAAGGAACCGCTTGAAGGGCTGTGGTTTAACAAGGGTTCTTGACGCATACCAAAACAAATATTTTTACAGCAAAACACTTAGAACCCAAATCACCTGCTACACTCTCAAGTGCTACATTATAAATATAACTGTGCTACAGTGAAATGTCTAATCTTCCTTTAATTTTTGCTTGCCTTTTCCATATTATCCAGCTGCTTCCAAGTTTCCTATCATAGGTATAAATTCCTGATAATCAGCAAGGTATGTGTGCATACATCCACATACATACACACACACAGCTGCCATACTACACACCTGAAGAGCGTGAGAAAAGAAGCTCTGCCGTGTGGCCCTGCAGTCTCATCGTTATATAAAAGCTCTGCTCTGTTTCTGGTTGGAGCACTGGCTGCGTCTTCATCCAAAAGAACCAGCAAAATTTTCACAGCATCTCTGCCACAGTATGCAGTGTCATGGTTTATGGCAAAAGATTTTGGCTAGAACAAAAAATAATTTTAAATTATACACAATAATCACCTCATCTAGGTGAATCAGTCATGAATTTCAATTTCAAATGTCATTTTTCTTTCTTTATTGCTGAAATCACAGAAAATCAACTATAGATATAAGCTATCTAGACATTTCTCCTTTAAACCACACTATAATCAATTTTTACCAATTTTCAGACATATAAGAACATCATCAAAGGACATTTGTTTCTGATGTGAGTAACATTAGGCTTATAAGACAGAAAAATCTAATCGCTATCTAGTTAGCTTCAACCCCATGGCTTTATCTCTTAATATCTGTGTGCTTTTTCTCTTGTACAAAAGGGGCAAGGCTCCGGCAATCCAAAGCAAACCTCCATGTGCTTAGGATCTGATCAAGAGTCAGATGTGGTGCATCCCTATTTCCCCAGCACGGGGTGAGGGGTGGTGGGGACAAGAGCATGAGTGTGAGGCTAGTTTCGGTTACATGAGTTTAAGATCAGCCTGGGTTATAATTAGACCCTGTCTCAAAAAATGCAAAATGAAAGGCTTAATCAGATGAAAATTCATGCTATGTTCTAAGCATTATTTTAAGAAACTAAGGCTTCCAAGGTGAAAAGCACTACCTTCAGAGAAATCATGGCACCCTTGAGAAGACAAATAAGTCAGCAAAAAGTTATGTTACAGAGTGCAGTCATATTTCTAGTAGACATATGCACAGTGTGGTGGAAACACCCAACTCATCACGGTGAGAATGCTGTGGAGAGAATGGAGCTACAGAGGAGTCAGAGAGAGGAAGGAGCTGCAGAGACCAGACGCTAGAACAGCTCACAGAGAGGAAGGAGCTGCAGAGACCAGGGGCTAGGACAGCTCACAGAGAGGAAGGAGCTGCAGAGACCAGATGCTAGGACAGGTCCAGGCACCTCGGTCAGAAGGAAGAGTTCAAGGGAGTGTGAAGAAACTACGCGTCCATGCACGGAAGTTACAGGGCAGTCTGCTTTATTAAGCAAGTAAATACAATAATCTTATTTAGACTTTAGAAAAATCAACAACAGCAATGTGTAAAATATATTTTAGGGTAAAATTTGTCAAATATGGACACAGCTACAGCAAATTAAAAGACTACAATAAATCAGTTTGGAAATGAAATGGTCTGAACTAAACAGTGCTGAAACAGATTAAAAGGGAGAGCTGGGAAAAGGAGTAATTAGAGAATAAAGAAGGAGGTGGGCAGTGCATGGTGCCACGTCACATACAGAGAGATATGAACATCAACTCTCGGGAATTCTTGTTAGGCTAGAAATACCCTACTAATTATGTAGTATGGGACTCTGAGAAATACTCAGCTTCCCTACACCCAAAATGTACTCACTTGGCAAAGAGCAATGGCAGAGCCTTGTCCACTGGGGTGAGGGACACTGTGCCTAAACATCAGAGCTACTCTTTCAGGGCCTTCGGTGGTGCTTGTGCCAGTCACCTCAGCACTTATCAACACGGCTTTGGTCTCTCTCTCTCTCTCTCTCTCTCTGTCAGCTAAGGCTACCAGACGAACTGTGAGGCACAGCTGCACTCAAACTAAAACCAAGAGCCTACCCTCACCTAGTACCTACCACATGGTTTACTTTGGTATCAGAGATGGCCACATGGCTAATAGTACCTTCAGTGAGTGTTATTTGATGATATTTTCAAAATTTGTGATTTAGGGAAAACATTAGACTAAGAACAGGTGGTTTGCGTCAGGATTTTTCTGCCTACAAATGAGAAACTGGCACTCGGAGTGATCTCAGATGGCAGTGGTTCCTGGCTTACACTTGCAGTGATAGCTTTCTTGTGTTTTGTGCCAAGCTAGTTACTCAAAATGTTGGCATGCACATGAAATAATTGGGGTGGCATCCCAGAATCTTCCCCATGATGCCTTTGAAGTAAATCTAAGAACATGTATTCTTGTGGTAAAATAGATAAAAATGACCACCAAGACCCGTGGATGAAAGAATGAATAAATAGCAAAAGCAAAATAATTTCTTCATGCATGGCCTGCCATGGTGACACCTAATGAAAAGAGCCTTTTGTTAACCGAATAAATACCACAACGTAGATAGGCACAATGGTTCACACTGTAATTCCAGCATTCAGAATGCTACGATAGGAGTTTGAGACCAGTCTGGGCTACATAGTGACTTCCAAACCAACCTGGACAACACAGAAAGACTTCATCTTAAATAAAAACAAGAGAAAGAGAAAAAAGAAAAAGATAGACCCACCATAATAGTCTAAAATTCCATTCTGCATTTAAAATCATAGTAGTTCATTTCTGTAGTAATGATGTATTAAAACTGACTATGCAAGAAAGCCAAGAAAGAAGTATATGTTGTATAATTAGAAGATTCCCAAGTATATGGAAGACTGAATTGTAATCAACTGGAAATGTAGTTATTAATAATAATTATATAGCTCTATGTATGAAAACTAAACTTCTGAATAACAAATCTGTTCTAACAGGACCGCTGCTGAGAGATGAGCATTGGGGTCAAAACCAGACTAATATTTTACATCAAAGTAAATAGAAAAATAATGATATTATAAAAATTATTATTGAAAAGTAGCCCTAAGCACCTTAAGTATCCAGTGCTGAAAGATACCCTGGAGATTATCCAATGCCTTATTTCAACAAACACCTTTGCTCCAAAGATGTTTTGATTTACCTAAGTTGAACATAATCCTATGGAGAAAATCAAATTTGATGGCATCATCTTAAAACATGGAAAATGCATTCTTCTGACTTGAGTAGCGGCAGCAAACAATTTCCACAATGAATAGACGAGATCATGTTTTATACAGAAGGACAATGAACAATAAATCCGTTACCGCTGCAGGACTGATGCTGGTGGTGCTGACGGCTACGCCTTCTTGAGAATTGATAATATTTTTAATCCTCAAATCCAAATCCCAAACAACTTCCTCTACAGCTTTGTAAAAAGGATCTCCACTGTTGTGGCCTTTGATCAGCTGCATCTTTAGCACCGATAATATCCGACCCCCTGCCAGGCTGAGAAGAGAAATAAGAGTGTGCTTCTGATAGTTTTGTAAATGACAGTAAGCTTATAAGCTTGAAAAATTATTTTTCAGTGTTAACACCTTTCAAAGAACATAACTCTGACCTTACAGATCAAATAGCAAAGCATTTGAGGGAAAGATAAAAACCATGAGCAACAAAATAAAGTCTTTCTAAAACTCAGCATGTCACAAGTTACATCTTCCTTGATTTGAAAGCTGAGGAAAAAATATTTTAGTTATGTATGAAATTGATGCAGATCAGATGAATTTCTATTTATCTGATACATGTAAAGTATGTACTTTTATACACTATTAAGACAAGAAAAACAGTCACCTCTCAGTGAATGTCTAGAATGTTACCTTAATCTTAAAACCAACTCAATAAGCTGCCATTGAAGTCATTTTCATAGAAATGAAATACCTTGTCCTAGATCACATGGTGTTCTAGGACAGGAAGAAGAAAGAAGCCAGATCTGAAAGAAATACTAACCCCACCATGCAAGAAGCATTAGTATATACAGAAAGGAAAATCTAGTCAGTAATGATCTGAGCAAACCAAAAACTAGACTTAGGGCCAATAGACAATTTTTTTTTCCCCCAAAACCTGAAGTCAGTGTTTCCTTATGAGCCTGAATCTGGGTTGCAGCTGCTGCTCCCCGGGATTGGCACAGGCCCAGTGTGAGAAACAGCAGGATGGTCTGCTCTGAAGAAGTCAGTGGTGTCCAATGGTGTATGAGGCCTCTCTGTTGAAGCCATGAGGTATCCCGGGAAAGGGTGTGGTCAGGAAGACATGTCTGCTGTGACACGGAATCATGAGGTATCTCTGGAAAGGCTCTGTCCAGTAAGATGTGTCTGGTTTGATGTGGAGTCATGGCAAATCTGCCTCTCTTTACCTTGGGGATGCTACTATACTTCTCTTCTGTAGTAGCACAAAGGAAAATTATGAACTTAAGTTTCTGTCCTCAAGACTTTATCACGAGGTTATACATCTTAGTCAGGTATTCTAACAAGTACGTGAAAATGTGATTGATGGGGTAAATATTTGATCCAAATAGAAAAGGAAACTCAGGAGGCAACCAGAGAACGGAAAGTCAAGTCGTAACTCACTAGTCTGGTCTCTCCCACATTTCCTATCGTGGGAATCATATCCCATCTGGCCCTAGCTCCTGATCCTACTTTTAATTGTACACTGAATTACTTTCTCCGAGAAGGGTACAATATAGCTCCATCTGTACCACAGGGGGCTTTCAATGTAGAGCAAGGTGGGAAGCATTTTGTGCACAAATCAGCTCTGAGAGGGATTACATTTACCACTCTTCAATATCAGTCTCCACTGAACAGGCGGGACAGAGAACTGATGTTGAACCCTGTTCTAGCTGAAGACTCCAATAACAAAACACTCTGGGTATTTCCTACCTGCAGAATGGGCCTTTATTTTTATTACTTCTTAAAAGCTCCACGTTTATTTAGTTTCTAACTGTGCTCGTACCTTCACCACTTCCACCAGAGTTGGTTGCTCCGTAATAAGGAAGCACGCTGCACACACGGAACCACACACCTACGCTGTGCTTTTGTGTGTGTGTGTGGGGGGGGGCTTTGGTTCTGGTACTCTCTTAAGGACTTTATGATGTAGGAGGGTCATCTGCCTATGTGTTACTTTCATTGGTTAATAAAGA
>LOEQ01001339.1:87335-118744 GCA_001685075.1 Bramus lutescens
CACACACACACACACACACACAGTTTTTAAGAGAACCATCAGAGACAAGACTCTCTTCTCATTTGATACACAGGTATATACTCATTAAATAAGAAAATTTTGGTTAGCATTTTGTAAAAAATTAGGACAAGAACAAAAAACAAAGAGAAAGAAAGTAGGAAACAAATAATTTTAAGCAAGAGAAAATAGTAATAAAATGAACCCGGTATTTGGAAAGGAACATTCATGGTAGGCCTGGGATTTTCTTATACCAGAAACAAGAAAATAGTCTTACAGGGCACATAACAGATGCTGGAGCTACCTTAACAGGGCTCTCAACTGCAGCACTCAAGCATAGCAGATCTCACAGCAGAGACAGACAGAGACAAAAAGTGGCATCTAGTTCACCTCAGATGTGGCTCCATCTCGCCCACCCTTAACTGGTAGGAAGTTTAAGCAATCAGCTTCACAACTTTAGAGAACTGTTTTATCCCAGTAGACAGGTTAAAGCTCCGGGTGATTGAAGGTAACTAATGAAGAGATTACAAAACAAAACAAAACCCCACAACACCTCAGGGTTCTACAAATGCTGGGGAAAAAGCAACAATTGATTCAGGCAAGGATCATCACGGCATGCATTAAAAGAACCCATTAGGTAAAAGGTGCTGGGAGACAGGATTGCTGCTGCAAAGCAGGGGACCTTGGCACAGGTCTTTGGTGATAAGAGCAAAGTGAGAACTAATTTTTATACTAGAAAGGTCTGCCAGTTCAGGACAGCCTGAATTTCTGTTTCCTAGGGTGACGCAAAATGAAATATTTCATATCCGTTACCAAGTATTTTTTATAAAATAGTAACACTAAATATTAACTTACAGCTTTTAATCAGAGACACAACAAATTTAGGGACAGTAGAGCATTAAGTAGACAAAGGAAAAAAAATAAAATTAGGGAATCCTTAAGACTAAATCAGTCCACAGAGACACATAACTACTTTAGGAACACATAGAGAAACCAGACACGTGCTTATCCTTCATTTTCACACACAAGAGTTTCAGGCAAACACAGAGCACAGGGTTTGGGTAACCCTAAACAAGACAGGAAAAAGGAAGCACGGAAGGAAAACCAAGTGCATTGTTAAATCCAGGAAGCGAGTAAGCCTTAGCTAGAAGCAGCGAGGGTCTCTGCTCTTTAAGGGGAAAGCTGCTCAGCACCAGACTTCAGCACAGTCTCTCACAGCACTGCTTCCTGACAACTTACCAGAGAAACTCATCAAATGTGATAACCTTATTGGAGTAGACACCCATAAAAGTAGATTTCAAAAACACATTCAACAAAATTTTACTGATTTTGCCAACATTCTTAAACTCTCACCATGGTGATTCTATTAAACATAGGAACTTTCATAAACCCGGCTCACGGTTAGCTGAGGCAACAGGTACATTAGTATAATACTCAGCTAAGAGTAAACCTCATTAGTTGGAGTAGCATGTACAATCCACCCTGCCATAAGAACATTATCAGCTAGGGAACACATCCTCTCAAGAACCAACCATCTAAAACAGGAGATGTGGATTTTAATTAATAGAAAGTTAAAAAAAAATCAACCTTTCAGTCTGAAACATAAGCACCTCTCCGGCACTTAGGTTGTGCCTGTACTTGCTCAGTGCCGGTTGCCTGCCTCGTACGGACTAAGATGACTTTCACCAGTCCTAGTATGTGATCCTTCGCAGATTCAGCTTTATTTAAACAACTTTAAAACGTGGAAAAAAGAAAAACAAAACAAAACAATGATAACCGCAGTGAACCAACAGACGGATGATCTGAGGGAGTCCCATCCTGGTTAACTGACTGAATGAACCAGTACCTGCTCATCATCCTGGCTGCGTTTCACTGGGGATGCAGGTACCTGAGGATTACTCTCATCGTGTACTGCACACTGTGTGCCAGACAGAAAGTCCCGTAGCTGACTCTGTAAACAATACACGGTATAATGAAGGTCACAGGAAACAGAATAGTATGTTATATAAGATTCTGCACAGTAAGTGTCACAGATGCTCCAGGACAAAGTATTGCTTGACATTTGTGGATAATTATAAATAAGCATAACATTTTCCTCTACATACTTTTGCATATTCTCACAAACCCTTTTAAATGAATGATAAAATTACTAAGGTTGGGAAGGATCATTCTATTTAATCTTTTGCTCAATAACAAACATCTAAATTATAATTCAATAACTTATAACTAAATAAATTTATAATATTTAAGAATACAGAAATTTTATCAGGCTCATATCTACGTATGTATCTTTTCTCATTAATAAAGCCTGGAACTTAGATTTCTCTTCAGTTTACAGTACTATTTGCTATGACATATACATTTTTATTTAGTTACACCCTCAGGTATTTTCCCTTCTGGGACTACTAGCATCTTCATGTCAGGACCTGTAGCTCTAACTGTAAGTTTTTTAAATTTACTGTTTGTTAGGATATTAATTTTGTGTCAATAAGTCTTTTGTATTGAGAAATCTTTCCTCATATTTTTCTCTGAGTTGTCAAGAAAACAGTTTTTTTCATAAAAATTAGAAGGAATTACTTGGAAGTATTTGCCTTTATATCATTACATAACAAGTTTTCGTGTCTTTATATTTTTATGCTTTATTTGACAAGTTAAAAGACTTCTATCATTTTTATAGCCTGAACAGTCGTTCACACAGGAGGAAGTTCATAAAGGTCACAAATGCTGAGGCATCTTACACGGTGAGTTCCCACCACACACCACTGGAGCAGAGGAAATTGCTGTTCTAGCCCAGTAACTGCAGCTGTCGGCCGGCATCACACCCACTGGTGGTGGATTTCCTGGGTGTCCCAATGTCGGTAACCCTTCAAAACATGCCTCTAGCCTGACACGAGCTGAAGGAAAAACTTTCTGCCCTACCTGAAGTTTAAAAATAAACCTCCCCTGCCCCTGGAACATCCTAGACCATATATGCCCTTGGATGTTGTTCTTCCAACTCAGTTTTCAGTGTCTCGCAGTCACGGTGCTTTCTGAGTCTACTCTAGCTTCTCAGAGAAGAGCCGGCACTCCTGCCCCTACCCCTGAAGAGAGGCTGAGGGAAAGAGGAGAGGAACGACGGGGCCAGCAGGTTAGGGTGCTTAACCGCTTTACAATAAAAGAACAAGTGTTTTGGATAACGTGAGTGGTACAATCATTTATAAGAGTAATGCCAGCTTCGTATTTAGTGGACATGTGTCCAGAATGACAAAAGTCTGTGCCCTGTGTGGAGATCGGAGCTGGCCTCTGGCGGGTCTTCTGTATTGAACTGAAGCTCCTGGCTCACAGGCCTCTTGTTCTCGGTTTCAACAGTGAGCTGGTGCTGCGAGGCTTCCTCGAGGTTCTGAAGCAGGCGACTTTCCCACTGCCTCACCNGCTGCCAGCTTCCTCGGGTCTCGCCTCCTGCTGCGGGTTTTGTGGGAAACCTTGGGAAATGTTGAGCCCTGAGACAGGGCTGCAAGAGACTGTTGCTTCAGCCGCCGAGGACCTTGGGTCAAGGGGGCTGACCCAGAAGCTTCTTCCGCGGGAGCAGAGAGATCCCGGCAGGACCTTAATGGCCCACAGGGCTGCTTGGAAACCCTGGAAAGCGGCTGCGCGTTGGCGTTGACTTCTGCAGCGCGGATGGAGGTGCCCTGGGAAAGGCATGAAGACATCAGGAGTCCACCTCCCGCACTCTGTTCCCAAAGGTTCAGTGCGCCCGCCGGTCTCTGGCCACAGCTAAGGGTAGCTTCCTCAGGAGTCCTGTGTTGTCTTTTTAAGCGTGGCCTCATCAGGATTAACGAGCTCTAGGACCGGGAGTTCAACGTCAGGGTCTTCAGTGCAGCCTCGACAGTTGGAGCGTGCGCGCTTGTGCTGGCCCTTGCTGACATCACTCACAAGATGCCCCCAGCAAATGTCTTCTTTGCCTGCCCACCCACAGATACCAACTGTTGACCTTGCCCAGAGGATCCATAGATCTCTGGGCCTAAGTTCTTCTGAGAGCTACACTTCTGCTGGTCATAGCCTCTGATATGGTGATCCACATACTTTAACTTCATGAAAAATCCAATCTATCCCAGCTCTCTCTCCTTGATATTCCAGCTAGAATCCAAAGCCTTCTAAGCTCCTGGATGGAGACGAAATAAACTAGGAAGTTCAAGTTACCACCTTTCCAGAACTACCTCATCTTTATCTTAATTCCCAATAATCTCTGCATTAGTTAAGCTCCAACAAATAAGAAACAAAGTAACCTTATGAAGGCCATGAAGATTCAAGAGCATGAAAATCAGGACCATTTGCAGTATTCTGATAAGTAACTTTTAAAGACACAATACAAATTAATTAACCCTAATTAATTTAACACACTTTGCTTTAAAAAAAAGTCAACCCAAAGTATGTTTTGCTGTATAATTTTGTTGTTAGGGGAAAGTTCCTTGGAGAAAACCTAAATATCAGAGACTGAATGTTAGAATTCCAGAGTTTTCTTCACGAGCTACCTCTTGGCAGCTTTGGTTAATTTTTGGTGTCCTCCAGAGACACATTAACATTTGCAGGCAATCTCCCGTATAGCTAGCCTGCAAAGAACCGTTCCAGGTCTCCACACAAGGCAGGCCTGAGGGAGAGAATCCCTGGAGGAGAAAACAGGGGGGACAACGTGCCCAAGGTATCAGACATGCTACTGTTGTCTACAGCTCTGTGCGTTACCTATGGAGAGCTAGTCAAAAATCAGCCTTATAAGCAGGAAAATTTACAAAGTCATCTTCCAAGGTGTTGCATGTGCACACCAAAGAAGACGTGTGAAAGTGCACTTGAAGAAGCTACAACAGGGCAGAAGTTAAGAGAATGCACAAATGGGGAAAAGACCACAAGCTGCCCAGTATCCACTCTTACTTAAAGTATGCTGCCTGTCACCTTGGCACCTTCTACTCTGAATAAAGACCACAACCCTTCAACCATGCTGTAAGCAATGAGACTGAATAACAGAGTTGTTTTCCTTAAAAGAGCGTCATTCTCCAGCCCTAATGCCTCCTGCAAGGAACACCGCGACAATGTTGGAACCTCAACAGCTCCCTCTGGCCATTTATAGGGGAGTGAAAGGACCTACTTTCTTTAAGTACATTTTATAGTACAGATTTCTATTACAATGAACTTAAATACTATTCCTAATTATCATATGAAAAGGGATTAATTAGTATCTCACAAAATACAGTAAATAGTTCCTAAGTCCAGCTATAATTACTCAGCCATTATCAATCTTTACTTCTTTATTTGCACACAGAAAATATTAAAGTACTTTCAACACTCAAAAAATAAAACCTGCACATAGACAAACAGATTCTAAAACTGTTAATCAATTCTAATATAAACAAATCTAAGGGACACTATAGCTTCTAAACTTGTACTCGATTAAAAAATAAATATGCTTACACAATGAAGTCTATTATCTCAGATATTATATCATTCTATTATCTAATAGTGATATACACATGTCTATCTAAAAGATATTAGATCATGTAAAAGAACTATAATAATCACTTTATAGAATACACACAAAATAAACAAATGTACATTCAACAAGAAAGAAAAAAGTTGTAGACAGGCAATTTTTGATCTAATTCGATAGAAACCTGACATTTGGAACTTAATTTCTTTGTCAAATTTTTATACATTAAGAAGATTTTTCTTATAACTATCACAAGTCCAACAAAACTTATCAAAAATATTTCTTTCAAGTAAAAACTAGCTTTCAGGTATCTTTCCATTTTTAATAAGATTTAAAAAGTTAAAAAAATCAACTTATTCTATCTTTTGCTTCTACCCAGTACATTACTACTGAAAACAAAGACTACAGCCTCTGCCTTCCACCATATTTTTAAAGCTAGTATTTCTATAGTGTAAAATAAATATAATAGAGCTGAACTTTAATTTGATTAAAGTAGAATTATTTTTAAAATACTTACAGAGGATATCATGTTATTCTCACAACTGGAGGTCAAGTTGCTACATTTCTTATAGACATCAATCAGATCTAGCATATTACTATTCTTCAAGAAATCATCGTATGTTTTCTTAATGTCTTCATAGTGGTCAACCACTGTCATGCTTTCAGTGGGCAAGCTCAGCTTTTCATGTAAGAAGTATTTCCACGTCAGTAACACATCACTGAGAGAGACTATAAATTCTCCACTGTGCTGAAGGAGATGCAAAAAGAGAAAAAATAAAGAAAGAAATGATAAATTTGAGTGCTTAACACTTGGATGTATTTATCTAGTGGCTTATAATTGATAAGAGAAATACAAATAGCATGTGTTTATAGTAAGCATAAAGTTTTGAAAAGTTGATAAAATACATAGAAGCAGGCAAGTTAGCAAATAAAAAAATCTGGTGAACAGGGTCGGGCATGGTGAGGCACACACCGTTAGTCCCGACACTTGGGAGGCAGAAACAGAAGCTCTGGGTTCGAAGTTAGCCTAGTCTACAGAACAAGTTGCAGAAGAGCACAGAAGAAATCCTGTCTTGAAAGACAAAACAAAACAAAAAAATTAATGAAATAAAAATTTCATAAGTGCATAATCCATGTTTCAACTTTCAAATTCCACTGCATCTTTTACTCACGGTAAAAGGACGGGTGCACAACCAACTGCGCTTAGCTTAAGTGCTTTTAATTTCCCGTCTATGTCCCCAATGCCACGAGGAATCCCACATAACAACATATATTCTAAGTGCTGGCTTTAAAACTCAGTCACAGTGCTCAGGTCATCATTGTTATGAGGTATATCTTGTTATTATTACAGAGAAAGAAAAGGATCAGCGCAAAACTCAGGGTCTGGAAAGATTTTTGTTTCTTCCCTGGTACTAAATACACTAAATTATAATAATAAAGTACTAAAAATGAAGTTATGCTTCTCTCTATGAGCACTCAGATGCCATTGGTCAGGCAAATTTATTCTTTTACTTTTAGGCTTCTGGTTTTTTTATTATTATTATTATTCCTGAAAGAAATCAAAAGATTGTGATCTGATTACCCTGCCATGTAGCTGATAAGAGACCCAACATCACTGCCTACAGGTACAGGTCAATAGTTACCTCGTATAAAGCTTTCCTTGAAGTGTCTCCTTGGGCAACCATGTGATACATTTTCAGTGGACAAGCAAAAGGCTTGCTCTATATTCAATGCATTTTCTCCACATAATATGCAAGACATTAACAATGGCGCCTCCCAAAAACACCAGCCTTGACTCATTAAAACGTTCTGACTTCTCATTTTCAATTCAGCATGAATAACAAATATGTTTGAGTATCCATATGTGGGTCTGTGAAATTTAACATGTGCGGGCTTCGCAGTTGTTTCTTCCAGCTCTGCTAATACTAAGACTGCAGCTCCTTTCAAAGGTGGATAGGAATTACGTAGTTAGCAACTCTTGTTGTCTGGAACTAAATCTCACTTAATCAAGAATAATACAGAGCAATCAATACATTCAAAACATAGATTCTTATATATATTTGAATTATTAAAATTCTTTATCTTTTATAAAGGCATATATGTTATTTGAGATCCAGATTTAAAACATGATTAAAATGTCTTTTTAAACGTAATTGTTTATTTACCCATACTGAGAGAATAAATTAGCCCTATTGTCTTAGAATAGAGGCCTGCTATATCACAAATATTTAAGTCAACTGTAATATATGAAGCTAACTACTCAATGACCCCTACCATTAACCCTCAAGGTTTACCATAACCCAAACATAAGTCAGATAACTTCCCAGCACCATATCAAAAATGAGATATTTCAATACTTCCTATTCCCTCAAAGGTTATAATCTTAAATACACTTTAAGTAATATAAAACAAATTCATTGAGTTTTAACACTAAATTGGTTTTATCTCAAAAATTTCTAAAATTATTATTAATATGACAATTCTTTATACTTAGAAAAAATTAAGGTTTCCTCACTAAGTAAACATATAACTTATTCTCATTCTGTCAACTAGAGATAGTTGAAGTAAAATTATACAAGCTCATGATCTTGTCTATTACTAGATTAAAAGTATTCATACTGGGACTGTAAAGAAACTGTTTTAAAGCCAAATAAAAATGCATTCCTGACGTTAGTTTTCACTAGGTGCCCATCAAGACATAATATCCTATGACTCAATCCAGTAACAAATCAGATAATGTTTTGCTTGCTTTGAAAACATGCCAGCTGACTAATGTACAAAACAAGCTCAAACTATTCAATTCTTTAATTCTCTTAAGGACATGGGTTATATGTCACAAGAACGAAATGAGAAGTGTTAGAATTTCACCTCTTTTTGAGAATGTCATATATAAAAACTACATATACATTATTTCTGCCCCTTTCCCTGCTCTAACTCTTCCAGTGCACCCCCAAATTCATGATTTCATCTTTATTATTGTTACGTGTACACAAGTGCTGGCTAGTTTTATGTCAACTTGACATACAAACTATAGTTATCTGAGGGGACCTCAACAGAGAAAACGTCTCCCTAAGATCCAGCTGACGGGTATATTCTTACTTAGTGGCTGATGGGAGAGGCTCCAGCTAATTTTGGGTAGTGCCAATACCTGGGCTGCTGGTCTTAGGTTCCATAACAATGCAGTCTGAGCAGGCTAGGGGAAGCAAGTCAGTAAGCAGCACCCTCCATGGCCTCTGCATCAGCCCCTGCTTCCAGGATCCTGCCTTGTTTGAGTTCCTGTCCTGACTTCCTTCAATAATCAGCAACAATATAGAAGTGTAAGCCAAACAAATAAACCCTTCCCTCCCCAATTTGCTTTTTGACCATGGTGTTTCATTGCAGTAATAGAAACCCTAAGATAACACAGACATGTATACATAGCCTAATAAGTCCATTAGCATCGCTTGAGTGTACATGTGTTCAGGGAGAGCCACTTGGTATAGAACAAGCTATGCAGAAGCTCGCCTCTGAAGAAAATTGATGGTCCCTCTCGCAAAAGTCTTTGACTGCCTGATGCTCTTAATCTAGGGAAGAGGTTTTTGGAATTTCACCTCATCCACATTGGCATGTCAGTGTTGAAATTAGCAAATCACAGTGGGGTGACCACATTGTTGAGATTTCTGGGTGCAGCTTCCTTGCCAAGCCTAGAGGGCACTTTCTAGTGGAACTGCACATTTTAGGAGCACTTGCATTCTGGTTATATATCAAAATTAGTTTATGATGGCTCTACTTTTAAATAAGATTCAAAATTTAAATTAACTTGAATTCATTTGGCACCACTAGAGAAAAGAGCATTGGTTAATTCATTCTGTGAACTTGGTTATGTCAGATACTCCAAGTCTGTTTCTCTGCTTATAAAATAATATCGTACATCTATTTTCATCTCTTTCCCCTTTCAAGGTAAAATAATTCTTGAAAAGGTGGTAGGTAAATGTATAACTGTTAAACCTGCTTGTTCTTATTTGTTAGGTCATCTTCAAATCTAACAATTTACCATGGATACTCTAATAATTGCTTTGTATGAAGTTATTAAGTACCTTTATTTCATGCCATGAAACATGAGTAACATGCTGTCACCTTATATAAGGTGACAAATACACTATTATAGAATAACTGCCAGACAGACTTGAACTGTGAAGCCATGTCTCAAGAAAAGACCAAAACAGTAACTGCTCCCCAGTGGAATCAAAGGCATTTGCCATAGCACGAGATCAAAGGTCCTCAGTGTGGAGATGGGGGAGAGGGAGCAGGGGCAAAGCCTTTGCTGTGCAGGGTGGGGACCTGAGCTGGAATGCAGGCCCCATGTAAAGCTGGGCAACTAGCCCTGCCTATCACCAGATGGGAAAATACAAATGAAAGACTGCCGGTTGACACAATGAGATTTCATCTTACATCTTCTAGAAAAGTTATCGAAAAAGATGAAATGTTATTCACTTCTCCCCTTCCCTTTCCTCCCTCCAAATGTAATCAATCCTCTGCCTCTTTCTTTCAAAATGATGGCCTCTTTTGAATTGTTCTTAAGAATGAGCAAGTGTGTGTGTGTGTGTGTGTGTGTGTGTGCACGCGCGCACGCGCGCACGAGTTCCTAACTATATAAAAACAATCTGTTGTCTGTATAATGTTACATGTATTTATCTTTCTAGGACTGACCATTTTATGACAGAGAACTTGTTATAAGTCATGGTGTTCTAAATGAGAAATGTCCTTCATCGGGTTATGCATTTGAACACTTTGTCCCCGTTGGTGACACGTTTAGGAGGGTACAGCATTGCTGGAGGAAATCTGCCATGGAGGATGTGCTTTGAGAGTTTATAGCCTCACCGCACTTCCATTTTACTCTCTGCTTCCTGCACGTAGAAGGAGACAAGATTCTCATCTTCCTGCCCAGGGCACCTGCTGCCAGTATGGACTCCCCTACCCCTGGAAGCATAAGCCAAAAAAACTCTTCATAAGTTGCTTCTGGTCACAGCATTTTATCACAGCAATGAAGACTAAAGAAAACAAGGGTCTCTAGTCTGATTCCACTAAATGGTCTTTAAGGTATAATAAACAAACATACACAGGCAGAAAAGACTAACACTAAGATCAGGTGCCAGATACCATGACACATTTAAAAGAGTAACAATGTATCTGTGAACCTACATCGAAGGAATCCATGGACCTATTCCTTCAACTTTCCATCAGCTGAACTTGTATTTCCAAAGCACTAAGAAAAGTGAGTACTGCTCCAATCTACTCAACACACCTATATGCAATTTTTGATTAATAGCTATGGCTAAAAACAAAGTATAGTCAAACTGGACATGTAAGCACCACCACCCCCACTTCAGCTAACCTGTCCCTTTAGGGTTCCTGAGCTCTGACAGGCAGCACTCCATGTCCTGGTACCTATCCTTGCCTTACCCTTAATCCTTATGTAGGCAATTCTTTCCCTTCCTTTATCTTCGTCTTTATCTCTCTTACCAAATCAAATGCTTGGTTTCAGAGCCCCATATACTTCTCATAGTTAGTATTGCATTTATTTGTATAATTATCTGCATACTCTCTTCTTCACCTTTGAGTAATAAAGCAGGATTCAATACCCCAGCTCACCATTCTAACTCCTGCATACAGCTCGATGCCAGAACATAGTCAATGCTTAAAATAAAGGGCTATGTCTGCAAATGTAGGTCTGCAACCTGCCAGGCTGAAGCGTGAGTAATAAGAAAAGTACATGCAAAACCACCAAGGTGGGGATTTCCTGGCACATCTAGGAAACAGCAGGGGCTAATTACAGCAGCTTGTGGGAAATTTCCCATCTCTTCCCATCTTTGCCTTAATGGTACTTTCCAGATAAACTTTTTCCTGCTTCTAAAACTGCCACAGCCTTTCCATCTCAACCCCTATTACTCTGTAGTTTGCATATTTATATCTCCATAGCATTTATTATGATCTAAAATACGCCTGTCTAGAGTGGGAGCTGCTCTTTTCCACAATATTCACTTGTAATATCAGTGTCTTAGGGTTTCTGTTGCTGTGAAAAGACCCCGTGACCACAGCAGCACTTATAAATGCAAACGTTTAATTGGGCTGGCTTACAGTGTCAGAGGTTAGTCCATTATTGTCATGGCAGGAAGCATGGGGGCATCTGGCACCATGACAGACATGGTGCTGGAAAAGAAGCTGATCCATAGGCAGCAGGGAAGAGACAGGGCCACAATGGGCTTCAAAGTCCACCCTACAGTGACACATTTCCTCCAACAAGGCCAAGCCTCCTAACAGAGCTATTCCTATGGGCCAGTCAAACACGAGTTGATGGGCACCATACCAATTCAAACCACCACAATCAGGGAGTTCCTAATTTGTTGTATTCCCTATGTTTATAATGCGTAAGACATAATAAAAACTCAACAAAATTTTGAACACCTAAGATATAAATTGCGAAAATTCTTCTCCACTCAAAATTATCTATATACTGGTTGAAATATGGAAAACTTGCAACTCCCCATGCAAAGGCAAGACTGTTAGAATTTGAAGAGGAAGTACTTCCCATGGATTTATGCACTGAACACCTGGCTTCCAATATGGGACACTACTTTGGAAGATGCTAGAAACTTTAGGAGACAGGGCCAAGATGGAGGAAGCAAGTCACTGGGGGCACGATTTGAAGGCTAGTAGACTCCATCCAAGGCCCATTTCTCTTGGCCTCCTGCCCATCACGAGTTGAGGAGNNNNACAGAGTCTCACTATCAGGATGCTATTCCAGGCCATGTACCATGAAGTAATGGGTCAAGGACAAGTGACTGAATTAGGACCTGAAAAAACCATGAATCAAGGTAAGTTCATGTCTCCCTCTCCTTCCTCAGCTATTTGTCAGTGGCAGGAAAATAAAGTAACTTACACACTATCCGTTGGTGTAAGACTATAAGCATCCTATTTTTAGGTGTTAAAATAATTTTAATTTTCAAAGAATGGTCATATTATATGTCAACTTTTTTTCTCTTTTCCTAAATGGTCTTTATTTTCTATTAATGTCTAATACGTTTTGAAAATGTATTGGTCTGTGAAATCTAGAAGTCTGATATGTAAGATTGAAGTAATTCCTAAGAATGTCATTCCACTGTCCATGCCAAGGTATTGAACCCAATCTACTCTTGCATAGTCAAGCCAGTATCATGATCTTCCTGATTCTTCTTCAGAACTGATTATCCCCTCCCCTAAACCCTCCCTTTCTTTCATCCCTTCCCTAGATCTTTCTCTCTTTATATCTAGGATCTATCTAAAGACAAGAAGCCTTTTTGTTTTCACTACCCTAGCCTGCATTTATTCCACAACCATCTCTAGTGGAAGGTCAGTGGGCCCAAGTTACTGCCAACAGAATCACTTGGTAGAGATTTTCTAAACAACAGTTTTCTTGGTTGGTTGGTTGGTTGTTAGCACCTCCCATGTGCTAGGGAAAAACTCTACCACTGAGCTTTCTCCATCCCTTTTTCACATGTTATTGTGAGACAGAGTCTCAAAGACCCAAGTCATGGGTTGGCCTTGAACTCACTCTTTAGTTCAGAAAGGCCTTTAACTTCTGATCATCCTGTCTCTGTCTTCTGAGTAGCTGGGTTTACAGGCTCATGACACCAAGCTCCAATGAGCTAGTATTTTTAAAGACCTCCCAAATGATTTTGATGCATAAACTGATTTTTTTTTGTTTGTTCATGTATTTGTTTTTTGAGACAGGGTTTTTCCTCTGTGAAGCTTGGCAGTCCTAGAACTAACTCTATAAACCAGGCTAGCCTTGAACTCAGAGATCTACCTGCCTCTGAGTGCTGGGCTAAAGGCATGCAGCACCATTGCCCAGTCATAAACTGATTAAGTATACATAACTAACACAACAGTACTGAGACTAGACATAAAATGCTTTATACTGAATAAAATTACATGTGCTCCTCTAGAGTTTCTTTTAGGGAACAAAGGAACAATTATTAAATAGGAATATATATATATATATCCATAAGAGTTGCAGATTTAATCTTTATGACTTTTTCATTAAATATCAAATGTGCACGTTCCATGTTCAAATTATACACATGAAATAATTTAATAAATCATCCCTCCAGCTGCAGTATTTGACACGGATAAGCAGAAGCATTTCTGAAGCAGCCTATTACAGGAGGGCAAATACTGCAAAGAAAGTGATGTGCTTAAGCTCAAGCTTATTAAAAGAGGCAGCGAGTAAAGTTCAGGTTTTAAAAAGTTAAGCTAAATATAGTCTGCTAACCTGCTTGTTGTTCTCGGCCATGGAAAGCTGCAGCGTCAGGAGCATGGAGTCTGGACCACATAAAGTAGTTCTTTCAGATGAACAGAAAGCACGCCAATTCCTCCTAAACTCTTTAATCATATCCAAGACAGACATTCTCTTAAAGGAGAACAGAATACAATGTTAAAGTGACTTGGTTTCATTGGAAATTAACATTTAACATGTGTAAGAAAACATGGTTAGAAGAAAATTGAGTAGTGAACAAGGGGTCATTTCATATTTACCAAGATTGCTTTTAATTAAATTTAGGAAAACAGAATACAATTTCTGCCCAATCATATTTTCCTCTAGTTTTCTTAAGCCAAATCTTTTGAAATAACACAAATCCAACCTCCAATTTTGAATTCACATAAAACAGACATGAAAATTCTGTAAATTTATAATTGTAGACATAGACACCAATAATTACATCTGTATTTTAAGACAGTTGTTCTAAGAAAATGGCACTATAAATGGAGAACTGGAGGGGGGCTCGTTCCTGTAGTGTCCCCAGAGTGGCTCACTTTTCTGCCCATCTGAATCTGGAACAGTTATGACCTGATTTGACTAGAAGACTACGAGAGTAGGAGAATTCTAAGGACACACAAGAGTGTTTGATTGCGCTGAGCTGCTTTTATAAACTGTTTTATGATGAACAGCTGATTTCCTTCTGGGTCTGGCATTTTGGGTGCACGTTGGACAGGCTTACCTATGAATCCAGTAAAGTCTGGCAGTTTCTAATAACTTTCCGTGGTAGACAACACGGATGACTTTGTGACTCTATGGAAAGGACATTCAGAAGCCCATGGCTGGTCTCCTTGGACTTCATTCGCATGCCTTTCCCCATCACCGACACTAACTTATCCCTTTGCTATCACATACACGGCTACACCCATACGCTGCCGCTCCTGGTCCTCCTATCAAACCGCCAGTCTTGGGGAGCCCTCACTGCTTGCTGTCCTGAGCCTGCTGTACCAAACCCAGCTAGCCTGCTGCAGAGGACACCTGAGAGAGCTGACAACTTATCCCAACTCCACAGACACAAAAGAGGAGACCTCCTTATTCTAGGGAGACCCCAGTCAACATGGAAAGTGAACTTTAGCAACGTGAGTCGTCTCTGTCCAGGCAAGCTGGGGAATCGCCTGATCCAGCCCAAACTGCTGACCCACAGAATCTTAAGCAATGAGCACGGTATTGGTGTTTTGTTACACAGCAAATAGATAATCAGTATTTCCTCCAACACATGAAGCTACCTAATGCCAGATCCTTTTCAAACGTTCAACATTAATTACTTTGTTCAATTTTCACGTGTCCTAATGATGTCAGTCTACAATTATCTGCATTTGACACATGAAGAAAGTAATGTCCAATGACACAAAGGTAGCATATAGCCGAAACGCATAAATCCAAGACTCGTAATCCCAAAACCTGGCACTTAAATCACTATATTTCATAACTTCTCCTGGATGCACACAAACAACATTCAAAATAAGCTGGCGCAATGTGAACATTCTAGATACCAAACCAGCGAAGTCCCTTTTCTGCTTTCGTTCTTCTTGACGACACCCTTTCTTAAATGTCTATGTGCGTGTGTCTGCTCACATGTGAGCACATGTGTACGGAGGCCCAAGAGTGACGCTGGGAGCATTTCCCCCACTGCTGTCCACCTCATCCATTATGGAACCATCTCTTGCTGAACCCAGAGCTTGCCATATCAGCTAGTCTGGCTAGCCAGCTTGCTCCAGGGATCTCTCATCTCTGCCTCCTGCACACTGGGATTACAGACTGTACACCAGCATTTATTTCCGTTCTCAGGATTTAAAGGCTGGTCACCATACTTGTCCAGCAGGGACTTCACCTACTGAGCCACCTCCCCATTATTCATTCTTCAATGGGTATCTACGTCATCACGTGACCTGGCTACGACTACTGCAGCAATACGGATGTGGGTAGCTCAGACCTGTCCGACTTGTGGAACAATACATTCTAATCTGCGATGCAATTTAAACAGATGGTAGATGAGCATAACCAGTAATCTTCATTGCTGGGAGAGTCCCTCCTCTTAAAAATAACACACATATCTCTTAAAAAACAGAAAGTGAAGAAGTAATAAAAACATGAGCTATCATCAGTGATATGATTAGTTTGTCTGAAGCAAATTTTCGGTAGAAGACTACCTACTGGTATTACTTTAAGGTTTAGATTTCTATCAAAACAAACCACCTAGAACTAGATCAAATCCCTGATTCTATCATCTACTAAGTTATGAGATCTTAGCAACTCATATCACTTCTCTATGCCTCAACTTTCCTGCAGTGAAGACGCAAAAAGTTCCTACCTCCCATAGTTTCGGGAGAAGTAAAAGACACAACTACATCTAAAGCTTTTATAGCAATGCCAAGCACATTAGTTATGATCGTGCATCATGGGTTTTTAAGTTGTTTTGAGTTAAAGTTGAAAGAGCACTACAAACAGTGTCAGAGCCAAGAGTCTCATCTAGGAGGCTACAACTTTTTGGAAGGAGGGAAATACTAAATACTTGAGACATTCAGGCCATACAGTCTGTTTCACAACCACATACCTTGACCTTGTCATAGCAAGGCAGCCAGGAATAATGCATAAACAAATAAACATAGCTGGATCCCACTAAAATTAATTTTATTTTTGGACATCAAAACCTGTTTTATATAATCTTCAGAAGTCACAAGATTTTCTCCTTCAATTTTTTTCACCGACCATTTGAACATGTAAAAGCAATGTTTAGCTCTGGAACTGGCTATTCACAAATAGGCGCTGCAGCTGGCCTGCCAATCTCTACGGTCGCCCCAGCTCTTCCCGGGCTGCCTAAGCCTACATTCGTTCTAGACCTGGCTGCCCAGCTGGATGTATTATCACATGGGAAGCAGGGCGATGCCTCACCCTCTGCTCTTACCTCCCAGCCGTTGTGAAGAATCAATGAGACACTGACTATGGAAAATGAATGGAAAATGGCCCTATACAGAGTAAGGAAAGAAGGGCGAGGGGAGGATGAAAGAGATAGAAGGTGGCAGAACTAATAAACTCTCGTTTCAAAATTTGGACTCAAGGTGAACTGGAGCAGAAATTCTGAGACAGGAAATTGCCCCTGGAAGCTAAAATGAGAGCGCCACACGGCCCAGCATCCCTGCTACCCACATCCATGCATTAGCTGAACACCGCGATGAGCATACATTTCTTCACGTCCGCAGAGCAGACAGGAATATCTACTTTAAAAGAATTACGAGGCATCAGTGAAGCGAAGCAATATACAACTTTCTTATTGCCAACACTTAGAAAACATTGCATAAAAGGGATGACAGCTGACACAGTTCCTCTCCTAGTCCGGTCCTGAAAGGTCCCTCTGAAGGATGCAACAGCTGACACACAGTCTGGAAGTGGGAATCTGCACAGGGCGTGTGACCGGAAGGCCAGCAGATCTGGACGGCCTTCATGCTGCCCAGCTACAAGACAAGTGGCGCCCTCGCGACCTCCCGGGTCCTTCTGAACAGGACCCTGCAAAGTCAGGGCGCAGCCACTGCCCAGACGACGCCGTTGCCCGGCCACGAGGCACTCCCGCGGTCACCCGAAACGCCTTCGCGAAGCAGCAGCCTGAATGACCACGCGCGATGGGCCCAAAGGGCAGAGGAAAGGCGAGGTTCACCTACTTCGGGGAGCCCAGATGGGTGCGAGCCAAAGGAAGAGCAGCGCTGCCGGGACACCAGAAGGCGGACGTTTGAACGGCCTCGGCGTGCCTTTCAAATCTCGCGGCCGGACCCAGGAACCAATCGCCGCGCTCGCCCTCCGACCCGGAAGCCAAACTGACGAGCGCCGGGCTCGCCCACAGCCGGGAAGCTGTGCTCAGGTCGCCCTCCCAGCCTNGTAGGTATCGAGCGCGGCGGGGTCGGGGGCCGCCAGCTCGTGACGCTCCCCCAGGGAACCTGCCCTGCTCCCCGGAGCTCTTCCCTGTGTACCGCGGGGTGGGCGTGGGTTGTCTCCGGAGAGGCGCCGGGGGACACCCGTGGGGGACTGGATCTCCTAGGCGGGCCCTGAGAATGTCGACCCCAGGCTTTACAGACCTGGAGGTGTGAGAGGGGTCGCCTTCCAATCCGGACCGCGAATCTCTTGCACGTCCTATTACCTCTCTGCTCTATGGACGTGTGTGGTCACGCGTAACACGTGTCCAGTCTGGAATGCTCATTTATTAAGGTTGTTATTGATATATAAGCTCCTTGAGGGAAGGACTCATCTGCATCTCCGCAGATATTCAAAAGATATTTAATGTGTTTGTTCTGAGCCTAGAATGACTTTCGTCTTAATCAACAACAAATTAAAATTATTCTCTTGTGGGGATAGCTATTCAGTGCCTGCTACCTGTCCCGCTACAGATACGTTGAGCCTTGTGACTAGCGTTATAGCATGGATATCTCATGTTACCTCAGATCCTGTGTTTCATATCTGCTCATTTTATTGCGTGGGTTAACGTTGATTCATAACATTCCTAGATCGTAATATCCTTCTAGGCTCTTCAACTCCTTGTCTCTTTAGGCAGGGGTAGGCGTTTCCAGTTCATCCCACATTGGATGGGAATTTGGGTAGACTGCCAAATTGGAATATTAAAAGTCATATAATTAAAAGAAATATTGTAGCATAGTCTTAAGAAAGGCAAATGTGTGTATCGGTGTTTTCTCTAGCGTCTAGGCCCAATACATACTAAGTCTTTTCAATTCTTTCCCCGTTCCTCCACTTGGCTAGATCGTAGGCAAAATGGGGACTATTGGTAGTTCCAGCTTTTATGGTACTCTTAGGTGTGATGATGTCAGTAAAATGCAAAACATGCCAACTACAGATAGTGCTGTATCTCTGCTACATAGTAATTTTATGAATCTATTTTTATTAAAATTATTCAACCTTCAAGTGTGAACGTGTGTGTTAGTTAATATAAGCAGAATTCTCTTTTAAGCTGCCCCAGATATTACAATGCCTAGCCTTATTTTGATTCCTCTGTTGGAAAACTAACACTGTTTCTTTTTGTTTCTGGCCCACAGTTTCGCAACAGTCAATCAAAGGCTATTTGACCCTCACAACTGTTCAAGTTTTGAGATCCAAGATGAAGCAGGATGCTACAAGAAATGCCGCCTACACCGTGGACTGTGAAGACTATGTCCATGTGGTAGAATTTAATCCCTTTGAGAGTGGTGACTCGGGAAACCTAATTGCATATGGTGGCAGTAATTACGTGGTCATTGGCATGTGCACGTTTCAGGTTAGTTTACAGACTGCAAGGAGTGATGGTGGAGATATTTTATCAATAACAAAATACACAAACCAAAGTTAAACTTTAGAAGTGTGTTGCACCTAATACAAGAAAAAAAATGACTTGACTATCCACAGAGAAAGGCTCTCCCAGTTGTAATGATTGAGACTTGTGTACACATTACGTAGATGGTAAAATAAAAAGTATGAAGCTCTTCTTAACCCAATGATTACTAATGGAATATTCTTATATATTATATATTTATAAAGGGTATGATGTAACTGAACACACACATGTATTTACATGTATTAAAAAGTCCAATTAAATGCAGTCCAGTTCAAATTTATCTGCATTGTATAATGTGTTACAGGAAACAGGGTTATGTTGAAATTCTAAAGAAAATTTCTTTGAAAGAATTTGTAGCTTTTGTAATATTCATCTTTCCTATGAATTTGATTTCACACATTCTGTATCTACAGTGTACAAGTAGAACAGCAAAGTGTGTGATTGCATGTACAGCAGGCAGTTCGTAGCTCTGAACTCTGGAGCCACATTGCCTAGACATTGACTTTTGAACGGCTGTACTTAATTAACCATTAGATAATTAACCTCTCTTCTCTAGATGTGAGGAATATGATGTCCAGTAGGATTTGTGAGGGGCAGGGAGTGAATGCATATAAGTTTCCCATAGGACGTTTGACACATTGTAACCTGTATGTGAGTTTTAGTTGTGGTTGAGAGGGGCAATAGTGACAGCCGTGCCCTCATATTTAATCACCAAAGGAAAATTGCTTCTAAGAGACCCCATACCATGTTTTCTTACAGGAAACTGAGGTTACATATAGGAAACACTCAGCAAGGAGGATTCAACCCTCTGGAATTTCTGCAATTCTTTGTTTACCAAAGTAATGTTTACAGAACTATATTTTATGACCCTTGACCTAAGTTCAACTGGACTGTCAGAATCACAAGTCATGGATTTAGCCAAATAATGTAGCATTTTCTTAAGGAAGGCTTATTAAAAGCTTTCTCTAATGTGGGTCACTAATCTACAGAAAAGCAGGTAAAAACCCATATGGTGGGATTGTGTTTCCCCTAATTACTGTCAGTGCTTTCTGAATTAATAGATGCAGACATAGAATTGTGTTTCCAAACACTGATAAATATATTTTCTTCTAGTTTAAATTCAGTTAGGAAATACTGGAAGAAAAAAAAAAGAGAGAAAGGAAAAAAATTAGGAGAAGAAAAAAAGAAAGTAGGTAACGAGGAGAAAGGAAAATGAGAAGGGAGATGCACGAAGTATTTGTATGGTTCAGAAGGCTTGTCTTTATTGATCCTCAGATCTGTGAGAGCAACAAAGTAGGCCTTCCAAGTTATCTAAGGAAAGAACAATAGGGCTTTCTGTTTTCCTAGCCCGTAATGAACACATTAGAAATAGAGCTGAGTACCACTGACCTTTCCATTCCAAAAGAGAATAGTTTCCATTCTGTCTCAAAGATGTTTAAGGGATTACATAACTAAGAAATGAGAACAAGATTTAGACCTCTTTCTAAACCCTGTTCTTTCCTTCCGTCAAACCCATTCTGTTTCTATTGAAATTAAATCAATGGTTCAAATATTCTGAAGGATTTATTTTCATTAGTTTGCCCTTGGAGACTGAAAAGAAATTACAGTTCTCGTGTATCTGTTCAAGTGCTATTGAACATTCCCATTCTCTCACCCTAGAACCTTTAAGTGTGGTATCACCCAATTTCATACCTTGTAAGAAAAATTTATAAAAATTGAACCAATTTCCTCATGCCTGTGAGAAACAATAAGATTATCAGGAAAGGCTAAGTCCAGAAAGTTTGGAGTTGCAGCAGAAGCATTTCAGAATCTCATGCAGTCCTCAGAAGGATCCAGAAACGCGGGTCGAAATGGTAGACTTGTTGATTGTTAGACATTTGTCCAAATGCGTGAGTACTAAGGGCCAGGAAATTCAGAAATAGAAATTGGTAAAGACCTTATCCCCAGAGAGATTCTTAAATCAGTACTCTTGTAAAAGTCTCGTTTATAAATGACCAAATGAGGATAAAGTTTTGCAGCTTGTTCACTCTTGAGTAATAAAGACGTCTCTAGTTGGGCTTGAATGAGAGCGTTGATTTAGGCAAGTACATTGTTTTTGTGGAGAAAATGAAACAAAAGATACTTTAATCCTTTGGATAACCAACTTCATTTAACAAGTATTTATTGAGCCCATTTGTATGCCAAACTCCTGTGTTCAGATCCAAACATTGTTTAATAGATTGGACCAAGTCAAACAAGCAAAAATTTAATAAAGAAGACTATAAGTCTTAAGACAATAGACTTAGAACTGGGAAGGGAGAATTAGGACTTAGAAATTTTAGCCACCTGAATATTAACCCGAGTCAACACAATGGAAAGCCAAGCAGAGCTAATGCAATACTGTCCAGTTAGAATATAATATGAGCCGCAAATATAAGTTTAAATGTTATGGTAATAACATAAAAGTAGGGCCATGAGATAGTTCAGTGGGGAAAGCACTTCTTGCCAGCCTTGTGACCTAAGTTCAATCCCTGGAATCCATGTGGTGGGAAAAAAAGAACCAACTCCTAAAAGTTGTCCTCTGGCTTCAGCTTGTGCACATACACACATTCCCATACAATAAAAATAAAAGGTAGGATTAACTTTCAACATTTTACTAAGGTAACTAAAATACTTCATATGTAATCAATATAATAATATAAGTCAATATAAAATAATTATAGTTGATATGTTAATAGAGATCTTTGTATATATTTTATACCTTATAAAGTATACGTGCTGGCTGCATTTCAAATGTTTTAGGTTCTATGTGGCTACTAGCTACCTTATCAGACAGCACAATTCTCTATAAATTGATGATAATGTTTTATATAATATTTATTTCTCAGCATTGTACTCTGATTAAAAGGAGATAGTATATTTGAAAACAAATGTCAGAACCTTATTAGAATTGTTTAAAACTCATATGGAAGTGGTATTGGCCTGGCAAAGTTTGATGTATCACCTCCATTTGTTTGCAGTTGTTGCTTCAAGATTGGTGCTAAATTATGCTCTGAATGTGTTCACCTAGTAGAGATGGCTACAACAGAGTTGCCAACTAAGCTTATTCTCTACACTTCCAGAGACAGGACTAGGGCATTAACTAGAATTTACATGGAGACACTCTGGCTTAATGCTAAGAGCTCTAATAGCCCTATCTACTGCTGAATCTGCTTCTCCCAAAGCAGCCCTTCCTTTCTTATTGGAAGTGTTCAGAGAGCTATTCTTTTTCTATTTTTTCAGATGTTTCAATAAAAATTAAAGCACTAAATAAGAGTTGTATTAGATGCACCAGCCTTAATTTACTGAAATTCTGTACTTGGCTCTAAATGGTGCGGTAGAAAGCCTACCACTTTCAGATCCTTTAATAGCCCTTCCACCGACTGGGCTGTTCCTCAGCCTCACATTGCTGGAGCCTTGTGTAACCATTTCTATTACAGCAAGTTTTCCAAAGGCTCTAATTTCCTGCCTATACAATACTGCCTACACCCTGGACTGAACCAGAAGTCTTCATCTCTGTCTATACCACACACACTGCTCCTTTCATCGGCTGGCTCAGTATGAGACAGTCATGCCAGGGCAGGGCAAGGCTTCCTGGTGATACATAAAGCTTAGTCTGTGCAGCTCCCGTGATTTCACCATCCCTCTGGCCGCTCAGTAATTCCATATCTAATTTGAGTGACAAATACAGGACCTGCTTTTCATCACTCTCGTTACAGTAGCAAAATAATGTGTGTTTTTATATAAAAATTCATTTTTAGATTTGTTAAGTATGGAAAAGTAGAGCTAAGTCCGACCGCAGTCGGCTGCGATTGGGCCGCTAGACTTCACTGCTTGGGCTGCCTTGCGTGTCTGCTGCCGAGCAGTTGTAATGCACGCAAATTATGAAATAGTGAAACTTGTCAGGTACCTTTTCCCACTAAGTGTATTTCTATTCATCTCTTCGATTAGTGGGAAATCTTTTTGTTAAGTTTACCTGAAATTTAAAGTTACTTGCAAATGATGTTTGAATTGAAAAGACATGGGGAAGATGCCTGGGAAGTGACTTGGCTAGGATCTCAGACGCTGTCCTGGGAAAACCAGTGCATCTACTGGGATTCAGCACACAAGTGAGAGTGTTCTCTGAAATGTGTCAAGAAATACATAAAATAGATCCTCGTAAGTCTAAGAATTAGGAGATTAGCAGCTATTTTGGAAGACCCCAAAGTGTCTTCCCTCATTGCCTTTCTTTCTCCTAAGAAATGTGCTTGGAATTTTTTGTGGCCAATTCGCTGTTTTCTGTGTAGTATTATCATTATGTGCCATAATTCTGAACCAGTATACCTTTATAGTCACTGCCCATGGCTTCTAATAGGACAGGTGAATCGCAACGTCTTATGCATATGTAACACTGGAAATTAGCACTGATGTGGAAGCTTGAACTGTCATCCAAAGCATCTTCCACATAGTTAAAACCTCAAGTACATGTTTGTTGTCTGACAGTTGATAAGCTACATAAACCATCTCATTTTTGAAAAAGTAGTTAGGCAATGTTTTTACTGTAAAAATAAAATGTCTCCTAGGTAAAGTAACATGTGTTACTTTGTGTTACCTAAGAGTTATTTTGTCTTTCTTTGTAACTGAGGCTTAACAACTGTTTTTGTTTGTTCATTTACATTTCTTTTGCCCCTCCCCCAAGGTGCTAGGGATCAAACCTAGGACCTTGTACATATCAGACAAACACTAAAACTCCACTTCAAGCCCCAGTAATTAAACCTAGGACTTTATACGTGTTAGACAGATACTAAAGTACATCTCAAGCCCCAGTAATTAAACCTAGGACCTTGTATATGTTAGACAAACACTAAAGCTACATCTCAAGCCCCCCATGTTCCTTTTAATCCCATAAACTAGTATGCTCTCAATATCTAGTTTTCTTCTACACTCTTCAGAAGCATATGCATACCTCCATTAAATTTTGATTAAGATGAAATTCAGATCATTGTTTGTCTTCATAATATTAAAACATTTACTGTATACATTTAGGAGGAAGAAGCAGACATTGAAGGAATTCAATACAAAACACTACGAACATTTCATCATGGAGTCCGAGTTGATGGTATAGCCTGGAGCCCAGAAACCAAACTAGATTCCCTGCCTCCAGTGATCAAGTAAGTTCAAACATTCCCATGCAGTATTACTGACGGCCTTCGCGTCCAGTGACCCCCAAGTGCCCTCTGCCTATTGGGTAATTAGATATTTGCTGTTATTTAATAATTTTACGTATCATCTTTGCAATTTAGATTTGTGACTGTGGTCATTGCCTTGACCATGTGTTTGGTCCAAACTATGACTCTCTTTACCTGAGTTTCATTAGAATTGTTCAAAGTTATCACAGAGTCTGTACTTTTGAATTAAAGTATGATTTAAGAGACAGCAAGATTGCACAGTAGGTAAACATACTTGCCACCAAACCTAACTCCCTGACTTCAATTTGCAGAAGCCATCAGATGGAAAGAAAGCTAATCAACTCCCTCAGGTTGTCCTCTGACCCACACATACCACCATTGTATGTACATACAAGCACACACAAAATAATTATAAAAACAGCAAAGTCCTACTTTGTTAAAGTAACATTTTTTGAAACAGTAGTATTGCCTTTCTGACCCCAAATGTGAACCAAGGTCATATTCTCATTTTTAGGACAACATAAATCTCTAATTTGGTCAATGGGCTTCAGTTCTGATGAAAGCATTTTTTTAAAACTAAGAATCACTTTTGGGAAAAATCAAGTATTGATGTGTGCTAAAACTTTATTGGGTTATTTAAGGTGTGTTACAAATCCCTGGTCTTGGTTCCTACAAATGACAAAGCCTAAGATTTGTCTTTTGGGAAAAAAGTATTTAATAAGTTTAAGTTAGCTATTATTGAAGTAACTTAAAATTCTAATTAGGGGACAACTTCTATCTAATGAAACCGTGAGCTCTTAGTAGTATAGTTTAATGAGCCAAAGAGATGACTCAAGAGTTGAGAGCATATACTGCTTTTGCAGAGAACCCAAGTTCAGTTCTCAGAGGACTGACAGCCACCTGCAAGTCCTGCTCCAGGGGAATCTGATACCACTGGCTTCCACAGGCACCAACACATACCTACATACCAACACATACATATACACATAACTAAGATAAAAATATTTTAAGTACAGTCTTATAAAGTTTTGATAAGTGCATGTACTTTTGCAGTGTGTGTGTGTGTGTGTGTGTGTGTGTGTGTGCATGAGCACAGATGCTGGTGTACAGCTTTGGATGTCATTAGTCGAATTAGTACCGTCAGAAGTTAATGTGCTCAGAGTGACTTAGAGAGTGAAACACCATGGTCACCAGCACTGTTGTGACATTGCCAACAATGGACATTGGTGTCGTGATGGAAAAGGAGCTATGCTTATTTGATGGTCTGGAGTACCTTCAGTCATGCCCATGAATTGTTTCAGTGATAATTCTAAATTCTGTCAAAGCAATGATAAAGAGGAAGAACATCAACACGATATGTTACCTTCCAGATTTTACATGGAGTACATAGAGTCGCAATCTGACATTCAACTTAAGAATTTGGTCATGTCTCTTTACTGGCATGGTTTTTTTTTGTTTGTTTGTTTTTTCTGTTTGTTTTGTTTGTTTTTAACTAGACTTTGTAAATCCCATCTTTCCAGAGACAAATATTCCATGCTTCAGAGCCGTTCATGTCATCACTTTTTGGCAGCATCTATGTTTATTGGCAACTACTTTAAAAAATATAAAAGTAAAATTCAGACCAGACCGTCTGACAAGCAGTTTGAAAATACACTGAGAATTGTAACTACTTCATCAAACCAAACACTGGCCCAGTGGTTTCTCAGCCACAATGTCGGGTGTCCCATCTGTTCACTGTCACCCTTGTACTTTCATAATGAAAAAGAAAACCATGTTGTGTTACTTAGATAATGTCCATGTTCTTCATGAGTGCTGACAAACTTGAACCTGCCTGATGGTTTTAAGATTCTCCAAGCAAGTGCTTCATAATTAGGATTACTATGTGGAGACCTCTTGCTTTTCTATGGCAGCAGAGAAAAATTATACACAGACTTGTTCATTCGTTAGCTTTTACTAATGTTTATATATTTAATATCTTCCTCAAGAGAGTTCTTCATCCAGTAGAGCTAAGAGAAGCCAACAAGATGGTACCCTGACTTGTATATAATTGTATATGATTATGGTCATATGATCTATTTTTGCTTTATTTTTTAAGAGTATTTAGAAATAAATAGAATTTTCTTTGTGACTACATAGTGTGCTCTATAAATGGCTAAGGTATGACTTAGAATCTCTCACTGTCGAGTTTTAGTTTATATTTAAGAAGTTCTCCTTGGTAATGCAGTGTGCTGTGTGTTTGTTTGTTGTCCTCTCCTGACTCGCTGCCCTTTTGATCCCACTTGTTTTTCATTCACAGTAGCTGAGAACAGATTACTCATCTTGGTTCACGTCTCTGAGGTTGTCTCCTTTTCTTAAAGGATGACTTGTAAACCCTAAAGTAGCAAAAACTCAGAGAACGGTAGAGAATGCAAGGCATTCTGTGCCAACTTAACCTGAAATTCTGTGTTAATATTTGGAGACACAAATCCAGACTGTACTAAGATTTTATGTGTTCCAGACATTGGATTTGTCTCCTACTTTCTTTAATGGTTGTAATATTTTTAGTGCAAACTGCAGTAACCCCTGCCCTCAACCACCACTGATCCCAGAAAGCGTCATGAGTTATGACAAGATTTGTTGACTTAGAAGCCAAGGTGGCATAGGGAGAAACCTTTAATTTCCAAAGGCTAAAAATGGGTTTGTTTTGTTTTTTTCTTCAGATTTTGTACTTCAGCTGCTGATATGAAGCTTAGATTATTTACTTCAGATCTTCAAGATAAAAATGAATATAAGGTATATTGACAACTACAATAAATTGATATGTTAAAGTATGTTCATTTTCTTTGCTTATTAAATTGTGCTTATGATTTAAAATGACCTTTTAATAGCTATTGGATTAATCAAGAATTCTTTAGAGGAACAAAAGCAGTAGAATGAATACATGTTGTAAGAGTGGATTTATTAACTTGACTGGCATTACTAATAGGAGCTGGGTCATCCAGCAGTGGCAGTCTGAACAGGCTGGGAACTCTGTTGCTGTTTGGTCAGTGAAGTTAGAAGCTCAGCAGTGTCAGTGGTCTCGGTGCATGGGCAGTCTGATGTCAGCAAAGAATAGGGCACAGCAGCCAGAAGTGAAGGCAGGCTGACAAGCAGCACTGGCTCTTCCTGGGACCATTTGATACCTGGTGCCAGACACTCTGGGGGAAGGTCTTCTCCCTTCCGTCCAAAGGCCTGTGTCTTAGTTAATTCAAGATCCAGTCAAGCTCGTAGTTATGATTCACCCCCTCTCCAAAGTCTGCAATTTAGGTTTCATTTACTGTATTATACACCCTAGTAACTGGGCTGTTAGAAGGAGCTAGTTAGTAAATATAACACTTACAGATGCTAGGAACAGCCAGCAAGAGAGGGGTTTACATGTGGATCTAGTAAGGGTGGAATGAAATATAGCTTCAGGAGACAAATGTTGAGTGCAGAGTAGCCCAGGCAGGGTGACAGTATTGGGGAAAGGAGAATGAGCATGATATATGCATTGATAACTACAAAATTGAAAAATAGTATATGGCCTTCTTAAAATTTGCTGAGGGCATAGGTCCTAGGTGTTCCCATAGGACACATAAGGAATGTGAGACAAGTATATCTAAAAACTTGCTGTGGGTAGGCCAGCTCTGTTGCTGTAATCTTTACAGCATGAACATAGTCCTTAAATAAATGTAGGAAACCTCAATGAAGGCGGAAAAGATTTAAGTTGATTTTTAGAAAAGTAAACGCAGATCTCCGTAGGAAAATAGGTGCAGCAACAGCGGGTGCAGTGGGATTGTCCAGGAGGAGTCCCAGCGAGGGCCCAGCACTGATAGTGCGGCAGAGGGAAGGGGCCTCGAACCAGACCCGTGGTGCTTGGAAATGAATGCCCGCGTGTAAAAATGTATGGATAAAGTTCACTGTGTGACTCACTGTCACACTGCAGCTTCCATGATGAGACCCCCTCTCCCCTTTTTCCCCCTTTTTTCTCTAAGTTTTTATTTTATATTATTTTTCAGGGGAGATGGGTAGGATCAGGAGGCTTGATGTAAAAAACACAAAGAATAAATAAAAAGAAAGTTTAAAAAAAAAAGAAAAAAAGACAGTAGATTCCAGAGTCATACTCCCTGCCTTCAAAGCTCAGTCCTGCCTGCAGGGACTCTACTTTTCCTGGCAACTCTACTCTTACTGATAAAGTTTGGGGTCTAGCGCCTGCCTCTGGGTTGTGGATACTGAGTGAGCTAATTCATGTAAGACCTTCAGACTAATGCTTTATACATAGTAAGTCGCGTGATGTGTGTGTGTGTCTATATAAAGAGATATAGATATATTCTATTAATAGTAAGTAACTCTCGTGATGAATTGAAATTGTACTTTCTATATAGACTAATAATGGTCATTGCAAGTTCTCTTCGTTCCCTCACGGGTCAGAAGAGGACTTTTGTGTTGGCTGTGGCTATGGGTTTGTAGTGTTAGCTGTCTCTGGTGCTGTTGTTGCCATTGAACAAACGACTGCAAACATTAGAAGTGAACTTGACATTGTGTATATGTGCTAGGTGATTGTAGTGTGTAAAGCAGCAGATCCACGAGAAGAAACCTGGAAGGACTCTGTCTTAGGAAACCCAAAATGTTTTTGCAACTTCAGTTTTTATTTGAGCTTTATGTAATAACAGAGCACAGAGATGCTATGAGAACAGATGCAGTTAAAAAATTAGTATGTTTCTATAAGAAATACAGACTAGCAAAGAAAGACTGTGTTGAATGATTGACTTCTTTCCAGTGCAGTTTTCTAGGAAATTGACTGTATAAATCATACTGTTACAGTGGCAGCTTTCTTAAAATTTATTTATAGAGAAGAAGTAGGCTGTGGTGGCGCACACCTCTAATCCCAGCACTCAGGAGACAGAAGCAGGTAGAACTCTGAGTTCAAGGCCAGCCTGATCTACAGATTTCAAGGACAGTTAGAACTACATAGAGAAACCCTGTCTCGAAAAACCTTTAAAAAAAAAAAGAGGGAAAAATTACAAAGTGAAAACATTATATAGGGATATTGTAGGCTGTGGCCATGTTTCCCTAATGGTCTTTCTCTCCCAGGTTTTGGAGGGCCATTCAGATTTCATCAATGACTTGGTGTTCCATCCCAAGGAAGGCCATGAGATTGCCAGTGTGAGTGATGACCACACCTGTAGGTATGTTGCTTCTGTTACAGCCACATTTGTGAATTGTCCTTGTAGTTTAATGGACATTTTAAAAATTAGGAAATTGTAATATCCATGCAATATCATAAATGAAATCTATTTAATTTAAATTGTAGACAAGGCACAAATATTCCAAAACCAATAAATTTAGTTTTCATACAATTAATGGGCACTCCTCTTGGTGGTTCATCAGTAGTTTTGTCCTCTTCTTTTGGATCTGCATATTTATAAGCCTATAAATATATATGTATGGATTTATGAGCCTATATATACCACTGAATTAAAGTCTCCAATACTGGGCAAGCTCAGAAGGATAATATAAAAGTCTCCTATCATATTGTGAAGTTATTTCTTACATCACAAAAGACAGGTTACTGTTTATTAGTGAACTGTGAATCTCATATGCTGCCTAAGAAGGAAACTTGAGTAATTTGACAAATCCTAAAGACTGTCTCAATGGATACACTTCAGTATGATATATGTCCCCCACGGGCTCATTTCCCAGTGCAGAATGGATAGTATATATATAACATTTTGATAATGCAGAATGGATAGGATGAGTGTAACATTTTGATAATGCTCAAAGCTGTAGAATATCAAATAATTAAAATGCAAAGCAATGGTATAGGTAGAAAGGAGCTGAAGGGTGCAGGGTAAATTGGGGGAGTCAGTGAAGGTGCCCTGAGCACAGCTCACTGACTGCGCTTTCAGCGCTGTGCTTGTCAATGCACATAGATCTGTACAGTGTCTAAATATGTAATGCTTCACACTGAAGGTCAGTCTGCCAGCTGCTTCTTACGTAGTTTTCTTTATGTGTGTAACTTACATTTCCAAAGGCGTAGATAGTTATAGGCTATTGTATCTATGTACTGCCTGCTAAAATTTCCTTGTGAGGGACATGAAAGGTTTGTAGACATAAAACCTAAGTCCCCAAGTATTTTATTTACTAACCCGTTTGTATAAGACCTAAATAATAAACAGATCTTTTAAAATAATAAGAAAGTAGAAATAAATTTTGATAATTTGGTTCTATGAAATATGATTTTCTAATCAAAAGCATTTGGAATAATGAAACCTAACAGAGCACTGGCCGTTCTTCCAGAGGACCCGGATTCAATTCCCAGCACCCACATGGCAGCTAACAAACTTCCTGTAACTACAGTTCCAGGGGATCCAACACCCTCACACAGACATGCATGCATATAAAACACCACAATAAATAAATAAGTATGAGCTTTTTAAAAATAGAACTATAAAGCCTGAAAGGAGAAGAAATGAATGTCTTTGCCAGCCAAGGAGAAAGCAGTGAGTAGCAGACCGCAGCTAGGCACACTCCGTAGGCTGTGACTGTTCCTCTGGGGCTTTAACTCTGCTTCGCCTCCTTAGTCGTTTGTTTGCTTTTCCTTGTTGTTATTGAAAAGCAAATCCATATATACTGATTAGGGTTGCTTGCTCTATAACCTGTATGGTACACAAAATATGTATTAAAGCATATTAACTACATTTTATAATCATATTTACTGTAGTAATATGCTTATTTATTTAGGGTTTCCCCTTCCCCCGACTCCTCCCAGATCCTCACCACCCACCCAAATTCACATCCTTTCTTGCTCTCTCTCACTATAAAACAAACAGGCGTCTAAATAACAACAATAATTTTAAAAAAATAAAACAAACTTGAATATGACAAAAAAGGAACAGGAAAAAATAAAGAGCCAAAAAACCCACAGAGACTGATATAAATTTTCTTTGATATTTATTAACAAATAAAGTCCATGGACAAATATTAAAGACCAAAAGGGGAGCCTGACTCAAATCACAAGCCACAGCTAACTCCCACAGTTGCTGGCTCGTGTTTTGAAGGAGACCTTGTCACCTCTGTTCACTTTTTCTCCAGGTCAGGTCCATCTCCAATGAACTCTCCCTG
>LOEQ01001339.1:128895-140049 GCA_001685075.1 Bramus lutescens
CCATGTGGTTGCTGGGAATTGAACTCAGGACCTTTGGAAGAGCAGACAGTGCTCCTAACCACTGAGCCATCTGGGCTGTTCAAATTAAAGCTTCCTAAGATACTAAAGGTACACTGAGTTCTTAACTACTGCTGTTTAGCCTTAATTCATGGTGAAGACAGGAGCCATTCAACAAATTTTCTCATCTGCCAATGTTTTCCATAGACTGTCCATGTTCATCTCAGAATGGATCCTTCAGCATTTCCTGTAGCCACCCTCATTCTTTTGGCACCTGATTTTCCTAGACCTCTGATAGCTTCGTGCCTTTCTCCAGTTCACTGCTATGTCCTTGATTTCGCACAAAAAGATAGAGTTGATTAAATCTAGCAGATATGCAGTGGTAAAGCTTTTTCTCTTAACAATTAAATCATTCCAACATCCTTTTAAATTTTAAACTGTCTCTGTTGTACCTTTTATTTGTAAATGTTTGCGTATATTTTCCTTTGTTTAGCTTTCTTAAAATTAAAATACAAATTAGTGGATTTCATTATTGCATATGTTCTTGTTGGTCACTGACCCACGCCCCTTCCACCATCTTCCTGCCCTCTGCCTGGTCACCTTCCTGTCCTCTGCCCCCTCCACTGTTCTTCATGTCTCATGTATGCTGTTACCCTCCCTTAATACCTTTTCTTCTCCACTTCTCATGGTCCCCTTCTTAGCTTTGTGTGTGTGTGTTCATAAACATGTCTGTTGATGAGTGCTACGCCTTTCAGAATGGCCAGCAATTGGAGTGGCCTAGATGCCCATCAGCAGCTGGATGAAGGAAATGTGGACTTTAGTATTCAGCCATGGAGGAGAATGAAGTCACGACGACATCTGCAGGGCAGTAGATGGAAGTTGAAACCTATACTAAGTAACTAAGTCCGACTGAGGCTCATGTCTTCTCTCAGATGCCGATCCTAGATTCTAACTTTTATGTAGGTGTATAAATGCGGCAGGTCAGCCCTCTTGTGACTTTAGTTGTATTTCATCCCTTAGTCTAACTCTGTACTGTCATTGAGTTACCAATATTTTCTCAAATTACGAGTGGTATTTCCAATGCATTAGTAGATTTTTTCCTTAAAAAATGCTTAAATGGAGACAGTTTTCACATTGTTGATTATTTCTTGAAACTTGTCCCATTAAATAAGAGAGTGTGTGTGTGTGTGTATTTCCCTTTGTGCTCTGTCACTGTTTCTTACATTCTGATTGTAAACTGTTTTCCCTTTTTGTGACACACTGAATGTGAGAGCCAAGGGTTTCCCAGCAGCCCTGCTCTTTCTTCTGTCACTGTTCCTTCACGTCCAGGAACGTCGTCACCTTCATCACCTTTCTGTAGTCCAAACCAAAGGACACTCTCAGGAAGAAGGAGCCTTACAGAGGAGATAAAGCGTATTCTTTGGGCATTAGCTGTTAATGCCATGCCAAACATAGTTGCAGCAATCTTTTCTCCCATAGATGATATCCTAATGGCGCGTGAGTCGAAGAAACAACTTTCATGTAATTTTTATAAAATTGGGAGTTATTGTATAAATATACATTTGATTATGCATTTCATATAGTGATAACTAGTCTATTAAATATCTAAAATTAATGGAATCTTAGAATAAGGGAATATTTAGGTAGTAACATTCTTGATCTAAGAATTGAGTATTTACTAGATGCTTTGCATAAGAAGCCTATTACTACTTTTTCTGAGCCAGCTTGTATGTAGCTTACTAAAGATAGATTTCATGAGCCATTATGATATTTCAAACAAGACATGGGCAGTCATTAACAGAATACAACAGTTTTCAAACTCCCTACATACATGAGCTATCATGGAAACGATGCCATCAAATTGCATAAAGTCTCTACTTGGTTCTGAATGGGGAAGCTTAAAGTGGGGTTGACATTGCACATTAGGGTTGTGTATTGGTTGCTCTTCTCGTTGCTACAACAAAAAAGCCAAACTGGACAAGAAGGGGTTTGAGCTACTGCTCAAGGGGAAGCTCATCATTTTGGGGAAGTCATGACAGCACGAGGCTGCTGGTCACATTGTGTCTGCATTTGGGAAGCAGAGCGTGATAATTGCCAGTGTTCAGCTCAGTTTCTTTTAGTGCAGTCCAGGACCCCAGCACCTGTAGTGATGCCACTCAAGGTCAAGGTGGATCCTCCCATTTCAACTGGCTGACTCTTGGTGGATGTTCACTCCGAAGCATGCATGTCTCCTGGGCAGTTCTACACCCTGTCGAGTTGACAAGTGATATTAACCATCACATCATGTTTGACAACATTTTATAAGCCAGCCCTGACATTCAGGAATTGAAAATCGCAGAAGTATCAATCTGAAGATGCCCCTGAGTCCTTTTCAAATTATCTCTGCCTTTAAAACAACTGAATCTAAGTTGATGGTAGAAGGGGAAAAGGACATAAAAGTAAATTTGAGTTTTCCTGCATCTTCACAAGGTAGCCATGTATATACATGTCAAGGAACACCTCATCCTACGATTCAAGAGAAAGTCTCAAAACTAGCAAGGAGAGATGCTCTCCCTCCTGTACTTCAGTCTGACTTTGGAAACACTGTTAGTAACGCATGTTCTCTCCCCCACAGCAGTGAAGGGCTCTGTGTGATAGCTATATAGCTTGAAAAAAGAGAAGATAGCATTTTTATAAAACTTGATTTTAAAATATTTTTTCAAATTTTCTAGCCAACAGAAGTAGAATTATCAACAATACACATGCTTGGAAGTATCTCCAGCATCATCAGCCTTTTCTGTTTCAGATTCTGCAGACTCTGGAGGGTGCTCCCATCCTTGCCAGGATTAGCTTTTTCCTTTCAATACTTCATAGAGACCTTGATAAGCTTGGGACCTGACTTCGTAGGAGCAAGCTTAGCAGATGGGCATGTGGTTCTTCTCTGTCGCTTGGCCTTATTTCCTTCGGTATCTACTTCGGCTTTTGTTGTTTGTTTGTTTTGGCATTGTAGAGGTAGGACATAGGTAGTAAACTTCAGGACACAGTGGTACCTAGCATTCATTGGTCCATCCTACAGTTACCGCAGTGGCTAGAGTCTTATCCTCACATCTCCATTTCAGGGATAAGAGCCGCCAGTCACATAGCAGTTAATCACTTTTAAGTGGAAGACGCAGCCATATTTCTATCCAGACCTGTCTGTCTTTGGCTGTTCCATGCCATGTATACATACATACATCTGTAAACACATGTATAAAGATGTGTAACAGAAATCGCCTGTCAAAAGATACATAATGGCCTTTTATAACTAACATAAATATAGCTTTTCCTAGAGTTTTAATCTAGGTCCTCCTAGTGACAAAGCTGACACCCTAAAATTTAATTTAACTTTTTTATGTCTTTTTGCCAATTACCTCTGGAATGTTTTTGTATTGATACTTTTATATAGCATCTCATTTCTTATGCATCTGCCTTCTGTTTGTGATGTGTATGTGTGTGTATTTGTGTGCACATGTTTATTTTTATGACATTGAATCTCTCCTTCTTAGATTTAGCTAATGAGATAACATGGAGTTCCCTTCTTCCTCCGTGTATTGCAGCTGATGGTAGCTGAGAAGAATGGAACAATTCGGTTTTATGATCTAATGGCCCAACAGGCAATTCTGTCTCTTCAATCAGAACAGACACCGTTAATGTCAGCACACTGGTGCTTGAAAAACACCTTCAAAGTCGGTGCTGTTGCAGGAAATGATTGGATAATTTGGGACATCACTCGGTCCAGGTAGTTATTTAGTATATCTACTGTTACATTACATAAATACGTTGTTAAATGACCCGTTAGGCCGTTCTTATACATATAGGCCTCCGTGTACATTGAAAACAAGTCACTCCTGTAGAAGGGCAGGAGTTCTGGGAATGTTAGAAAGAAAGACGCTGACCCTGTGGTGCCCTAGGGTGATTCTAAGTCATGTCTGTTGTTTTCTATCTATTTCCAATTGAGTGCTCACTTGGAATTTTGTTGCACCTTAAATTTACTGGGCTCCAAAGGAAAAAAAAAAAAACACCCTTAAAACCTTTGTTTAAGTTTGTCTACTTGAGTTTAACACATAATTTCAAAATGCAAACTCTTGTTTCGCAGTTACCCTCAAGAGACAAGACCTGTTCACACGGACCGAGCACACCTGTTTAGGTAATGTTCTGTTTTGTTGGAGTTATGTGAATCCTTGATTTGGTGGTATGCCACTACCAGAATTCCTCAGCACTCCCTTTTGCATTAGAGTTTGGGAGTTGGTTTGCTTTTCTGCTCGCTTTATAAGGGTTATCTTGCTTTCCCTACTACGTAGTTGCTTAAGTTTTTGCTTTAAGCAAGTGGGAAATCTACTTTTTCAAACACTTAGAAAATAACCGTTCACAGAGAACGTGTAGCCAGTCTTCCAGTACTACCTCAGCATTGTTCTGTCCTGATAGATACAGTATACATAGACCCATGTTTGCATAAGAATATCACTGTATTTTAAGCAATATCATGCCAGCTAGTATGACTCTTTAACATGGTGAATTTTAGTTTTGTTTTTTCACTTAAATTAATATGTCTTGCTTTTTGTCATTTTATTCCATTATATAGTCATTAGCAGTCTTAAGTAATAGAAAAGGCATATAACCAGACTGAAATACTGAGACATTTGAAATTTGCTGGAGTTTGTTTGTTTGTTTGTTTGTGTGTTTGTTTGTTTGTTTTAAATCAAGTCTGAAATACCCCTAATAAGATTATGGAGACTCCATTATTATTGAAAGTGAAATATATTCTAATGAATTATAGACTTACAATTCCATAGATTAGGGGCTGGAGAGATGGCTTAGCAGTTGAGAGTGCAGGCTACTCTTCCAGAGGATCCAAGTTCAAACCTCATTACCCACATGGTAGCTCACACCTGTCTGTAACTCCAGTTCCAGGACTTCTGAATCCCTCACACAGACAGACATGCAGGCAAAATACCAGTGCACATATAAATAAATTATATATTTTTAAAAATTCCATAGATTATCAGATAACCCAAATTTCAGAGATATGAGCAAAGGCATGTTTTTAACTCGGTGACAATGTGTGCTTTGTGAGAACTCTGATGATGTTAGAATTCCCCTTCTCCGGAGAGTGAGAGTCACCTGCTCAGTGTGACTAGTGAGAGTCATGTTCTCAGTGTGATTAGTGAGAGTCACCTGCTCAGTGTGATTGGTGAGAGTAACCTGCTCATTGTGATTGGTGAGAGTCACCTGCTCAGTGTGATTGATGAGAGTCACCTGCTCGGTGTGATTAGTGAGAGTCATGTCCTCAGTGTGATTAGTGAGAGTCACCTGCTCAGTGTGATTGGTGAGAGTCACCTGCTCATTGTGATTGGTGAGAGTCACCTGCTCAGTGTGATTGATGAGAGTCACCTGCTCGGTGTGATTAGTGAGAGTCATGTCCTCAGTGTGATTAGTGAGAGTCACCTGCTCGGTGTGATTGGTAAGAGTCACCTGCTCGGTGTGATTAGTGAGAGTCACCTGCTCAGTGTGATTGGTGAGAGTCACCTGCTCAGTGTGATTGGTGAGAGTCACCTGCTCAGTGTGATTGGTGAGAGTCACCTGCTCAGTGTGATTGGTGAGAGTCACATGCTCAGTGTGATTGGTGAGAGTCACCTGCTCAGTGTGTTAGCAGGTCTTCGATGTCATTAAAAACCAAGACATTGCTAGGGAGACTGTGCGGTGGGTAAGGACCCTTACTATGCAGGCATTGAGACCTGAGTTCCAATCCCCACCACCTCCCAGCACTGGGGAGTGGAGACAGGTGGATCCTAGCTCACTGGCCTGCCAGCCTATGGTGAGCTTCTGGCTCAGTGAGAGACCCTGCCTGCAGGCAGTAGGAAGGAGCCTAGTAGAAGGTGTATGATGTGTTCCTCTGGCTGATATCTTAGTCTGCTGCAGCGCTGCCTGAGATCACAGCAGAAAATGGAGTCCTCCCACGTTTGTGGGGACTGGGTATGGCGTTCTTCACCAATTATAGCTCATCTCCTAGAGCTGGGCCCTGTCACATTCAGTGCTGAGGTTTAGTTGTATAGACAGAGGACAGGGGCACTGTTGAACAGTTAATAATGTCTGAGCCAGATATTTATTGTCAAAGAATTGTTTTCTTCTGCCTTCTTCACGACACTGACAGTCATCTGTTGTGTCTCCATGAGCATTCGCTGACTTAGAGAAATGGAGAGATTTCCCTTGATACCTTGAAGACTTGAATAGTCTGAGTGGCTGGCTATGCCATCCCAAGTGACCGAAACACAAGTGTATCACAGGAATTTAAAAGAAATGACCGCGAATGGGGCTGGAGAGATGACTCAGCAGTTAAGAACACTGTCAGTTCTTCCGGAGAATCCAGGTTTGATCTCAGCACCCATATGACAGATCATAGCTGTTTTGATCTTCAGAATGTCCATACATGGCTAATGCCTTGTGTCTCCATCTGTGGAGACTGTGCTAACCTTGCCTAATGGTAGAACGTAGTCCTGAGACTCAAAGTGAGCAGTCAGCAAATATCCAGAAAAGGGAGGTATTCGTAGCTAAATAAGCTGGAAGTCTACATGGGAAGCCGTATTGACAGGTGTGGAATTATGAAATGGCTGCTTTTGCACAGACGGAGGTAGCCTTCTTCAGACAAACTTATAATTGCCTGCAGGACAGTGCTTATTGTCATGCCCTCTTGTTTTTTAGGTGGTCTGCAATCAGTGAAAACTTATTTGCTACCACTGGGTATCCTGGCAAAATGACAAGTCAGTTTCAGATTCACCATTTAGGACACTCTCAGGTAATATAAAAATGTTTTGTGGTATTTGTGGATTGGTGTTTTTTTAAACTGGATATTTGACTTTTCTGTCCATAGCTCCCAAATTTTCAGTTAGTAACTAAAGATACTATGTCTGCTATCTGCTTAAATGAAAGGTTTTTTTTTAATGTTTTGATCACCAGTAGCAACAGATTATGTTTCCTCAAAATTAATGTAAAAATCATATTTCATTTGCATTTTATCTTTCATTTAAGTATATTGATTTTGTTTGCTTGGTTTGTGTAGACTACAGAAATATTTGACTCTGGACTGTACCACTATTCATAGGTGGTATAGGTTTTCATTCAAGTCAGGTGCAAGTAGATAATTTGTATTTTATCATTATTTTGCTTCTATTACAAAAATAGTTTCTTACCTTATTTTATGTGTGTGTGTTTTACCTGCATGTGCGCGCCACATGCATGCCTGGTGCCTGCGAAGGTCAGAAAAGGGCATTGGATCCCTAGCACTGGAGTTGGGGCGATGGAGAACAGCCATGTGGGGCTTGAAAAGGGCCCTCGGCCACTGAGCTATTTCTCCAGTCCCATTTCTAACTTATAAGAGTAGTTTAGGGGCTGGCAAAGAGCCCACAGCTTTGCAGGTCTCTTTCTCCACATAATTCTTATGGGGGAGCACCTGTCCTGTCTTCTGAACGCCTGCTCACGTGTTGCACTGTTCAGATCTCTGCTCTGTGACACTGTCTCTGACTCTAGGGGATAGTACCTTAATAAGTAACGTCTCTTACTATAAATGACAATTATTTCATTAACACTTACCAAGCAATTTTAAATGTAAAATACATTTCCTAAAAAAAAAAAAGAAGAAGAAGAAAGATGGTGGTTTTCCTTTTTTTAATAAAAGAATTCACTTTGCTTCTTCAATTCCTCACATATTTCCAGCCCATCCTCACTGCTTCTGTTGCCATCGGATCTGGTCTTTCCTGGCATAGAACACTCCCACTGTGTGCGGTTGGAGGAGACCACAAGATCTTGTTTTGGGTGACAGAAATATGATGTTCCTCTGTATTTTTTATCCTATACTTTGTATTTTGATGTATATTTTGGAGAAATCCTTATTTTTATATCAAATATACTGTAAGTCTATAAATGCCTCAGTTGTCTTCTTTGATAAATAAAATGATGAAGACTTCTTGAAACCTATGTTCTTGTTGTTCTTTGTGCCTGTCAAATGTGTGTGTACATACTCTGTTTGTAAGATCTTGTAAGAACTATATACTGACCTTAACAGCTCAGCTCCAGAGACGAGATGACGAGGAACATAGGACAGATTTTGCTAAGGAGCATGAAGCTGTACGTCCCAGCTCTGCTTTTGAGTATTGAAGCTGTACGTCCTAGGTCTACATTTGCTAAGGAAAATGAAGCTGAACACCCTAGCTCTACATTTTGAGGACATATAAGCTTTTTCTGATTGTCAGAAATAAAAACATTGAGAACCCAAAATTAATCAGCTGGGCCCCCATATTTGAAAATTGTTATCTTAAACTTAAGAAGTGGTGTGAAAACATAGTCGTATTTAGGGATCCGGTTTGGGGACGTGAGTATGCTGAACGGGATCAAGCATGAGTTGCCAATTGTAAATTAATCCAGAATGTAAAACTTGTCTAATGAAATTATCCAGTATAACTACCATCTGTTTATTAAAAGTACCTGTATTGGGAAAAGATAACTTATAGATGTTTAAATACAGTTTTGCCAAAAATAGAAAGGAGGTATTAACCTAACAGGGAAGAAAATGCTGTTTCCAGCTGTAAATTATATATTTCTATACAATAAGATATTATCTAGAAATGAGAGGGATTCCTTGATCTTTTAGTTGAAAGAAAGTCCGCTGTTGCCCTTGGCTGTAGACAGGCTACGGGACGCTTTCCAGCTGCTCATGTCTTCCACCATCATGGTACTCTTTCCTTAGGAAGCCTGCGCTATGAAATGTGTTTCCGTTAGACAAGCACAGAAGCCATCCTCCAAGGAGTTGCCATCAGCTCCAGGCCATTCTGTGCAGACTTAGACCCTGTCATTAGATAGACAGACAGATGACAGATGGGTGGATGGATAGATAGGAAAGTCAGACTAAAATGGGTGGAAATGTCCACTGGGAGTTATTAGTCATCACTCCGGTTCATGAAAAATAACTTGGTTCTGATACTGTGTTTCCTGGGTTTAGTTTTCTTGTTTTTGTTTATAAATATGTCTGAGAGGGTTTTCCTTCTTTTGAAGTTCAGTTTCCCTCAAGATGGCTTCACTCACAAGCATCATGGAAAGAAAAAGCCGTGCTGATGTGTTCTAACTTGTGGTGTTCAGCACTGTTGAGCAGTCAGGATCTCACGAGCCTGCAGGATGTCAGGACTGATCCTCTGCTTTCAGGAGGATGCAGTCATAGGCTTCTTTGCTTTTGATGATCTGGCTGTTGAGAAATTTCAGTGTCTCTCTGCTGCCAGAACAGAATCACACTCGTGTTTGCTTACTATGATAACTTGTACCTGCATATTGACACTGACTCAGATATGTTTAAATCAGATAACTGAAATCTCATGTCAGGAAAGAAATATGAAATATTTCTTGCGTATATGTGACTTGTTTGTTGTTGCTTTTCTTGCATCTGATTTGTCCAATATCAGACATCCCACAAATGCTGAGGGAGTAATAAGACAACATTGTGCCCCAAGCTACTTTTAATGGTTCTAAGAAATAGCTACTCCAGACTGTTTCCATAATTTTCTATAGTTAAAAAGTTAACTCAGTTTGACCCAACCAGTGATTCCTTTGCTCTAAGCACAAGTAATGTTTGCAAACTGGAAATGGCTGTTTTGATTCATGTGTCCTCAGACTCCCTTACAGAAGCTTTGTGCTCCAGTGTGTCTTTAACACTGTGTTCTCGGGAACAGGACAGGAGCAAGCAGTCTCTTCTGTAGTGTACCTTGCTGATTCAAAGACAGCTCTACCTTTAAATGCAACTGTACCATGTCTGTCTGCCCGCTGCCACATCGCACCTGATGACAATGAACTAAACCTCTGAAAATGTAAGTCACTCCAATTAAATGTTTTTCCTAAGAGTTGCCGTGGTCATGGTGTCTCTCCACAGCTATAGAAACCCTAAGACATTACCTAAGTAATACAACAAAATCATTGAGCCATCATTTTGAAGATCTCATTTTGTAAAATAAAAACTTCATGTTTTCTGGTGTTTTTACTGCCAGGTTCGACATGAGCATTTCTGTTGCACACATGGACTTGGTCTTTTTGGGAAACCAGAGCATTAATCTCTTCTCTGACCTTTTCAGCTGTTCTATAACTAACCTGGTAAAACAACAGCCACTCTGAGTAGAAACAAGTGACCTTTTGTCTGGAAATTTCTTTGGGTCGGCTTATTTCCATGTATGCCTTTGTCTTGTCTGTATTTGCATTCTGGGGTAATTTTTGACAGAAGACCTTGGAATTTGTAACTCTTCTGCGAGCTTATAAACTCCATATGAGCGATGAATAATAAACAAAATGAGGCCACCAGGTTTCTTGACCTTTGCAAACAATTTGCATCATGCAGTGGATTTACTCTTTATGAAGTAGGCATTTCTGCCATCTGCATTGAGAATGCTTTGTTGAGTCTCTATTGCTTTGTAATAAAAGGCAAAAGCAGCTGGCTTCTTTGCTTAGGAAAATGGTTAACTACAAAACTTTGATCTTTCTCATAAACACAGCTGTCATCCTATCATTGAGCAAAATCCAGACAAGATTAGACTCTGGCCAAAATTAAGGGTAATCTTTGCAAACATCTCAAGGAAGAAGAGCTTTCTAATACTGTTTTAGGGAAGCTCTGCTTTTGAGACAGGGTACAAAGGAAATAGGCCCCAGACAGCCTCTAAAGCAAGCCAGAGACAGCTAATGATGAATTTTACCACAGTGATAAGGACATGGAGAGTCACCAAGTTAGTTTGTTTTGCTACATCTCTGTTTAGACTGTCATCTTAAGAAATTGCTTTTCTCAGTTCACATCAAGTTTAAATCAGACCAAAACAAGTTACTTTTTAATGAATTTCTTGTTCATATTTTTTTGGTCTTCCTTTCACTAGCCCTAGTGAAAACGAAGTTTTTGTTCATTAAAATAGAACAGATGGGTTTTATTATAATTATTGTATTGTAACTCATTTTGATATCCAGCATACAGAAAAATCATTTTTTAGTAATATTTAGACTCAGGAGTTTTAGATACACTGCCAATTTCTTGTAGGTTATTCTCCTTAGACTTGCCACTCATGCATGCTTGTAGTGAAAGGGGAGCAGGCCTGCTTTTCGTCCGGCCCAGCTCCCGCATGG
>LOEQ01001339.1:161379-174967 GCA_001685075.1 Bramus lutescens
CAGCAACCACATGGTGGCTCACAGCCATCTGTAATGAGATCTGGCGCCCTCTTCAGTCCTGCAAGCATACGTGCAGGCAGAATGTTGTATACACAGTAAATAAACAAATCTTAAAAAGAAAAAATTTATTAAAAAAATAAATAAAAAACAATGAAATAAACAAAACAACAAACAAAAGGTCCCATGTTATCTGCGAAAAATAATTTTTATCTGAAGCCTAGAGATTTTGATAAATAACTGACAGATTCAGTTTTAACTTGTTTTGATTTGAGATATAGGAGAAACTACTTGTATTTTTTCTACTGTATTTTTGTGATTTTATTCTCCACTCCATAAAAGTGTCCAGTGTTTATCTTTTTATGCATCAATTCAAAAGTGAATTTAACTTTTTAATTGATCAAAATGTTTACTAAATATTTAAGTGATAATTTTGTGTTCTCTTAGAGTAAGTCAGTAAAGCTGTGGTTGTACTTTCTCTGCCCTCTATGGATTTCAACAAGAGTGCTTCCTGAGAACATTTCTCTGGCTTAAAAATTTTAAAAATGTGGCCTTGAGCATGCTGGGGCTATTCTAGCAGTCACAACGACACCAACTCGTGACTGTGGGGCCACTGCCACTTTGCTAAGTGCTGTCTTCTGTCAACACTTGTCAATGGCTTGTGCTGCTTGAGATCCTATCTCCAGTGATTCTTACACCCTGTCTGCAGTGATTCTTACACCCTGTCTGCAGTGATTCTTACACCCTGTCTGCAGTGATTCTTACACCCTGTCTACAGTGATTCTTACACCCTGTCTACAGTGATTCTTACACCCTGTCTGCATCTTACACCCTGTCTGCAATGATTCTTACACCCTGTCTACAGTGATTCTTACACCCTGTCTGCAATGATTCTTACACCCTGTCTCAGGACCAGTCCTACTGTCTGCAGTGATTCTTACACCCTGTCTGCAGTGATTCTTACACCCTGTCTGCAGTGATTCTTACACCCTGTCTCAGGACTGTGACCTATTTAATGGTTGGGAATTTTCAGGTGCTGCCATCCAAGGACACAGGTTACATTTCCTTATGGACAAGTTAACCTTAGCATGTCCCTGGCTGTCGTATAGTCCTCACAGCCAGCAAGCTTTGACAGACATGTCATTATCACCAGGGTAAAATCAGGAAGGATTTTTCTTAATCTAACCCCAGATGCTTTTTAATTTTAAAATGCATTCTAGTCTGGAATGTTGACAGTATGCCCAAATGTTGTAAATTTAAAAGGCATAATTTAGTAACATTCGATGGTAAGCATTTACAGAGAGAAGACGAGGTGTGTCATATATTAAAATATAAAGACACATCTCACATCATTAAATCTTCAATGTGCTAGAGGACTGGGTGAAGACTCAGTGAAGTGCTTGCTCATGAGCTTGAGGACCTGAGTTCAGATGGGAGAAAGGAGGATCCAGCTAATTCCGCCATGGAGGAGCTCCAGAGTCAGCAAGAGACCCTTTCTGAGAAGCTGGTGAAGGGCCAGTGAGGGAGACTCCAGCACCTGCACTGGCACACGCATACACACACACACACACACACACACACACACACATGCACACACACACACATATGCGCACAAGCTTGCTAACCCATACACAGGTATACATATACACACACGTGCATGCACCATGTGTGCACATACACCGTGTACAGCAGAGTACTTTTCTTTAGCAAGCCATTTTTAATAAAAATGTTTCAAAAATAATTTTATAAGGAAAATCTCCTCATCCTTGTTAACAGGCAATAAAAATGGGGTATAAGGTGGGCCAGAGGCTCAAATAGTATGTTAGTAGTGTAGCACACTTCGTCAGTCAGACTCCCAGCTCATGCACTAAACTACTCTTGTCTTAACAGTTTATAGGGGGAAAGGGTTATTAGTTAAACTTTTGAAAAAAAAATCTTCAGAAGTATTGTGAATGTTTTTTACTTTTAGTTTATGACATGGCGATTAAGATTGAAAATTCTGAACCTGTATAATTTTGTAGGTTTAAGGGAGCTAAGTAAGAACCCACAGGCAGAAAGTATTTTTTGTGCACCTGGAATGATCTTCCTATGCCAACACTAATTTACGTTTCTCAGCTGTCATCTATCCCAGGCCTCGAGGATGTCACGGTTGAGGTGTCTCCTGTAAGTGTCACTGCTGTCCCAAGCGGATCACATTCTGAGAGCCCTTCAGAGCAGCCGCAGGTAAGAGGGGTTTGCAGGGAACGTGGGATGTCTCGGTTGAGCCGGAGCCCTGTGCTTAGACCTTGGCAGATGTCACTGGGTGTGAGTTAGTAGTCAGATCATAAAACCTGAAGCTACAGAACACATTTTTGAGGAAAAGGAGCTAGATACTGTTTTTAATTTTATTAAACCTTTATTGTATAAATATCACACCAAAGTTAACAAGATGCAAAGTCTGTATATCTCAATGGACTGAGAAAGTGTGGTTGGAATTGTTTTGTCTGAATCAGTATCCTAATTAGAGCCACTTGCACACCATAGTAAGAGCCACTGTGCACTTGGCTTTTATGCTAATACTCCTTCATGCTTCTATACTTTCAAAGTTTGTTACTATTTAGAAATCGTCATCATATGCACATCTCAGTGAGGTATTAAAATATTAAATAAAACAATCACCAAAATGGTGACCCACTGAAGTATTACTAACAGAGTAGGCATCCTATGTAAGTGAATTTTGCATCTCTATCTAGAATTATTCTCACACAGTATTTTTAGGTTATAATGGTGTTGTTAATAAGGTTAGTAGCTGACAAAGGAAGCCTGCTGTGTGTCAGCACACATATGCTTCTGTTTTTTAATAACTGAATATATTTGATCTCAGAAGAGCCCTATGACCCAAGTATAGTTAGTTGATCTTCTGTGCCTGATTCTGCATCTCAGGATTCACCTAGACACATGTTAAGAATACTCAGGAAAAAATATTTGCATCTCTACTGAACGTATATGGACTCCTTTCCCTGTCATTATTCCTTAAACAACATGGCTGCTTACATTGTAAATGGTATTATAAGTAATCTAGGATGGCCTAAAAACGCATTATAGCATATGTTAAAATCAGACACAATGCAGCTTTATATAGTATACTCTAACAGCTGCAGATTTCAAGATCCTTGGGGTCTTGCAGCCAGACCCCTACAGATCCCCAAATACCTATTACTGTTATTCATACCTGAATTTCTTAATTTGCTTTGCATATTCACCTGATATGTGTCTGACAGTTTTTGAGTTGTAAATGAATTCATCTAGAGTACGGGGCAGTTCTTAGTTTATAAAGCTGTGATGACATCTGTTTGGTCAACCTAACAACATGACTCTTAAGCATGCAAACATTCAGATCAACTTCTCATTCTGTCTTCGTTGGCATTTACTAGTATATTTTCATATAAAATGCCTTGAAAGGGTTTTAAGTATTGCTCTATGCAGATTTCCGTGGATATTGTAGTCAACTCAGCTATCCTGGTAGCTGAGAGGTGGAGACGGGAATATCAGGAGTTCAAGGTCATTCTTGGCTCTGTAGTGAATCGGAGGCCAGTCTAGGCTCCATGAGACCCTGCCTCAACACAAAACAGTAACAAAATCTAAATCATCCCTTTATTACTGTTTCTAAACTGAGTCAAACCCCTGTGGTCTCTACTGATTTTTGTGCAGCTTTGATTTCAGGGCTCAGATCTTATCTCTGTTCACAGCAGGGTATCAGTTATTCAGATTGATGTCGATTTGAGGATGAAATGAAGGACAGTTGAGAGAAAGGATCATGAGACTTAATAGGCCATTCATATCGTAAGGGCATGACAGTGCTAATTAAACCAGGAGGCCATGGTTGTGGGGGACAAGGGAGCAGCTGAGGTCGAAACTGTTAGAGTGGGTGCAGGTCTTCTCGTTTGCTCCTGCGGGCTTTGGATGGGCTGTGCATTAAAGACTTAAAAATACGCTGGAGTCTTTTTATGCTTAACCATGTTTGGACTTACGTGTTTGTTTTGCAGATGAATGTATATATATTCATACATATTGTCAATTGCTTTTGTAACATTTAACAATATTACATAGTGGAAGAAACCAAAAGAATTTGTATTTATTTTATTGCTTCAGAGTTCCTTTTTTTTTCTTTTTAAAGATTTGGCTTACAAATAAATTATATTAGAAAAACATAATTTATGTTATGTATGTAAACATAATTTATGTTAGTTTTCTTAAGACTGAGGATTTTTGTTTTGTTTTGTTTATTTTTTCTAGACAGGGTTTCCTTATGTAGTCTTGGTTGACCTGTAACTCACTCTACAGACCAGGCTGGCCTCAAACTCACAGTGATCCTCCTGCCTCTGCCTCCTGAGTGCTGGTTTTAAAGGCATGCGCCACCTCTACGCGGCTAAGACTGAAGATATATAAAATAGTAATTTGTCCACATTTTAGCGCAGATACATTTACATAAAGCTAATGACGCCTGCGGCAGAAGTTCCTCATAGCAGCTACGAGTCACAAAATACAGGTGCTGGCTGAGAGTCACAAAATACGTTTACTCTGAGTGCTCAGATTGGTAGGGAAGCCAAGTGCCGTGTGCAGCAAGTCTTAACTGCGCCAGAGCTTCTGGTGACACAGTTGTGCCATGTCACGAGTGCCATTGTTCAAAAACACCGTCCCTCAGTGTTTGTCACTGGGACTAGTATTTAGCCACACTGTTGACTTTGTCACCATTAATAACAGCTCACTAACATGAAATGTACAAAACCAGAGTCTCGTTTTCTCCGAGAAACCTCCGAACATAACTTTCTAAAAACTGAAGTCACTGTGTCCATTTAGGATATGGTGATTTAACAAATGAGGCACAATAGGATGGTAGACACCTAGAAAAGTAAGGAACTGTCCATTGGTTGAGCCAGTGACAAACTGCTTTACTGGCTGATATGCCTGCCCATCCTGTTTCATAGGGTAAATAAAGGAAAACTAAAATTCTGATGCCAAGAATACATCTGCATTTTAAGGAACAATGTATTATTGATATTAAGTTTAGCTTATAAGTATGTATCGGTGTTTAGAAACATAGCAATAATTAAATTATTGGTATTTAAATATAAGAATACAATTTTTAAATATTTATTGCCTTATAATTATAAAAATAAGCATCCCTTTTAAGAAACGTGATAGATGTTTTCTGTGAAATGTTTAAAGATTTACATAAACTCTCTCCAGCAGGACAACTTACAAGACTCCAGACCACAGGAAAGTGAAGTTCCACCAGAAAATGTCGTAACTGTAGCCAAGGATCCACGATATGCCAGATATCTCAAGATGGTTCAAGTGGTAAGCTTTGCTCCGTCTTTTCTGTCTAACCCTGGAGATTGCACCGTTATTTCTTTCAATCTGAGAAAACTGTTAACCTGAATGACCAAGTTTTCTAGTCTCTTGCTTCTTTCCTATTTAATAATGCACTCATAAGAAAGAAAGTAGAGGTCCAGTCTTTCTCATTAAAATCAATTACACAGAGCCAGACAGATGGCCCAGTGGTTACGAGCACTGCCTGCTCTTCCAGAGGACACTGGTTCAATTCCCAGCACCCATATGACAGCTCACAACTGTCTGTGACTCCAGTTCTAGCAGACCCAACACTCTCATACAGATGTACATGCTAAAATAAAAGTAAATAAGTTTAAAATTTAAAATTCATTACACTTCAGGTTGACATAGGTTAACAGTTCAGTGTAGATTTGTGCCATTATTGTTATTATTTTATTTGAAATCTTGGCTGTATCAGAAATATGAAAGAGGGCTGCTCCTTTGGTAAATCAATACTTGAGTTTGATTCTCTTATGCTAGTGTAAATATGCTTTCAAAATATATTCCATTTTGATGTTCATTTATCAGTGATTTGGTTTATAAAAAAAGAGCACAGCTTTCTTGGCTACATAAAATAATAGTTTTAATATTATATACATTTATGTTTTTCTAAGAAATTATGTGTGGTCTGACTGAAAAGTGTTTGTGGTTGTCTGTAGCGGCAGAAGTGCATTTACTCCTGTAACTACTGCAAGTAACTGAAAGAGCCAGCAGGATATTATGTTACTGGTAATAAAAAAAAAATTGGCCAATAGTGATGATACACACCTTTAGTCCTATCGCTTAGGAGGCAGAGACAGGTGGATCTAAGTTCAAGGGCAGCCTGGTCTACAGAGTGAGTTCCAGGACAGCCAGGGCTGTGCAGAGAAACCCTGTTTTGAAAAAAATCAAAGGAAAAGAAATTAATGGGGAGAGGGTAATTAATGCGTTTATAACATTTTGCTCTCAGGCGCAAAACACCAGCACTACGGACTAAAGAATAAATGTGTTCCACCCTCACTTCAGTAGCATTGTTTACCACCAGACAGACTTCAAGCCAAACACTGCTGCCTGATACCAGAGGTCTGCCGAGCTGGTGATGACAGGGAAGCCATGTTCCCCCTCTGTGTATCAGAAGCAGATCAGTCACTTTAGAATGGCCCCTTGACCGTCAGTGTCCTGGCCTCTGGGTCTCAGGAGTGAGGTGGACCTTGGGATAGGAATATGTATAAAATTTGAGGCATTATTACATTGACATTTTTTTTTCTCCAGCCATTGTTTTTATGCTAGGTCTCTGGGCCATCCAGCCTCCAAGTCCTGGTGCTCCGGGCAGTGTTGGGGTGGGCTCCCTCTCATGGTATGTGTCTCAGGCTGGACCAGTCATTGGTTAGTCCCTCCCTTTATCTGTCTGCCACCCTTACTCCAGCACATCCCATAGGCAGGAGGGACTGTCGGTTGAAGGTTCTGTGGCTGGGTTGTTGTCCCTATTCCTCCAATGGAAGTCTTACCTGGTCATAGGAGATGGCCAGTTTAGCTTACATAGCCACTGTTGCTAGAAGTCTTAGCTGGGGTCATCCTTGTAGACTCCTAGAAATTTCCCTTGCACCAGGTTTCTGCCTGGCCCCGAAATGCCACCCCCACCCCGCTATACTCATAGATTGGTACCTAGCTCAGTTGTCATCAGAGAGGCTTCATCCAGCATCTGATGGAAATGGATGCAAGACCCACAGCCACACATTAGGCCGAGCTGGAGAATCCTGCAGAAGAAGGGGAGGAGACTTGTAGGAGCCTGAGGTGTCAAGGACACCACAAAAACCCACAGAAATGACTAACCTGGGCTCCTAGGGGCTCACACCAACACCAGGGAGCCTGCATGGGACTGACCTAGACACTGCATATATGTGACAGTTGTGTACTTCCTCTTCTTGTGAGACTCCTAACAGTGGGAACAGGGGCCGTCTCTGGCTCTTTTGCTGGCTTTGGGGAGTCTACTCCTCATACTGGGTCACCTTGCCCGGCCTTAATACATGCAACCTGTTATGCCCTTGTTGACACCCATGGGCGGCCGGCCCTTTGTGAACAGACACAGAGGGGAGGCCGTGGTGGGGAGGGGAAGCTGCGATAGACATGTAAAATAAATTTACAAAAACACCAGAGCAATAATGGCAAATGATAAGTATGAGAACACTTTGTAGTAAGAGACTTTTCTGGATTAAAAAAGAATGTATACATTTTTAATAAGAACAAGGAAGAATTCAGCTTAAACATGAATAATGAACAGGAAAGATGACATTTGAGATAAATTCTTAAAAACTGTGCCTCTCAGAACAAGAAGGAAAAGCCTTCAGAATGACATGTAAAAGCTCTTTATGTCCGTGTCTTCTCACCTAACCAACATAAAAATGAGAAAATGGTTGAGTGGTGGTAGTGCACACCCTTAATCCTAGCACTCAGGAGGCAGAGGCAGGAGGATCTCTAAGTACCAGGATAGCCAGGTCTGTTATATAAAGAAAAGAGAAACCCTGTCTTGAAAAAGCAAACAGAACAAGAAATGAGAGCACGGATTTGGGTTTCCTGAAAGCTTTCATTTAGTACCAGACAGCAGTCCAGTGTCCTTGGCTCCACCCACAGAATTGGAATCTCTAGATGTGGAAGTTATAGCCAGACTATATGTGTTTTTAAAATGGTCTTTAAAGTATTTTAAAACCTTTTTGTTAATGCCATTATAAATTTTTAGTTAAAATATTTAAAAACATTTTTTTAGGGAAGAAAGAAACAAACATAACTCTCTCGAAGTGTTTGACTTAACTCTGTACCATCTGTTTTGCTTGTGTGCCTGAACGTAGCAGTGGACCAGTCTGATCTGTCCTGGACATTTTTGATGAGACCTGGTTTCCCTGTATTAAACTCCTGCCTTCCCTGAGCCTCTGGTACAGGTATTCTTGGTAGGCTCTGGAAGTGCTGTTCCCTTCTGGTATTTCCCTCTTGGGATACGTGGGCTTGGCCTTCATCTGTCGTACTAACTCATCAGCCATTCTGTCCCTGCTTTTAATTTTCAGGCACTGTGGTTCTTACATGTCTCTTAGTCACTGAAGTTAGAGGTGGTTTTCTAATTGTTTGGGGGTGGTTTTCAAGAAGAAAGGGAGAAACAATATCTCTACCCTGCCATCCCAAACTAGAAGTTCATCCAAGTTAAATTTAATTTTATTGTTTTTAGTTCATTGTGCCAACCTGTATCCCAGACTCTTATTACCCAACTTTTATTTCCTACTGCTCCTTGTCCTGAATTCCATTCTCCATTCAAACCAAACCACAAATCCTTCCTCACATAAGCGCAGTGCTTTTCCAGGCTGAGCCTAGATTCTGCTTGTTTTAATTACTGCTTTTCAAATTCTACTTGTCTTGAATCCCAGATTCTGAATGTCCCAGCTCATAAAGCTAAAACATTATCTTCCTTAACCTCTCCAGCCATTTTTTTCTATATTCTTTATGGAGTTTGTTATTTCATGCCTTTTTTCTATGAATACATATATTCATAGAATATATATTATATAATATATATATTATCACCAGTCAAAGGGGGACTGTATGAGGAAAAACAGCCTTGAGTAATCTTTGTGTTTACTTCATCCCTGGTGCTTGCTAAATTTTTTGTCAACTTGATACAAGCTAGGGTCATTTGGGGAAGGAACTCTCAATTGAGAAAAAGCATCCATTAGCATGTCCTATAAGCAAGTCTGGTAGGCATTTTCTTGATTAATGATTGACATGGAAGGCCCCAGCCCACTGAGGGTGGTACCACCCCTGGGCAAGTGGGCCTAGGTAGTATAAGAAAGCAGGCCGAGCAAGCCATGGGGAGCAGACTGATAAGTAGCATTCACCCGTGGGCTCTTTCAGTTCCTGCCTCCGGGTTCCTGCCTCAAATTCCTACCCAGCTTCCTAAGTGATGGGGTGGGACCTGAGAGCTGTAAGCTAAAATAAACCCTTTCCTCCACGAGGTGCTTTGTGCCATGGTCTTCATCAGTGACAGCAACCCCAACTGTGGTGGCATTGTAAGGGTGCTCGGGTAGTCTTCCCAGCCACGCTGTGAGGCTGCCTGTCTGTTCTCTGACCCAGCTTCAAGTCATGGGGAAATGCAGAGTTAGCTCCTGTTTCTTCAAGTTGTTGGTTTTAAATGCTTCATAGGACTAGGGAAGTTGTCTCTCAAGGTTAGCACCAATCTTGGGAATCCAATTATTAATCTATGTGTAAACGCTTTGTGGTGTTCCTCAAATCTGTTGTGAGTAGCTGTTAAAATTGGAACTGGGGGAACATGGTGACATTACCATCTGCTTTAGAACATGCTTGGCAGTAGATTCATTAGGGACCCATATCATCTGCTCATTCAGCCTTTCATTGACAGGAGAGGAATTGTTTAGATGATTAGATTAGTCACCCAGGGTGATAAGATGCCTTCCTGTTCTCTCTTAGCCTTCTGGTCAGTTGGATACTCTCTTCAGTTGGTTCGCTTCCTTGGGTGTGAAAATAAGCAGAGTTCAGTGGGCTACAGCTAAGATGATAAACATACTTCACTACCATCCCCCAAAGCAGCCTAATCTAGCTAATTCTAGCACATTCCTTCATTGTGAAAAGTACTTTACTTTGCCCAAAAGTGCAGCAGTTTTATTAAATGCCCAAATTTTTTCAGCTTCAGAGGGTCACTCACTAATGTTTCCTTTGCTTTCCTAGGACTGTTAATGGCAGAGAAACTTATCCAGAGGATTTTCCTTGTATATAGACACAGTTTTGAGTAATATTCCTGCCGTCGTGTAGTACTGTAAGCCATGAAAGTGTATGTAGACACGATCTTAAGTAATTTGCCATCCGCTGTATGCAGTATGTAGATACCATCTTGAGTAGTGTGCCATCCCCTGTATGCAGTAGTGTGAAGCTGTGTTTTACATCAACAGTGTAAATTATACTCTCAAAAGGGAGTCAGTGGATTCACAAAGCCTCCCCTCCTCTGCCCAGTACTGACATTCCTTTCTTCTTCAGTGCCATTATGTTGACTCAGAAGTCAGTTCCTCCTGTGCTGAACTTATCTTTAGCCACAGTGGACAGTCACACTCAACAGCATCTTGTTATTGGATATTCTTGCGGTGGCTGTGTTATCTCTTCTGCTTCCTTCCCGACTTGTTTAGAGTCATCTCATCCTCTCAATTAGACAGAGTCCTTTTCAAACTTCCTCAGTGTCTTTTTCTAGTATAAAAGGCTTGAATTTGTAGGCTACCCATACGGTGATTGTTCACTTCACTCTGGGAAAGTCCTATAGATTACAAAAATATCATCTTATTCTCAGACTCCCTCTGAGATGCACTGTAACCTTTTGGGGCTCCTCCCTGAGGTACCAAGAAAGCTCTCTCAGTTCCTAAGTCCCAGCTGTCCTCAGGGATGTCTTGCTTTGAGATGCACTGTCTCACCTGTCACATTTCGCAAATCCACTTTAAACCTAATAATTTACATTAATTAATATAAATGTCTTTGAACACAAGCTAATGTGGTCTCTTTCTTTCACACGTCCACGCTGCAGACCAGGAAGCTGTAACTTGCATTTTGGCCTCCATACCATTTTTGGTTGCTCATCTGGGAGACATAGAGTGCTTTTCACTGCAGAAAGCAATTGTCTGAGAGGTAGGGTGAGTGCCTCGAAGCCTGGGTACCCCTGAAATACAAAGCTCCTTAGCTGTGTCTCAGGTTGTGTGGGACACGTTCAAGGCCTGTCACCTCAAGGCCTTTTTCCTCGTATAAACTGAGACCTGAGCTTCCTTCTAGATTTATGATTTATTCATTAATCCTCAGATTTGGTCCTTGCATTAATAAAGGTTCCTGGAACACCTGCAGGCACTTTCTGATTTTTTTTCTTTTCCTTTTAAAGTAAGTTTTATACAAGATTTTTCAGTGAGTAATACTGGTTTGTTCCAAATATGGCAGATAATTGATTGTGACTAAGTGCTTGTTACCATAACCGTGTGGCACCAGCCTATGCTCGCTTACATATTGCTTTTATAACTTAACTGGAATCATGGACATAGATCACTTTTCCAACAATTCTCCCCTTTTTACTGCCAGAGCTTGCTGAATCCTGTGCCAGTAATAAATTGTGCATTGGGAAAGTCCTACTTCCACATGAAGGAAGCTAATGACTTGTACTTTTTGAAACCGTATTTGCCAAAACAGCCTCTTCAGACACTTAGGCTGTTCAAAGCTCTATTTTCTTTGGCTTGCTGAAAATGTGAATTGAATAATCTCGGGTTCTGGTGGTTCTGATGTAGCCGTTGCCAGCAGTGAACGTTGGCCTAGGGAAGCGGGCCTTCCATTACCTAAGGGCAGAGAGTCTCCAAATGCGGATTAAAGATGTTCATAAAGAGGTGCTGCCCCATGGACCTGGGGAAGCAGGTGAGCCTGATGTAGCGTTCCCTTTAGATAGCAACAAGGTGGAGTTATTGTCAAGACTGGACACCCAGACCCTTAGTATGTGAGTGCAACGTGACTTCCATGGTCTAGAAAGCTACAGCTTAGGTTGCTTTTCATTAATCAACAGTGTGACCAGAAGACAGAGTTGTGGCTCGTGGTGATGCCAGCTGTGGCACACTGGTCCCAGATTTTGTTTAACAAGTATGTGTTACTTCTAAGTGTGAATATGTATTTCTTTTTGTAATACCTGAGGTTTTATATATACACATATGTGTGTATCTATGTATATGTATAATAGTAAATGTCAAGACAGTTTATTCTAACATAGGAAGATTTGCAGAATAAAGGACAATCTCCTGCTGCCTATGGAAGGGAAAGCACACATGCAGTGATTTGACAAGCTTCCTGTTTTCTGCTCACTAAGTGATCACTATGTCAGTTTGATGGCAAGCAAGCCACCAGTCTCTGTGGAGCAGTAGACCCATGAGGAGGAAGCATGAGCTGGAATAAATGGGCCTGGAGTGACCTGTGATAGGCCCTCTTCTATCCTACCTTGTAGGAGTGCAAGAACTCTCCCTTAACAGAAAACTTTGGGCTCAAAATGTTGCCCATGACTTGATATCAGAGAACCCAGAAAGACAACTTTCTGTCATATTTTTGAGAAATATAAAAATTACTTTTTTTTCCTAATGTCAGTGAACTGAACTCTAAGAATACTATTTGGGAAATATTTTCATGCCAATTATATAAAGACTGAGTTTTCAATCATTTTGCTTTTCTCCTAAACCTCTGCATGTTGCCCTGAATTGGGGACCTCAGAGCAAGTCATGGTATACAGAAAGTTAAGATGTTTTCCTGCCTGACAGTCTGTGCTTCCAGACTTTAGAGGTGGGGGCAGGAAGGTCACAGACTTAAGGACAACCTGGGCTACCCATGAGATACAGTTCTGCCTGGGTTATATAGTGAGGCCCTGTCTCCGAAACAGAAAGAACTATGCTTTTAAATTGTGTATTTGCCTTTGTGTGTGTTGGGTTTTTGTATTGTGTGTTTTTTATTTCAGTGTTGGGGATTGTGTGCAGGCCTCCCAAATCCTATATAAAGTTCTACCACTAAGCTATATCTATAAGATTCTTTTTAACTTTGGATTTAGTTTGGTTTTTAAAGACAGGGTTTCTCTGTGTAGCCCTGGCTGGCCTGGAACTCACTCTATAGAACAAACTGTCCTCAGACTCAGAGATCCACCTTCCTCAGCCTCCCTAGTGCTGGGATTAATGGTGTGTGCTACCACCGCCTGGCTCTTGTTGTTTTTGTTTTTCTTTTTTTGTTTGTTTGTTTTTGACAAGGTCTCACTAAGTTTCCAGGCCAGCCTTGAATTCGCTCTGTAGTCCAGACAGTTCTTGAATGTGTTATCTTCCTGCCTCAGCCTCCAGGGAGCTAGAATTACAGGCCTATGATACCTGGCCCAGCTTCATTTATTCTTTCTTTATAAATAAAGGTGTTAGCAACAAAGAGTATGCCTAATTCGGATTTTTCCACTCATGTTTCCCTTGAGGTGTGGTAGATAGCAGGTCGCTGCTGTGTCCGATGGTTGTCAGTGTCTACTTGGTTCTGTTATTTATACCTCCCTGGTGTTCTGCTGCTCCCCTTCACTAGTCCACTGTTGGCTCACTCCTATAGCTCAGTGAATTCTCATGCTCACTCCTATAGCTCAGTGAATTCTCATGCTTACTCTTATAGCTCAGTGAATTCTCATGCTTACTCTTATAGCTCAGTGAATTCTCATGCT
>LOEQ01001339.1:175327-189818 GCA_001685075.1 Bramus lutescens
TATAGCTCAGTGAATTCTCATGCTTACTCCTATAGCTCAGTGAATTCTCATGCTCACTCCTATAGCTCAGTGAATTCTCATGCTCCCATTATAAATTTTTCATTGTAGCACTTTTCTCAAGGTTTTCGTTTGTTTCCAGGAACTAGTTGTTTGCCATACTGCATCTCTGTGTGTGTTTAATGCACTTGAAAAATATATTTTGAGTTGTGAACCTTAGGAAGGTCAAAAATTCTCAGTCACATATGAAGAATGGCCACATATCAACAAGCTTATGTACTTGCATGGAGGCCGGTCCCCTAGAGTTGCTGATAGGCCCTTGGCTCTTTTTTTTTAAACACAGTTTTGGATACTTTAAAACCTGATTTTATTTAAAAACAAGTTTTAGGGGTAGGGGGATGGCTCAGCAGTTAAGAGTTCTTGCTCCTCTTGTAGTTTGGTTCCCAGCACCCAAATTAGGGGACTCACAGCTGCCTGTCCCTCTGGCTCCAGAGGATCTGATACCCTAATCTTTTGATTACTGCAGGCACCAGCAAACACACCACCCACCCACACACACATACACACACAGATAAAAATAAAATAAAAGTTTTAAGTAATTTAAAGGGGTAAGTAGAAAAAAGAAAATAGAGAATGCAAAATAATATTCAAAATGTAATTGAGAGTCAGCAGGAAAGCTCAGCAGGTGAAGACACTTGCCACCAAGCCTAGCAACTTGACCTGGGACCTGCATAAAAGTAAGGTTGAGGTCTAGAGAGATGGATCGGAAGTTAAGAGCATTGTCTGATCTTTCAGAGGTCCTGAGTTCAATTCCCAACAACCGCATTGTGGCTCACAACCATCTGTAATGAGATCTGGTGCCCTCTTCTGGCCTGCAAACAGACATGCAGGCAAAACACTGTATACATAATAAATAAATCTTTTTAAAAAGTGAGTTTGATAAGAATGTATTTATTCATTAAGTCATCAGATATTTGTATCAATGGCATTATAATTAAAATAATTTAAATAATACATGAGATTCATTATCTGAAACAACTTCTTAAAGTCACATATCCATTTCACCCAGCTTTCTAAGAGCCAATGGAGTTGGGTTTGCTGTACTAAACCACTGTAGCACCTCCCTCCACCATGGAAAGACAGAGAGGGCACGAGTAGACAGGCGCTGTTGACTTCTTGTCTCCGTTTACACGACCACTCTAGCTCCCCAGAGGCTAGAAAGCACAACATGTCTGGGGCTTCTGTGGACGCTCTCGGGCATGGGCACTGACCGGAAGGACGGTTGTGCCTGCTGAAAGCCAAGCCCTCCCTTCACTCCGACCGGCCTGCACCTTTAGTTCCCAGCTACCCTTCCTCTGTGCTGCTCTCTCTTCCTTCCACCCCTGCCGGAAATAAGTGCTCTCACCTGAAAATTTTCCGCATGGGTCAGGGGAAAAATAGCCATTGGAATTTAAGCAGCTGCTTTTGTTTTTTCTTTGTTCGGAATACATAGTTCCCACCTTTCCTGTTAATTTCTTTATCTAGCATTTTAGCTAATTTATGAGAGAAATAATAAAGACCAGAAGACAAGTGAGCTCTCAGAGGAAGCAGGCTCCCTTGGGAGCAAGAGCATGCCTATCCGCAGGTCCAGACCCAAGCACCATTCCTGAAGTCTCCAGCACACAGCAACACCTTCCATTCCCTGGCCTAGGGTCACAAAGGACCTCTTATTAGTTGCTTAGATCAAGATTGATGACATGTCATTACCAGATTCAAGGCCCTTTACTGTGGTTCTATAGCCTCCATTGGTGCCTAACCCCAACCATTTTTCTTTGTATGTGTGTGTGTGTAGATTGTTAAGGTCAAAGAAGGAAGGAGTCATAGTTGGCTCCCTAAGCACCTTACCCTACCTGGAAGAGTAACTCAGAAGTACACTTTCTGTATATTAAGTCACTAGAATCTTCTCTACTGCTTTTATTGCTATACTTGGAGAAATGACTTCAAATTTACATGAATAATATGTGCGTGTTTTTAACATACAAATTCATAGACTCGTAATTTGGTTAGCAAATTCTAATATGATTTTGTAAAAAGTTTTGGGGGCTGGAGAGAAGGCTTGGTGGTATAACGAACATTCTACCCTTTTAGAGGACCTGGGTTCTGTTTCACTACCCATTCAACACTGCTCACAACCGCCTATAACTCTTAACTCCAGGATCTGGTGCCCTTTTCTGGATTCTGAGGGTATGTGCACACACATGCACAACCCTCATATAGATACACACACACACATATGCATAATTTAAACATTTTAAATTGTTTGCAAGTTTAGAAAGTTAAAGTATAATAAAATTTAAAATGAAAGTGAATACATTTATAGAAAGAAGTTATCTGATTTGAATGAGGTGATGATTCCACCGTGGAGGAGCCTGTCAAAGCAAGCATTAAAATTCTCCATACCAAGCCAGGCACAATGCCGCACACCTTTAATCCCAGTACTCAGGAGACAGAGGCAGGTGGATCTCCATAAGTTCAAGACCAGCCTGATCTACACAGTGAACTCCAGGCCAACCAAGGCTGCGTGTCTCAACAAACAAACAACAAATTCTGCCTACCACTTACACATGATAGTAAAGGGAAGAAATTGGGTTTCCCTAAGCACCAAGTTACTCTTAAATCAACAAATGCTTGAAGAGTTACAAATACAAAGAAAACATTTTATGCCCTCTTCTGGTCATTAACACACAAAGTTTATTATGTTACAAGTATATTTTATGGGGCATGGGATGGTGTTAATATGGGAAATTTGGTGTAGCTGTGTTTTAAATGTTCTCATGACAATAAATTCATAACTTTCGGAAATGATTTTCTTAAAGATTTTTAAACTCATATGCCTCCAGGTGAACTTTAATTTCTTATCCCTAAAACATAGAGACAGAACTGCTAAAAATGTGTGTACTTTAAGAATAAAGCCACAGTGGTTTCCTTACCAGCTGTCTGGGCCCTGAGAAGGTCTGGTGTGCCTTTACCCGTTTTCTCCCGTGAGCTATGCCTGTGTCTGTAAAGATGGCCGATAAGCAGCCAATGGAAAGGCGCTTCTGACCACACACCCATCTCGTGAAATAACCCTTGTAAAAACTCAGTCATTCTCCTTTTCACAGAAGTGACTGATACTGAAGACTTGTGACCCACATACACGTGCAGGTTCAAGACAGAAACACTTAGCAGGTACAGTCTCTGTGTTAATACGAGACCACAGCATTTTCTAGATCTGGACAAGTCTTTGTAACTTGTCTTGTAAAGCTTCCTTCTTAAGATAACCATATTCATGTTAAAGTCTTGAAGATGTTTATTTAAATTAATTTCATATTCCTTTACTGGAAGCTTCCAGGGGAAGAAGAAAATCATTGAGCATGTGTTTTGTTTTATGATTTGGTCAGCAAACATTACATATATTTTTATCTGAATGTATATGTAATATTTATCTGAAAATTTTATCCTTAGCATAAGATCATACTACTTTATATAAAACTTTAAATGGCATTCTTGGGGTTGGGGAGATGGCTCAACAGTTAAGAGCACTAGAGGACCTGGGTTCAATTCCCAGCACTCACATGGCAGCTCACAACTATCTGTAACTTCAGTTCCAGGGGACCTGACAGCCATGGCAAAATACCAATGCACATAAAATAAAAATAAGTAAAATTTTAAAAATGGCATTCTTAATCATGAAGGTACATGCCTATAATACCACAACGTGGGAGGTGAAGGCAGAAGGATTAGAAATTCAAGGCTAGCTCCAGGCTATATAATTTATTTGATGGTAAGCCTTGGCTACATGAAATCTTGTCTCAAAAGAAACAACTGAACAAACAAATAGATGAATAAAAACAGGACTTTTGAAACATCAAAAGGCGAAGATACGGTTGAGTCCACCTTACCACGTCAAGAAGCTTGTTAGCATGTAGTGGCTCCCTTTTTAGCCCATAGCATCCCACAGCTTCTGCACGCCTCTTTCTTTGCAAATGAAAAGTGGTTTTGAGACAGAGTCTTGCTGTGTAACCCAGACTGCCCCAGACTTGGTACCTCTGCCTGAGCCTGGATGCTCGGGTTAAAGTGTCACCACCACTCCTTATGAAGAACAAGTTCTGCCTTCCGATCAGCAGCTCAGTAGACTTGTATTATGCTTGCTCTGTGTAAGGAAAGAACTTCCTATTTTCCACTTCTTACAACTAAATTTTTGGATTCAAGTTTATAAAATGATAGGAAAAAAAGCCTAAAATATAAGGATTTGATTTTGTTATTTTTTTTTCAAGAAGCAAAGTCCCCCCCCCCAACTCTTAAAACATGGCTTATAGAGAGATTTAGTAGCTTGGTTCTCATTAACACAGTAACAGATTATTGTGTAAATCTTGGCAGGCCTGGAGACCTCCAAACAGTTTTATGATATAAGAAACTAGCATTTAACCATTGGTGCTGCCGTCCTAATTTCATTAGCGTGGCTTCTTTACACACTTTCTCCAGTGACGCAAATGCAGACACATGGCTGCCTGCGCTCTCCTTCATTGCTTCTGTTGGACAGGCTGCCCTCATTAGTTGCCAAAGAAAACCCCACAGCTCCGTAGACTTCATTTCGAGGTCTCCTGTGTCCTCCTTAGACCACCAGTAGCTTTGTCTCTTTGTGATTAGACATTGGACGCTTGCTTCTTTCTGATGGTTGACAAATGACGTCCTCCCAAAAATGTAGCAACAACAGATGCCCGAGCCACGTCACCTCACACACAACAGCAGATCCAGTTGGGATGTGTGCTTGGAACACAGGCCCAGTTACTGGCTTCATTTTTTTATCAAGCTTTATGAGATTTACATCACGGTGTGATTAGAAGCCTCTGCAGGGGCGGACGGTGGGAAAATGGGTGTATTTTGTATATTATTCCAATCTTCAAAAGTGACGAGAGGCTCAGTGAACCTGGAGTAGTTCTGTTTTCTCCTTCTGTGGCTGCTTCCAGAAAACTCAGGTTAAAATGTGGAGCTTCAGGCTCAGATGTCTATTATTTTTTCTCTATAATCAGTTCCATAAATCCATTAAAATGGGGAGTTTATCTTATTCTACCAACATCCCTGCTTCTCGCTTGTGCGTTTCCAGGCGCCTCCCTCCCCCTTGCCCCATGGACAGTTTTGTGCTGTATTTTGGGAGGTGCTGATGCTGCAGGTTTTGCTTTTTGTTTTGTTTCAGTTTTTTTTAACCTCATTTTTCTTCCCTTCTGTTTCCTGGGTTTTGTAATTTATTTTTGTGACCTTTCCAATGATGTCCTGTGGCTTACACTAACATATGATAAATAAATCACATAGCTGTGCTCGTAGAAAGACCTTCTGACATCAGATCATACTTAATAGAGGCTGAGAGCTTGTTTGGTTCTTTTTGTTGCTGCTTTTAGAAAATATGGCATGAACTCTGTTCTTTTCCCTCTTATCCTTAGAATGTCAGTACTTTTGGAAAATGAAATGTCTAAACTTTTTCATTCTGTTATCTTGAATAGTTAAATCACCACCCCACATCTTCCAGCCCCTGCTCATGTCCTCCGTAATATTTTTAATGCACTGACACCAGTTAGCGTTGCCAGTGTGTGCATGCCGTAGGGGCAGCCCCTGGAGCATGGCAGCCTACCAGGGGCTACATCCCTTAAGAAAACTGAGTTTCCCTCCCACGGCCGCCAACAACTGCCAGAAGCTGTTCTGTTAACAGTGGTGCTTGCTGAGACTGATCCCTTTTGTAAAGTTAAGTAGTAGATTTGGGTTTGAACTCTATTTTACTCAAGTCTTAGTTTTAGAAAATACACTTCATAAGTAGGGCTTGTCTTAATACCTTGGTTACCCCCTCCAGGTACCTCTGGAAGAGCTGCAAGCAACCCTTAACCACAGAACCTTATCCAACCCAAATTATTTTTTTTTAATGATTCTCAAACAATTTTTAAATTCAAGCATTTGAATGTACTGCAACCCAAATTATGCTGTTTTGACATTTATGTCCCAAGGAACAACAGTGAGAAATCATGACTAACATTTGTTTTCCGTAATGAAACCGTTGTTTCTGCAGGAGCTTGAAAAGGCACTGCAGCTCCTAGCATGCGCCAGTGTTGAACACAGCAGAGGTGTTTGCGGTAGCGTGCCATGAGGCTTGGCAATGGGCACGGGGCCAAGTCCTCATGCTGTGTGGAGAACCAAGGCTTCAGGACAGCCGCCTGCTACAGCACAGGCGAGTGCTGACAGAGACACCTCAGATTCGTCGTGCATTTTAGCTTGAATTAATTTTTGCAGAGGCCATTTACTGCTGACACAGGTCTTGACACATCCACACTCAGTAATATGGAGTTATGGAGTGTGTTCACTATCAAATGGGTTCTTTTTTTCAAATTCATTTGTATTCATTTCTGATGTATCCCTTCCTTACTGTTTTGATATTCTCAACATGAATACGGATATTCTTGTATTCTCAGTGTTCTTCAGTTTACCGTGTATATTTTCCCTGCTCCATGTGTGTAGTGGTCTGAGAAAATGTATAATCTATTACTTGGATTCTGCATTCCAAAAGCATCTAAATGAAATCCGGATGTTTGCTTATTACATGAGCATTCACATTGGTGTGCGCTCTGTTTTGAAAAGATCTGAGAGCTTTGTTTTTGTTTGAAAAGCGTAGCCTATCATCCTATCAAGTTAGCCAGGCATCTTGTCATCCGAGCTGTCGATGCTTTCTTTCTTTGGATGAGAATGTAACGTCCTCATCCTGCACTGCGGAAGTAGCGATAAGATGGTTCACGTGACTTGGTCTGGGTTTGGTTCCGCAGGTCACTCTGAATGTGCCCAGAGGTCTTGGGGATGCTTCGCACACGCAGCAGTAGAAGCAAAGGGGGGCGTGCTTTAAATAGCAAGGAACCTCAGTGTATTCTTTCAGGTTGTTGGTGGGAATGATGAAGAAGGCTTTCTGATAACTGAATTTATCTTTTGACTTTTGCATAGGGGGTTCCAGTGATGGCAATCAGAAACAAAATGATATCCGAAGGGCTGGATCCAGACCTGCTGGAGTAAGTACTATTTCTAATAAAATCCTATTGACAGGGTACTAAGTCTGTCAAGTGCAACAAAAAATGTTTTGAGCTCTCGCTACTGTTTCCAACACAGTGTTTATAGTTGAGAATATCGTCCTCCAAATGATGCTGTTAAAAAGAAAGGAAGGAAAAGAAAAGGAAATATCCTAGGCTACTAAATCAGGAGGGGAAATTCAGTAATGAAACTGGTCAGAATTTGGTAGATGGGCATTTCTGTTTTCATTGTTTTTGTCCATGTTGACATCACCTTTGGGGATGATGTGACAAGATATCCACGTCTTTTCAGTTAAGGTCATAATACATAAGCATATTCTGCGGCAACCTAGATGACACAGGGCTGAGAAGTGACTCTATAAGCAGTGCACACTAATGGTTATTGTGAAATAGATACCAGTTTGAATGTGTATTATAAAATAGTTTTCAAAAAAATAAAATATTTTTCAGACATGCCAAGAAATCATGGTTCAGAACTTTGATAATAATTCATTTCATCCAAGCCAGGCTGGCCATGTGGTTGGTTCATCTCAATAAATTCTATATCTTAATGGGTTCCTCACAAGTCTGCCATACGTGTCTCCAGATACTTGTAAGTAGTCTGTCTAGCTGGAGCATTCCTTCACCCTGTGTTCCCCGGGCTTTCAGGCTGTGCTAGCACTATGCTTTGGAATTTTTCTTGGCTCCAGCACTTCAGGAAAAGGTGTGCATTTTGGAAATGAAATGTCATAAAAGTCATCTTCTGATATTTTGTCTTTAAAAATGTGAGATTCAAGAATGCCTGTAAAGCTGCCAACAATGGATTTTCCAACATGTATGTTAATTTGGTGTGTTCCCAAGTGGCCGAAGGATTTGCTCCAATAGCATGGCTGGGTGAACTAAGCACAGCCTATCTGGTGTGTTCACTGTGTGTTCTAGAAATTGTTTCTGACATTTTAAAAGTAGATGAATTGTGGCATGTATTTTAATAAGAATGGAACATTTTGATTTAGTCCCTTTGGGTACTTGATTGTATAAGCACACTTACCATCAGTTGGGATGTTTTTGGCTTCTGGAAATACACAATAGGCCATAAATAGTAACAAATGACCTTTCAAATGGTGATGTTTCACTCTGGAGAGATAGGAAAACCTGTGTCCTATAAGCATCTCCACCAGCTGCATCTTCCAGTCCTCAGCCACTGATGGCTTCATTCATCTCCTTCCCAGATGAAGCCTAGTACATGGTCCTTTCATTCACCCTGTTCATGCGAGCACTTGAAGATCACCTTTGCTCCCTCCCTCTCCCCTGTCCTGTGATGTCAGTCGCTATGGTTTTTCTCGGTTTTGGTGTCGCCTCCCTCCTTCCACGTGCCTGCGTACCTCTTGCTGTTCCCATGACCCTTCATTTCTCACCTGGTTATTGCAGTAGCACCTGATTGGATTTTGTGTTCGCCTTCAAGCCATCCCAATAAAGCCGCGTGTATTTGTTCATAACTTCATTCTTGCCTTCGAGCTAGTGTAGTGATGAAGCAAGCAGGCCTGCTTTTCATCCTGCTTGGCTCCCACATGACTATCTTATACCCCGAAATAACAATACACAAATTGTATTCATTTAAGCACTGCCTGGCNTCAGGCCAAGCAGTTTTCTTTATTAATTAACTAATGAAAGCAACAGATAGAAGACACTCCTATATCAAGTTAGTGTCTAACTGGTGCGTGCAAATGCTTTTCCCATCACATCCTGGGTTGCTTCTCAAGCTCTTGCTGATTCTGTCCATGTTCAATGCAGCCATTGCGAATGACCTGCATTTTTCTGAATATATCATCTTTCTACTCCCTTTTGACATTTTTAACTCTCCTTTAAACCCCTTTACCCTATCTTATTGATCTAGGTAACTCCTTATTCTTCAAGAGTGTTCGGTATTGTCACCTTAAGGGATCTGTAAGTGGTTGTCCAGCAGAGAAGCCCACACACACCTAGTGTGCTCTTAAAGCACCCTCAGCAATGGCATGGTGTACGTCATTGTCTGTAAATGCTGAGGAATATTCAGTGTGAGGTGGATGCCAAGTTGTAGGGTAGTGTTCCAGTAACAGCATGGCCTAGCCGAGAGGGAGGCTGCCTTCTGACCTGTTACCTCATAGGTACAGGCCACTAGCCACCAGGGGCACTGGCTGGAGTGGACTGACTCACTTACGCCGTCACCGCTACAGCATCTCCATTAGCTTATTGTGATGTAGCAGCCACCTTGTTCACAGAGGAAGTCTGGGGCTGTGGAATTGGACCTACACAGTTAGGGACCTTCACACGGGGAGAGAAGTTTGACGTGGCACGTGGTGTTCAAGAAGGAAATGTACCATCCAAGGGGAATGTAGTTTCATTTAGAATCTTAGGTACAAAATAATCCTTGTCCAAGAACTTTGAGTAAAGAGCGTCCTGATTCTCTTTTCTTTCAAAGTATAAACACACACTTTCTGTTTTTATTAGCTCCAGGTAGTAAGACAAACTCGTATAACTGTTGGAAGAGCTAGTCTAGATCTGTCTGGTCTGCACAGAGAGCAGAATTGAAGTTGGGAGAAACAAACGCTCACTAAGCATGTTGGACTGGCTGTTGTACATCCAGAGCTGGAGACAGGAAGCACTGTCTTAAAGGAGAAGTTTGCATGAGGAAGCCTGGCAATTTACTGCAAAATTATGCCCATCCTTGAATTTGAGATGTCTACAAAACTGATGAAAATATTTGATAATTACCGAACAAGTATTTGATGCTTCTAATTGTTTTAATTACTTTTTTTTTAAAATCCCCGGCTTCTCAAGATTAGTTTTGATGCTACTGATATAAAAAGACATGGGAATGTCACTGTATTCCTTAGTTTAAGGTGAAATTGAAACTTAATTAACCTCTATTCAGAGATTAATCTGCTTTAATGTTGTTCCCAGAAATACAGAATGGTAAAACATACTTCTAAAACTTTGAATCAATGCCTAGATTTCCTTACCAGGAAACAGAAATTTCACCCCTTCGTGTCTCAGAACCAATGTCAGTATTACCCAGTAATGACTACATCTGTTCCTCTAGGATGACAGACAGATTGGCCTTTGGTCCTGTGCGTCTCAGGAGCAAGTTCATGGTGAGGGAGGCTCAGGCTACATTAGACTAGAGACAGTCAGCCGGAGGCAGCCAGGGTGACAGTCCGCCCTGCCACTTTTTATCTCTAGAACCATGGATTGATCTGTAAAATGGAAATTAGAATGGTCCAGCTCCTCAGCAGTGATATAGGTGCTTGGTAGAGCTCTGGACAAGCAGTGGGCATTTAATGAATGCTGGCTGTGATTTGTAAGTATTCCAAACCATGGCTTTACCAAGCTTTGGGGTCACAACTTGTTTATACTCCTGAGTTGCCTGTATATACCATCATGCTTTCAATGGACATATTTCATACACAGAATATGACCTTTCGAAAGTATACTCTTTTTTCAAACTGAAAATGTCTATTTCCAGTTATATAGCAAAGAACAGACTATTCTTACTCTGTGTTGGGGATCAGATCTGAAGCTGAGCAACCTAGTCAGGTGCTGTTCACCTGGGCTCCATCCCACCTGTCCTGGCTTGTGTTATGTCAATTTGACACAAGCTAGAGTCGTCAGAGAGGAGGGAGCTTCAACTGAGAAAATGCCTCCAGAAGATCTGGCTATAGGGCATTTTCTTAATTAGTGATCAATGGGGAAGGCCCAGCCCATTGTGGGTAATGTCATTGCTGGGCTAGTTAGTGGTCCTGGGTTCTATAAAAAAGCAGGCTGTGCAGGTCATGAGAAGCAAATCAGCAAACAGCATCCTCCTTGGCCTCTGCATCAGCTCCTGCCTCCAGGTTCCTGCTCTGTTTGAGTTCCTGTCCTGACTTCCTGTGACGATGAACAGTAACATGGAAGTATAAACAGAACAAACCTGTGTCCCCAACTTGCTTTTTGGTCATGTGTTTCATCACAGCAGTAGAAACCCTAACTAAGACACCACCTAAGAATAGACTTCAGCTGGTCGCATCCCTAATAGGGGGGTGGGGTGGAGTACAGTGTGCTTCATATGGATTTGGATCCAAAACGCCTGTGATTGAGTTAAGGTTGCTCTGTTGGCCCTGAGCAGAGCCATCTCAGCCGACAGTCATTTCTGCCCTCCTCACAATAGCGTGGATAAGAGTGACCACTCTACCCTGCTCATCAGAAAGTCACGTGAGAACACTAGAAAGTGGGATACTTTTTATCTCAGCAAATCTTCCTGTTCTCCAAAGAAATCCCCTGTTTATCAGAGTTCTTGTTGGCTCCCTTCTGCCCAACCACATGACGGAGCAAAGATTGGATTTAAACTGATTAAAAATAGATCTCAATTCCAAATTATAGGTGGGTTTTATTCGGTCTGGTTTTTTCACTCACCGAATATTTTTTCAGCACAGTTCTCAACCACTGGCCAGCAGCTATCAGCTAGAATGTGCAGGACATTTGTATTGGGACCTGTACCCGGGACTCACAGATAATAAGCAAGCACACACTCCACCACTGAGATACACTGTCATCCCAACTTTGTCTGATTTTTTAATTTTTATTACTTTGAAATTTAAATATGTAAGTGGTATCTTTTTGTAATCATTTCTATTCCTCCCTCCCCCTCCAATTCCTTATGTACCCACAAACTCCCTCTCAAATTTATGACCTCTTCTATAATTTTAATATGTCTATATACACACACAATGCATATATATGTCTATACACACATACAGTAACTATATAGTATATATACATATGCACATGTATATATATTATACACACACACATATATCTATCCTACTTAATCCATTTAGGGTTGTTCTGTGTGTGTTGTAGGCTGACCGCTTGGGGTTGGACAACACAGTTTTCCCTCTCACAGCTGCCGTTGTTTGCCTGTAGCTGTTCATCTAGGGCGGTGTGAACAGAGACTGCTCATTCATTTCCGGCTGCCCAGACCCAAATAGTCACACAGAAACTCTTAATTACAACACTGCTTGGACTACTAGCTTAGGCTTCTTATTAACTAACTCTTACATCTTAAATTAACACATTTCTATTAATCTGTGTATCATTACAAGACTGTGGCCTACCTGTAAGGTTCTGGTGTTCTGGTGTCTGTCTCCTTCGGCAGCTACATGGCCTCTCCCTGACTCTGCCTACTCTCTCTGTCTCTCTTCCAGTCTGGCTATATTCTGCCCTGCCATAAACCAAAGCAGCTTTATTCGTTAACCAATAAAATTAACACATATACAGAAGGACATCCCATAGCAGGATGAAGCCTGGAGGTTTGTGTTTCATCAGCACTGTCTGTTCAGAACCCTAGAGTTTGTTCTTCCCTCGAGAGTGGCTGTGACTATAATGTAGAGTTCCAACAGACCACTAATTTACAACAATATCGTATGACATTACAGTTTTATTATGGCATTGAAAACCCATAGGAAAACCACTTGAGTAAATAGTCCAGCCTCTTCACCACCTTCTGCTCAGCCATAGTTTTTCTAACACTGTTTTGAAATACAGTTTAAATTAAATTGAACTGCTTTAGTTGTAAAGAAAATTAAAAAGTGATTTCAAACTATCTGTATATTTCCCCCAGAGAATGTTTATTTGATTTTTATATCCTTTAAGTGCTTATGGTTTTAAACACAAAGTTAAATCTTCTTTTAACAAAAAAATATTAAATCAACAATATATGTGTTTTAAACTGTCTTCATGTCCAAAATTATAAAACCCACTTAAGCTAGCTTGAGCAAAAAGGGAAGTTAGTGGCCTGTAGCTGAGAAGTGCAGAGAGTGGACAGGAACTACATGCTCAGATTCTCCAGGCTGGTGACTGTGGATGTTCTCCTCTCCTCCCTACCACCGTCTGCCTCCAACTGCTGAGCTCTCTCCTCCAAATCCAACTAAGGGAGCCATCAAGAGATTTTTAGTTTTTGCCATTGAATAAAATTAAGCTGCTTCTGCTAATAACCCGAAGCTGGTTTCTAAAGAAACATTCTGACTGCACATCTTGAGTGCCCAGGAAGAGAAACATCTTACTGTACTGGACCAGGCCTGCATCCTGTGGCTGAAAGACAAAGTGGATGGGATTGGGGGATGACTGTTAGGAAAATGACCGTCCTCCCACCGCAGTCTGCAGATTTGATGTGCTTCCCCCAACAGAGTTCCAATAGCATTCTCCAGAGAAGGAGAAAACCATCTTAAGATTCATACATAAGATTGTGGGTATGAAAATAATTGGCAGTGAAGGGAGTGATGCTGGAGGCATTGCCATTCCTGACTCCAGTTTATACTGAGAGCCTTAGTAGTGACGCATAGATCAGTGGAACAGAGTGAAGGACTCGGGTGTAAACCCACATAGCAGCAGCCTCCTGGTTTGTGACAAAGATGACAAAAATATACATTAGAGAATAAATATCCTCCTTAATAAATGGGGGAAAGTGGGCATCCACATGTGGAAGAAGAAAGTAGATCTCTCTCTTTCCTTCTTCGTCTACCTTTCTCCCTCCCTTTCTCCTTTTTCCTCTGTCCTTCCATCCCTCCCCATATATATACATACATGCACACACACACACACACACTAGATCAAAGGCCTTAGTGTAAGGCCTGGAATTCTGAGCTATTTAGGGGAAAATCACTTTAAAGTACAGGCACCGGCAGGGGCTTTCTGAGTAAGATACAGTCACTTAGGAAATAATGCCAACAACTGGCAAATGGGAGCTGATCTAGCTAGGAAGATCCTATAGGCAAGGGAGACAGTGAACCCAGAGAATAGACAACCTAAGGAATGGGAGATCTTTGCTGGCTACACATTTCACGCAAGACTAATATCTACAGTGTGCAAAGAACTACATAAAAACAAAAACTGAGCAACTGCCTGTAATTCCATCCAAGAGAGCTAATATCCTCTTCTGACCTCTGCAGACACCTACGCGCGTACACAAACCCACTCTCAGACCTGTACGTATACATTTGATTAAATATACATCCTTTTTTTCTCAAAAGGATAAATATGTTGTCAGGTGTTGATGGTGCACACCTTTCATCCCAGCACTCAGGAGGCAGAAGTAGACATCTCTGTGAGTTCGAAGCCAGCCTGGTCTACAGAGCAAGTTCTAGGACAACCAGAGCCACACAGAGAAACCCTCTCTCAACAACAGCAAAGATAAATATGTTTTCTCTTAGTTGTGGCTCCTGAATTATACATAGATACATGTACTCATGCATGTATGTACTCATGCATGTATGTATGGCGCGAAAGGAGAAGCAGAACTGTGGTGGGAACAAAGTGGACAGAGTGCAAGTAGGGTGTGAGAGGAGAGCGCAGGGTGCGTGTGCTCCCCGTGGGGGTTACACTCGTGTGAGGTGTCCTTCAGGGTGCGTGTGCTCCCCGTGGGG
>LOEQ01001339.1:201382-223563 GCA_001685075.1 Bramus lutescens
ATGTTCTGCTACAGAGCTGTGGGTGAGAATGCAGGATTGAATTTGGAGACAAGGAGGGAGGGGAGGTGAAGACCTCTGTTTATTCTACCTGCTTCCCTGGCTTGGATACTGTTTGTCTTCATATGTGGTCTTGCTATGGATCTCTGACTGGCTTGATGCTATGCAGGTCAGGTTGGTCTTGAACTCATAGGAGACCTCTTTTCTCAGCTTCCTAAATGCTGGAATGACAGACAGGTCTAAGCATCAGGTGGGGGTTTACTGCTATGTTTAAAATGGGGCATGTAGGCTGATTTTTTTTTCATCAGGACAACTGGCTCCCCAGTAATGACATGGAGACTTATTATTAATTATAAAAGTTCGGCCAATAGCTTAGGCTTGTTTCTAACTAGCTTTTATAACTTAAACTAACCCATTTCTATTAATTTACTTTCTGCCTTGTGGCTTTATTTCCTTTACTCAGTACTGCCCTTGCTGCTTCCTCTGAGTCCTGGCATCTCCTTGAGACTCCACCCTTCTTCTTCCCACCATTCTCTCTGCCCCCAAAATCCTGCCTAGCTATGGGTCATTGAGTTATTTAGTAAACCAATCACAGTGGAATATCTTTGCACATTGTAAGGGAATTTTCCGCAACAGGGGCCATCCCTAAAGTAGTGTTTTACTATGATAAACCTTGGAATAGTGAATCTCGGTCCTTAAGAACCACAGTGTGCTGGCACCATGTAAGCAGCTCTAGATAAACTCCTGGAGCTTATCGTTAGCAAGAAGGGTTAATCCTGAAAGCTTGGGGGAACTTCTTTTTGGTTTTGGTTCACCATCAAGACAAAGTTAAAGCATGTGGTCTGTATTCTCCTTCCTCTGAGACATCTGTTGCTATGTAAACATATTCTCCTAGAAGGCTCTTCCAGTCCTGTATAGAAGACTCATATGTTTCTCTAAGTGCTGCCGTTCCACAGTTTTTCCTTAGATAGTTGAAACTCAATAGGAATAAAATAGATTCCATAGGATTTCTTTTCTTTATATAAAAGAATTATTATTCTTGGATGGAGCTAGAAAACATCATTTTGAGTGAGGTAACCCAGACCCAGAAAGACAAATATCATATGTACTCACTCATAAGTGGCTTTTAGACATAAAGCAAAGAAAAACCAGCCTACAATTAATAATCCCAGGGAACCTGGAGAACAAAGAGGACCCTAAGAGAGACATACATGAAGCTAAACTACATGGGAAGTAGAAAAAGACCAGATCTCCTGAGTAAATTGGGAGCATAGGACCATGGGAGAGGGTTGAAGGGGAGGGGATAGAAAGGAAGGGGAGTGGAGAAAAATGTAGAGCTCAATAAAAATCAATAAAAAATTTAAAAAAGAATTATTATTCTTAATTAACATTCATAATTATTTTTCAACTTGTTGGAATACACATTTCAGTCAAATCAGCAAAGCAACCAGGCAGATACACCACCAAATTCTGCAGAATAAATTTAGTAAAGAGAAATTCAGGGTGAAGGCAGGAAGATGGTTCAGTCAGAGAAGGGTTTTCTGTGCAGATAGTTCAATTTGTTTTTCCTCCTTTTATTTGTACTAATAATTATAATTGGGGACCAGAGCTTTGCAATGTTGACTGTAATTATTAAGCCAAAGAGGTTGCAGTTGACTAGGTAACAAAATTCAGTGTAGAAGAAAAAAGAAAGAGAGAAGGTCAAAATAAGTTTCTTCTCCTGAAGGGATGGTGTGAGAGAGAACAGCTTGTCCGTTAACTGCATGATGAAATCATCGCTGCTGAGTCAGTAGGAAACGCTTAGCATGAGACTCCTTCCGTCTCCTCTTGCTTTGCAATATAATGCTGGTGACAGGTATTTAAGAACTGTGTGTTCTTCCAGAAGGTTCACTGTCTGCTGAGGACTCTCAGGCCATCCCCACACAGAGACTGCCCCTGACTGTTTGGAAGTGTAGCAGACCCTCCGTGTGGCAGGCACACCTCAGGTTGTAACTCTCCCTTTTGGATTTAATCGTCATAATTTCTGGATTTTTTTTTTGGCTTGCTAACACCTCAGAGACATTGAATAAGGTTTTACTTTTTTAAACAAATCTCATTTGTACTTAAAAACAAAGTCACTTCCTAAACACAAAGAGTCCCACAGAACACAGTAAAAATACTTGACATGGTATCTCAGATTCTCAGTAAGCTAATTTTCATTGTGTAATCAGTTCCATTTGGTGGCAAATCCTTGAGGCAATTTCACATTCTCTTAAATGCTGGCACACACCAAATTCATGGAATCATGGGAGTTTGTTGGTGGGAAGCAAGAAAGTTCATAAAACCAGGGCAAATTAGGCTAAAAGTCAACGAGATAATCAAACCTTACATTTCTGTTAACCCATAAACGAAAAAATGGGAAGCCCTGCAGTTGATTTCAGGAATCCCTTTCTGCTTCTTTTGTTCACCAGTGTGAGAGCAAAATGATCCTTCAAGGGCCGTCTCTTGAGAACTTGCCGTCATTGCTGCTGATCTAACAGATGCAGGCTCCGAGCGCTTTGTAGGAGAGCAGTGTTTAGCAATAACTTCTCTAGAAAGGGTGAGTCGTCCATCTGAGTATGTCAGGCAACAACTTGCCTGATGTGAAAGTTATTAAGTCAGCTCCCTCCCTCTGTCTTTCTGCTTTTTAATGACCAAAAGTAATGAGCCGTTTTAAGAGTTTTTGTCTCACTAATTTTTATAATACGCAAACTGTACCGAACATCGTGACCAGTAAGACAAGCTTGCAGTTACACGGATCTCCATGGCAACACTGAAATGAAGATAAACAATCCAAGACAATAGATAAGAATGCATGAACCTGTTTATTAGGCTTCTAACATCATTCTAGTGTTCGTGTTAGCAAGTTCCCTAGAAGGGAAAAAAACAAGTGAGAAGAATCGGGGAGGTAGCGCTGTTTATTATCGCAACTGAAAATAACCTGGCATTTCTGTAGTTCTCCCCAATAAAATGGAAATGTAAGCCACATATTTTATTTGAAATTTAGTAGCATCCAAATACCAAAGTAAAAGGAAATATTTTAAATTTACTTCAACAACTTATTTAACCCAACATAGCTAACCTAGCATTTCAACAACCAGTAACAAAGTCTTAATGAGTAGCTGACATTATTTTTCTCATACTGTCTTTGAAATTGGCTGTGTTCTCCTGTATCCCACGCTGGTCTGAAACTTTTTATATGGCTAAGGATTTCCTTATACTCTCTCCTGCCTTTACTTCCCCAGTCCTGGAATTATATGTGTATACTACTAATTCTAACTTTATAAGGCAGTAAGACTACAACCCAGGGCTCCACTCTCATTAGGCAAGCATTTTACCAAGCCCCCTGGAGCACCTGGGTCACCACATTTGACATGTACAGTGACCACATGCAGCCTAGTGGCCATTGGATAAACACCTATTATATTTTTGAAGAGTAATAGAGACCCTTCGACGGAGAGCCCTTGCAATTTCCTTTGGTTTAGTTAAGAAGTTATACACTCAAACACACCCTGCCCTGGCCCTGGAGGCCCTGATGCTCCTGCCCAGAGTGATCATTCCTTAGGGACTTTTCATGTTACCAGGAAGAGGAAGCAGACTCACCAAAACCTGCTGATATTTTTGCTCCAATGTTAATGTTCTAGAATCTTTCCCAGTTGAAGACCTGAGTTCAACCAACCACTGAAGCTGATATGAACCCAAGAGGAAACCCTTAAGGTTCTGATGAACTCAGAACTAATATACCCCATACAATTTATCAAGCACACAGGACCGAGTGCCAATTATAGGTGGGGTACTGGCTTAGTTGGTAAATTTATTGCCCCGCCATCATTGGCTTCCAGTGGCATTCAGTATTAGCCATCTGGCTGCCTAAGCATATGGTATCATTGCCACACTCTTTTTCCCATGCTCTCTGGCCACATGGGAGTTACTTCTTGTCGTCTTTTGACCACGTATATAACTTTTTATCATCCAGGTTTATATTCAGCTTCTTTTGCACATGCCTTTTACAAGACAAGACACACTTTCTTCTGGCTTCACCTTGGATTGTGTCAAAACCCTGCTCATTCATTCTGTGGAATACGGGATCTATCCCAGCCCCAGCCCTTGTTCTACAGGGAGTTTCCCCGGTAATCTGAAAACAACCGTATCTCTAATCAAGGAGCTGGTACAGCTTCCATGAAGAAGCGTTCTCTGACTTCAGTGTTAATCCTGTAGTCACACAGAGGGCGGACTCTCAGGAAACGTCAAAGATGAGCTTGCTTGGACGCTATCTGAAAAGTGAGATTTATTTTTTTAAGTATAGCTGTGTCCAAAAGGAACCAAAACTAAGATAGGAACCTTTGAGCCTATTCTTGAGAGCCAGGTCCTCATGAGTACTCATCTTGCGAGGACCCAGTACCCTCTGAGTAGCTCAGTGTACTTTCCCAACCGTATTTAAACATCAGTGCACCCTCACCCTTCAGGCTACCCTAGTTCAAACTCTCTTCATCCCCTAAAAATTGCCCTTTCAAGCTCTGTAAGCTCTGGAGTGAACATCACTTCAACGCATAGCACGTTCTTCTATATAGCTCTAGCATCAGCCAAGGTCATCCCACACTGAGCTCTAGGCATTGCCACCTCCAGCTAATGCAGCCACTCAGCTTTTCCCCATTGTCTAATAACGGCCCAACTCCTTCTAGATGCTGTCGAAGGCCCACCCATGCTGTGACCCTAATAGCATCATAATGTGTCCTCCCCTACTCTCTACATGAAGTCCAGCCAAAGCGTACTGGTCAACTCCCAACAGCATCCTATCCAGTCCAGCTCCTGGACCCCGTGTCTGTAGCATTTTTTCTTAGTTCCCTGAATTCTTGCCGATTGAAACGTGAGTCCCACCCATCAGGTCCCAATCAAAACTAGAACCTCTTTTATGAAGTCCTCCTGGATTTTTCCAGCAATAAATAATCTTTTGGTCCTTGAATTGACTTTATTTGTATGGTCTATTTGGATCCTTTTTGCTAGTTACATGGCGAGGTTACTTGTGTGTCGTGGGTGTCATCTTTTCAATGATGAGGCTATAAAGTTTCTCATTCAATAATTATGTATCTATGGTGTGCTTTATAAGAAGACCCATGGGATATTTGTTATGTGTCTCTTCCATTGTCCCTAGCATGTGTGCCTTACTCAGCAAGTACTCAGAGAATATTTGTGGCGTACCTGACTAAGTTCCCCATTTGTTTGAAAACTGTACACCCAACTGTCTTTATTTTCAGAACAGAATAGCAAGAAAAGTCTGAGAGCAATCTAAGTAGGAGTTCAAACATAGAGGCCCTTGACTCTGACCCCATTTAGCCACAGAGACCTTGGCAAGCCCTCACACACACAGAGCCTTTTGCTCTCAGTTGGTACACGTTTCTAACGATGATCATCATGACAACAACCACAGTGGACTTGAGCATCTGATTTCCAAACTTATTTTAGCTGATAAAAAGCCAATTTGGAGCACAGAATAGAAATGGCTAGTCATTTACATACACATCAGTAAGACAAACAGCCTCATCGAGGAAAAGTCTAAAAGCGCACCCCCTTGCACGCACATGCGCGCGCACACACACACACACACACACACACACACACAGAGTATTAATAGTAAAAACGGCAACCTGTGGCCATTTAGAACAAGGACAAGCAGTTCCATTACATATCTCAGAAGAGCCCAGGGGCTTCTTCGGGTTATAGTTCACTAGTTCATTTAATGATGGCAAGTGTTCTGACTGGATTGTGTTTACAATGCATTATTTCAGGAGAACATCTTGGAAATGTTTCCATCCAAGACAATTAAAAGTAAAACTTTTGGTGTTTAAAAGGATAAATCCTCAGCCATCTATTAAACTCATTTATGCGGAACATGCCTCCTCCCACCCTGCCCCCACCCGCAGCCTGGGAAGCCAGGATTTTATTGTACATCCTTCTACTGCTGGCTCGTTTGTCCCAGAACATGTGTTGGCCTCAAGTGTTTCATTCAATTTTCTTCAGTAAGTTTTATTCTCATATGATCTGCAAAACACTTCCAGTGGGCCAATAGAAGACACAGAAGATGTAGGTCTTGGGTTTGTCCTAGAGGTGCTCAAGGAAAGTCCCCTTGAGCAGGTAGGAGCTGTATCCTAAGGGAGGAGAAGTAAATGGGTAGATGGGAAGATACTTAGTAATTCATCATCTGGGAAAGGGATCATGGGTAATTAAAAGGGGTTCTCAGAGCTGTGCCTCCCAACCAGAAGTGGGAGATTTGTGAAGGTCATCTCGGGTACAGAGAACAGCACAGGGGGAGGAGAAGCTAGAAGCATGAAAGAGCAAATATTCTTCAAGAGATGCTGGAGAGCCAGCCTGGTAGAGCCATGGGACCTCGCTTGGAAACCACAAGAGATAACATTTGGGCATTTTCACAGTTTTGGTTTTTTTTTTTTACAGACCTCTGTAACTATCTAAGGTCATATCTCAGTCTGCTTAGGCTGTCATAAAGAAAAAGCCTTACATTGAGAGGCTTCAATACAAGGTATTTGTTTCTCTCCATTCTGGGGTTGGCAAATTCAAAGTCAAGGGGCTGACTTACTTATTTCTAGCAAGTTCTCTCTTCCTGGTTTTCAGATAACAGACTTCTCTCTGTGCTGTGGGACAATGGTCTTGTACCCTGTCACTTATATTGTTTTAATAAAACACAGATTGGCCAGTAGCCAGGCAGGAAGTAGAGGCAGGGCGATGAGAACAGGGGAATTCTGGGAAGAGGAAAGAGTCAGTCTGTAGTCAACACAGAGGAAACAAGATGAGAACGCCTCGCTGATAAAGGTACCAAGCCACGTGGCTAACATAGATAAGAATTACTAGCTATTTTAAGATGTAAGAATTAGTTAATAAGAAGCTTTAGCTAATAAGTCGATCAGTTTGTGATAAATGTAGACCTCTGTGTGTTTCTTTGGGACTGAACGGCTATGGGACTGGGCAGGACAGAAACTACTGCCAGCATCTCTGTGTCCTCAACTGCTGGGGAGATGGTAAAGCTATCAGGTGGCTAATCCATCATGATGGCATCGCTCTGAGGGAGGCTGACCTACCACGATGGCATTGCTCTGACAGCCTCATCTAAGTCTTAATCCCCAAAAGCCCCATCTCCAAATATCACCAGATTGGGGTTAAAGCTACAACCTATAGATTTGGAGAAGACCAATATTTTCTCTATAACATGATATAATATAAATATAAATCATGCATTTTTTAAAAAAAAAATCCCAAAGTCAAGTTGTAGATTATCTCTGTCTCTAATCACTGATTTTGCTGGAGGGTTTGCTGTAATGCTCACTTGACTGGCCTCTTCTTTGTTGATTTTACAGGCAAAACCTTAAGAAATGTAAATATTTCCTTTAGTTAAGAGCTCTGGGGAATCTACTCCTAGGAGTCCCCCAGCTAGTGCCATGGATACATGCTGGGCAATGGTTAACAAATTTCCTGCTAATTGAGTCTGAATGAAAATGTGTCCTCAATTCTGTCAACTGTAAGGATTGGGGACTGACTGGCTTGTTAAAACGAGCTTCTAATAATTGTTCTGTCACCTTCCTCACTAGGCTAGAAGAGCAAAGTAAGTGTTGCCCCTAGCATCTAGACCTGCCAGCTAGACAAAATGTAGAGAGCAGCTTAATAAATGTTTGACCTCGAGATGAATTCATATTTTAATACTCAACTAAAGGAAACTTGTATGTTGCTCAATTGTAAGTCAACCTGTTCTGGGTTGGCTAGGATCTTTGCAACTGTTAGATCATGCGTGTTGAACAAATTAAAAGCAAATCACGAAATCAGGGATTTTAAAGTCATTAGTTCAAGGACATGTTCATTGTAAATCCAATACACACATCCTGTTAAATTGGCCGCTTCTGTGTAATTGAGAGCCAACTTGAATGTTCACATGACAAGGAAAATTGCGAGTTTAAATTTATTAATATGTTACCTTGGCAGAACACCAGACTTCTTAGTAGCAAAATATGGAGAGAAAAGATATTAGTCTCCAAAGGCTTGAGTTTGAAAATAAACTGATGGTCTTTTTTTTTAAAAGAAAATCATTCATAAGAGCCATAGATAGGAGACTATAAAGCCATTTAAGTGAAAATTATTCAATAATCAAACAAAATTTTAATGTGGTATTTACTTGAAATTCCAGTTGAATATTCAAGTGTTTTGGTGTTTACCTAAGCAATTCAAATCCTGCGCAGCCCCTCACTCACTGCCTCGTAACTCTTAGGCTAACCTCACAAGGAACAGATATAGTTGGTAGCTATCCTATGATATAGGGCACACGCTGGGCCATGCCAGGCACTCGCCCAAGACTATCCTCACAAAACCCATTTGAGCAGATGATGCAAAGCTTAATTAAGGAAGAATACCTCCCATCAACAATCCTATGACTGGCAAAGCAAGATTTTTAACCCAAGACCTTTCCTGGTGCTCAAAGGTTGGCCCTTTAATAGACACTATCAGCATCGTCCGGGAACTTGTATGAAATCAAAGCTCAAGCCCTGCCCAGACCTGTTTGATTAAGAATCTGTGGTTGTAGCTGTGGTAGTGCATGTCTTTAATCACAGGTGGATTTTTGTGAGTTCTAGGACAGCCTGGTCTACATTGTAAGTTCCAAAACAGCCAGAGCTACAAGGGAGAAAGAAAGGAAGGAGGGGAGGAAGGAAGGGAGGAAGGGAGGGAGGAAAGAAGGAAGGAGCGGAGGAAGGGAGAGAGGGAGGGAGGAAGGAAGGAAGGAGGGGAGGAAGGAAGGAAGGAGGGGAGGAAGGAAGGAAAGAAGGAAGGAGCGGAGGAAGGGAGGGAGGGAGGAAGGAAGGAAGGAAGGAAGGAAGGAAGGAAGGANNNGGAAGGAAGGAAGGAAGGAAGGAAGGAAGGAAGGAAAGAAGGAAAGAAGGAAGGGAAGAGTGGTTTGTGGGGCTGCAGAAATGGCTCGGCAATTCAAAGCATTCTATTCTTACAGATGATCCTATCTCAGTTCTCAGCACCAGTGTGGGGCACCACACAACTGTCTGTCCAGGTTCAGGAGATCTAATAACTTCTGGCCAGGTAGGCAACTGACCTAATGTTTATAGACCCCACTCCAACACACACACACACACACACACACACACACACACACACACACACACACACACACACACACACACACACACACTTAAAAATAAAATAACCCTTTGAAAAGAATCTCAGATTTCACGTAGGTCCTAATGTGCCCAAAAGTTGGGAAAGGACCATCTGTTTCTGTCTAATTTGAGAAAACATCTATGTTTCTTACAGGTTTTTCCGTAGTCCAGAATATTAATGTCATACACATTTTTTTATTCAGACCATGAGCGTAATAATAGTCTTTATTCCAGCGGCAACAATTCTTACATTTAGAATATGTAAAATAAGAGCCAATAAAAATGACAGCGTGTTCTTATCTATCAAATATACAAAAAAAAAAGCTAGAGAGATCGGAGTCCTGCCAAGACCTGACTGCACATACTGATTTGGGATTAAAACAGTAATCACTTAGTTCATTCTAAACCGTAATAGATAAGACAAATTTTAATATAAGCATAGAAACAAGCACCCTGCCAAGAGAGCAAGGACAACCACCCAGGATATGGCGATGAAAGGGAAATATAATCCATGAAGATGGCAATCGGACTCCATTGCCATCAAGAGTTGTTTTGCCAAATAATGAAATGTATTGACACTAATCCCGAGCTTTCATTAGAATGTCATAGAGACACCGACATTTTTTAAGCAAAGTTACTGGAAGTCATTCAAGATATTCATGTTGTTATAACAGATCAACTAGGGATGTGTTTTTACTCCAAACTCCTTGATGAGAAAATATTTGCAATGAAGCTCAGTACTTTTATATACAGGCTTCCATGGATGAAAACTGATTTTTATCTCCCTGGGAATTTAGCGGTCATTTTTAATAGTTGAGAGCTGGTGTGCTGGGTCAAGGGGTTGACTTAACGTGAAGCCAGAATTTTTGCTTTCCTGGTAAAACAGAGAATTCTTATTCTGCTTATTATGCTGAGAACCTGGCAACTCTAGGGCATGGTGCTTGCCTCTTCCAGATGTTTCTAAATTGTTGCTCAGTGCTTTTCACTTAATCTCAGAGCTGCTTTATTTATCATTTGACCTCAAAGAGGCTCATGTGGAAGAAGAGAATGGAGACGTTTGACAATTTTACCCTCTCATTCTTTTTTTTTAAAATAAAGAACTCATTTGAAACTGGAAATAAATCACTCAAGTCTATTTTCTGCCTTCAAGGTATGTGCCACTGCTTTGCAAGAGACTGGCTTAAACAGATGGGCAGATCCAATCTCACAGCTACTGAAAGTGTCCTCTTCTGAATAAGTATGTAAAAGTTTTGTAGATTCATACTATTTATGTATTTAAAGAAAGCAAAACCATTCTTTCTACCATTTTTATCTAAACAAAAATTCAACACTATCATTCCAAGTTCAATCTCTACTCAAGGTTCTAAGTCCTAGAACTTAATTATTCCTCTACGCTCTAGGTCCCCTCTAGCCACACTTCCTTATTCCTCTACGCTCTAGGTCCCCTCTAGCCACACTTCCTTATTCCTCTTGCTCACTATTTTCCTTAGGGATCTACTAAGCGTGAACATTATACTACGTGTTTTACCGGCAGGAAAATGTAACAGGATCCTCAGTTCCTGATGGCAGAATCTTTACATGGTACTCACCTTGTAGTGAAAAGAATGACATAGGACTCTGTGGTACTCTGCCGTTTCATGCTTTAAACCACTGAGAGCCTTAGTTCCCATCGCTGCTCGACTTATTACCTCTGTGATCTGAACTTGAGCAATACTGAAAAGTATTGAATGACATGTGGCCAGGCATGGTGGCTAACACCTTCAATCCCAGCACTCAGGAAGCAGAGTTCCAAACCAGCCTGCTCTACAATGTCCAGGACAGCCAGGGCTATTACACTGAGAAACCACGTGTTAGATTCATGTTAATACCTGATAAATCTAGTTGATGGAAATAAGAGTTGTTTCCACGCATGTGAGACTTCTACCTCTTCCACCTACTGAATGCTCTTTGGTTTCTCTGCTACTGGATCACTTGCTCTTCTGTGGTCATCAGGTTTTTTTCTCTATCCTTGCTTGGAGCACTTTGCTCTTGATCTTTACCTATAGATAGAGTCTAGCCTTGAGCTCCAACCACTCCACTAGAGAGGGGATTTTTCTGCCCCTGCCGTTCGTGTATACAGTTAGACATTTGCTGTGGAAATAATCTGCAATTTCCTGAAACACAAAGGCAGTTATCAATGCAAGTTTAAAAATAGAGTGCATATATGTTTTCTTAAAACACGTAAAACTCGAATTTTCCTAAACTCATCCATACAGAATTATGGGCAAGCTGGGGCATTCCAGTCAAGCCCAAAGTTTCTGTTGGAATATTTCCATGATCCAAGTATCAGATTATGACAGTCTTAAAAGACATTGTCACCAACTCAAATCAGATAATTAATTAAAAGACTGGTTTGAGGCAGGCGGTGGTGGCGCACGCCTTTAATCCCGGCACTCAGGAGGCAGAGGCAGGCTGATCTCTGTGAGTTCGAGGCCAGCCTGGTCTAAAAGAGCCCCAAAGCTACAGAGAAACCCTGTCTCGAAAAACCAAAACAAACAAAAAGACTGGTTTGAGTGGTAGTTTTCTTCCTTCCTCCTTTTACTGGAAACACCTGACAGCTATTTTGTTAAATGGGGTTTTTCCTTGTGTAAAAAGTTGCTCAAACTTTGATGTGCCTTTATCTAGGTAAAAGTTCATGTTGCTTTGACGAATAAAGCTGTCAAACAAAACAAAACAAACAAAGACTTTAAGTTTCCCATGTCTTCTTTTCCAGTAGTGTAGGGCTGTCGTGACCGCGTGTGCAGAGGGGCATCCCTGCCACTCTCTGGACTTCATTTTCATCATCTGTGAAATTAATACCATGAACATTTGGGCTGCAAGTTCCGCAGGGTGTAGAATCGGATGTCTTCTCTCTGATTGACCGCTAGTCCATAGATGCCTGGCTGACTGTAGACACCAATAAGATTTAAGCAGGTGGATCAGATGAATTCTATCCACAAAGCCCAGAATACAGTAAGTGTTCAAANAAAAAAAAAAAAGGCTAATGTATTTTTAACCTTTTGTGCGGAACTTCTTAACAGAGCAGTTTTCAAACCTGACCCATGTCCATAGCTTTGTGTGGCTGGGAAGTCTTCACATTATGGAACTAAACCTCAGAGAGGCCCTTTCCAGTGGCGATCCTGAAATAGTAACACCTTGGCAAGAAAAGAGTTAGTGGGAAAAAAAAAAAGCACTGGGCCAGAAACCCAGGAGATGGAGATTAAGTCTTCGTTCAAGCACTCCCTTAGAAGAGTTGGTTCTCAACCACGAAACACGTCCTTTCACTCTTTGGGTCTGCTGTTTCCACTGTGACAAAAATCATTTGAATTGCAAGATACCCTCTGGCTCTTCAACCAGTTGGAAAGGATAGCAAGTCTTCATCCCTGAGCGTTTAACAGCTTTTAGGATTTATCCTCCACGTATGTTAGCCTGTTTTATACACATGTCCACCCTCCAGTGTGCATGGGAGTCAATGCCTGCCCTGGGTTTTTACCTAATATAGCAGTATTCCTTCTGGAGCGATGAATTCCTCCCTCCTTTTCCCCTTTTTTGGTGAAGGTTACATGTTTGTTGACCGTCTGGATCTGGAATCCTTCCTTATTAGTAGGTTGAAATGAGAAATGTTTTGAAAGGAAGGCATGATTGGGTTTTCCATTTCAGCCCACTGTGATTTCCTGTTTTCATACTTACCAATTTTTTCTTTCTTATGCTAATTATTGGCCATTTTAACATAGCCAGCTAGCCAGGTGTGTAGAGATGTGTGCACCTGCCTCTCTATAGAAGAGGGATGATCGCTAAGTGCGTACATTTACAACACCATGCAAGAGAACTCTCTCTTCTGTACAATTCTGAAAAATCCGAGGTTTGGGCGCCCGGGAAGTCAAGGCTTACTCCTCTTCTGCCTTTCCCAGTATTCACAGACCTAAGCAGCTGCCTCTATAGACAGCACCCTGTGGAGTACCTGAGCCCCACGGCAGCCACTGACAGAGACCCCCAAGTCTCTTTTATACACTAAAGGAAACCATATTTTAGGAGAAGTTGATCTTTTTGGAATTATTAACTTAAATGCTAATAGTTTCTTGAAATCTGAAGACTACAATAGTGAGAGACTAAGGTTTTTCTTCTGTTCTTTCTTACTGTGTGTATGTATGTCTGTTGTTTGTGTGTATGTGTGTTGTTTTATATGTTTATGTGTGAATGTGCTGGTATATGTGTGTATATGTAAGTATATTTATGTGTATATATATGTTGTTTGTGTATGTGCATATGTGTGTATGCATGTGCTGGTATATGTGAGTATATGTATGTGTGTATGTGTATGCATGTATGTTATTTGTGTGTATCAGTGTGTATATGTATGTGTAGTTATGTGCATGTATGTGTGTGCACGCACGTGTGCGTGTGCATATGTGTGTGTGTACAGTGCATGTTTGCTGGAGATTGAGCCCGGGGCCTCTGCATGTCAGAGAAATGCTCTGCTCCTGAACTGCAACCCCAGACAAGTCTGCCATTTCTGATCATAAAAACAAGAGAGCACATGCTCACATAAAACAACCGAGACAGCCTCAAAATGTTTCTTACTGGGAAGTCTTCAAACAAGTAGAATATTAAAATGATCGTAAGGAGGTACTGTTGAGCTTAGCATCTGGATTCAAGCGAAGCTAAACCACCACTAATAAGCAGTTGCAAACTTACAGAGTTTTCACACAACTGAAGCCCATTTCTGATTCACAGTGTTTGTGCAATGCGGACAGTCTTGGTCAGCCCTTGATGGCCTCGGGTGCAACTCAGGGACTTAGGTCACTTCCATCTTATAGTTCTGCCTCCTCTGTCTGACCTTCAGGGTCCTCTTTATTCAGACTGCCAGATGACAGCAGAGAATGTGGAATAGTAAGTAGTAGGTTTTTATTGGCCAGGCCTAGATGTCTATCACTTTGTACCCACCTACTATTGGCAAGAACTTAGGTGTGTGGCCATAACCTAACTGCAATGCAGTCTAACTAAATGCCAAGTCAAAGGAGATGGAGAGTCAGGTGTGGTGGTACGCATCTGTAACGCCAGCCCTGGGGAAACTGAGGCTGAAGGATAATGAGTTTGAGGCAAATCTGGGTTACACAGCAGTACCCTGTCTAATAAAACAGAACACAAATAAGCAAGAGGAAATGAGGTCGGTGAATGAACAAAAGCCACAGCCATGACCAAAATATATAATTTCAATTAAGCATTATGTGTTATCAGGGATCCAGGTAAATAGTCAAGAGATGACTCAGAAGTTAAGAGTACTTACTGCTCTTCGGAGAGGAGACCAGAGTTTGGGTAGGTGGATGGGTGGATGGATGGATGGGTGGGTGGATAGGTGGATGGATGCAAGGGTGGATGATGGACGGGTAGGTGGATGGATGGATGGGTGGGTGGATAGGTGGATGGATGCATGGATAGATGGATGCATGGGTGGATGATGGACGGGTAGGTGGATGAGTGGGTACTTAGATGATAGATAGATGATTAGGTAGATGAGGTGATGGGCTTTTTGCAAGCTGGAGAACCAAGAAATCTGTAAGTATTGCTTGATGCGAGTTCAAAGGTTGCATTTAATGTGTGCTTAGTGCCTTTCCATCGTAAGGCAGAAAGACAAGCAAGTGAGAGAGAAAGGGAAAGGATAGAAGCGCAGCCCGCCCTTTCATCAAGAGCCTGCCTCGTCATCCCACCGCAAGGGCGATTTAAATCTCAACATGACTTTTCCAAGCCATCGCGTTTTGTATTTTCTTTGACATTTTATTTGGGATGCCGATCCAACATCATATAGCAGCTAGCTCTTTTTTATTATGCATGTGTTAATTGGACAAAGTAATGGCTTTCACTGTGAGCTTTCCATCCATACACATCAGCTAGGTCTTCTGTAACGAATCATTCCCAACACAATGGCTTTAAAATCGTGGGTCAGAAAGCTTGTGGGCCTATTTGGTAGACACAGATTTATTTGGACACAGTAGTGTCTGTTCATCACATGTCATCTGCCACTATTTTGGGATCCAGGGGACAGAGAAGTCACAAAAGCTTCATGAGCTGCCTATAATATTTGCTCTTGAGCCCTTTAGAAAGAAAAGGGAGCCACGGTACTGGAGAGATGACCCAGGGGGGTAAATACCTTATGACGCAAGCTTGAGGGCATGAATTCAAATCCCCAGCACCTACATAAAGGCAGGGCATGGCTGTGTGCGTCACAGCCCCAGATCAGGGCAAGAGATCGGGGAAGGTGGACCTGCAGATTCCAATTCGCTGGAATGGTGAGCTCTAATTCAGCCAGTGAGAGACTCTGACTCGGGAGGGACAATAAAGGATGATTTCTTTTTGTAAGCTTTTTTATTTTATTTTTTGAGACAATTTCTCACTGTGTAGCCTTTGCTGGCCTGGAATTCACTGTGTAGACCGTGCTTGCTGCAGGCTCTCAGGTCCGCCTGCCTCTACTTCCTGAGCGCCCGGATTAAAGGAGGAGTCCTACTTAAAACCATACATGCACTTAATTACCCGTGATTCAGCTGGGCAGCCTTTCCGTTCTCACACTGGCTTCAATCCTGAACACCGTGTGAAGAAGTGATCCATTTAAGACATGATGATGTCCTGAGTGAAGCTACATCAAATGTTTGCCCTTGGGGAATACTTTGTCATTTGTACCATGGAAGGACACACCATTTCTTCTAGAGGAAGTATCGTCTCAGAAAGAGGAGATGAGCCTCGGTATGTCTCAGCCTCTAGAACTTTGAAATGTAAGTTTGTAATCTTTAAAAATTACTCAGTCTCGCCGGGCGGTGGTGGTGCATGCCTTTAATCCCAGCACTCGGAGGCAGAGGCCAGCCTGGTCTACAGAGCTAGCTCCAGGACAGCTAGGGCTGTTGTTACACAGAGAAACCCTGTCTCGAAAAAACCAACATAAATAAATAATAAAAAATAAAAATGACTCAGTGGGTATTTTATGACAGCAGTAGTATCTTAGAAACAGACGAAGATACCCAGTCTACGTTCAGTGCTAGCAGATTCAACAGAAAGCAGCAGCATAGTGGCCCTAGGCTCTAAAGGTATTTCATTTTTTAAAATGTACTTGTCATTGTGATAGTGGTGGTGATGATGATGGTGGTGGTAGTGGTAGTGGCGGTGGTGGTTTGTATGTGTATGTATGTGTATGCCACAGCATGTAGAAGTCAGAAGACAACATGCGAGAATCGATTCCCTCCACTTTGGATTCCAGGGATGAAATGCACATCTTCCGGCTTCTGGCTTGCCCAGCAAGAGCCTTGACACAGTGAATCATCTCACTGGCTCCATTTTTCCATCACTAAAGGTCAACAAGGTCATAAGACCCGTCCAGATTTAAGAGGTACAAAGCAGTTTAGCCTGAAATGAGCGTCGACAGAAAGCCATATTGCAAAGGATATGGATATGGGAAGGCCCAAGAAAGTACATCTGTCTTCCCAGTTATTCTGCCACCCAGAATATAGAAAATATGGCAGGCTGGGGCTTGACAGGACCAAGAACAGATTTTTCATCTGGCTTCAAACTCAGTGTGTGACCTTCAATTCCCGGGCCAATCTCCTTAGCACTAAATCCTGAGTTTTTTTTTTTAATTAAAATAAAAAAGCCACCCTTTATTTTTGTTTAGGTTCAGCAAATGTGAATTTTCTTGAAATGCTTTTAGTGGGGCTTGAAAATACTGTTTTCTAATGTGGAATGTTGGGGGCTAGCATAACAGGGAACATCTGCTTCCATTTCATTCCCTTGACAGGGATTCTAAATATTTGTAAGTTACATGAAAAAAAAATTGCAATAGTCACGCATCTTTTTTAACGCGAAGAGAGAAGATTTTGCAAGTTCGAACAATAGAAGAGGCTGCTTCATAAGAAAAGAGGCTGGAGTTTTCTTACTGACTTATAAAAAAAAGTCCCTGAGTGGCAATAAGAAATTTGGGTTAATAACTCCCTAGAGAGCACTAGGCAAGGGGTTAGGAGGACTGGACTTTCTATGTGCATGCCAGCCTCTCCAGGTGAAACGAGGAAGATGTTCATGGACCATCCGTGAGACATCCTCCATAAGCATCCTCCCCACCAATCAATCCCTAAGAGGGTTCCCTGGGCAACTCCTCTCAGCGAGGCCACACAGTTGGGGCTGGCTTTTGTGAACACTGTCATCCTTTATACTGCGGTTTCCCTGCCACTCCAGACTACACATCAGGACCCAACATTGTCCCAGTCATTAAATCAGTTATTAGTTAGCGCCCTTATCACCCAGCTGCTGTGGCGTGGCCAGTCCCCTCCTCCCTCCCCAGTTGCTGACTATTGTTTGATCTTATTCTTATTTCCCCTTCCTCTTCTTTTTCCTCTTGTTCTCTTACTAAAATTCTAATCAGACTTCAGAGCAGAATAAATTCTATTTCTAGAAACCACCCATGGCCAATACCAAGTCTCTTTGACTTCTTTAATACCGACGTCATTCACTTACTTGGCAGATAGCATCTGTGATTAGTTTAGTCCCGACTGTCCTGAAACACACTCTGTAGACCAGGCTGGCATCAAACTCACATAGATCCACCTGCCTCAACTTCCCAAGTGCTGGGATTAAAGGTGTGTGCCGCTATGCCCAGCCCAAATGGAATTTAAAACCACTGTGTGGTTAGTGCTTAGGTCTGGCATGTCATTTATTTTTGCCATGTTATATGAATTATCACTATCATTATTATTAATCCTGTAAGGAGATACTCTGCCACTGGTTGAGATTTTCAGAGAAGATATATGAGTGCCATTGTGAGGACAGGAAAGAAAACGGGCAGCAGTGACAGTTACTGGACATTTGCCACGTGCCTGCCTCCATTTAGGTTGTCATATACATTATCTCTCTTGTCTCTCACAGAAACCTTGTACCCATTTTAAAACCGAGTTGAGCTTCAGAGAGACCAATTGGTTTACCAAAGTCTTCCAGTCCGAGGCACCTCAAACAGGTTTTGAACCCTGACTATCTAGCTGCGAACCCCTCCCCTCCCCTTCCTTTCTTCCCCTGTACCCAACACCCTGTGGATAGAACGACCTCCTAAAAGTTTGCAGTATGCAATTCTTATTTTCCATAATCAATGACAGAGTTAATCAGATTCATTTGCACTCAACCAAGATTCTGCCTTGGACAGGACTGCGGAGGAAATGCTAAGGACGTCACCCAAGGTGCTTTACTTCCAGCGAGGACATCTCTGCAAGAGCAGCACGGAGCAATCGAGAGAAATCTTTCAGAGAACTAGAAGTAGTTATTTTTATTTTTACCCTGTGTCGCTTCTCCTGGAAACAGTTCCCGGGCGTGTGAAGTTGTATTTCCTTTAACTTCCTCTAAAATCTCACTTTAGCTCTCCAGGAACAGCTGCCCCTCATGCCCCAAATACATATATAAATGGAGAGTTAGGTTAGCTTTTCTCAAAGAGTCAGTGTGCTGGGAAGGGCAGTGTAAATCTGGTTTAGAAAAAAAAAAAACAACTAAATGAGGCCTCTCAAACTCGGCCTCTGAGATCCAGCCTGAAAATGCGCCACGGATCTGTGTCCAATAATAAAATCCTCCTCAAATCTGGGAGCACTCAGCCGGTCCTGCCATCTCAATCTTCTAAGTCCTTCCTTCTCATGTGCTTTATTTCTTTCCCTAGCCTCTTGCAAAATCTTGTTCCAAAATGTCAGTCAACCATCAGCTAATGGGATGAGAAGTTGCCTCACAATCACGAAAACCTCCTGGTCCTGGCCCAGAGCCCCCCATTACGCTCATGTCCCCAGATGACCTCCCAGCCTTCATGACGTAAGACATCTCAGAGCAGCTTCAGAAGCGTACACGCTCATTCTTTATTCATTCAAAAGACCAAGAAAAAAGAGAGAGAGAGAAATGAACAAGGACATTTTTGGTGGGTCATGGGCCAGGACACTGAAATTCGAACATCGAACAATTAATTTGAGAATCATATAAACAGGTTCCAATATTTAAATTTTAGGAATATGCCCTGAAGAGTCTGTGGCTTTGAATTTAAGAATGTTCTCCCCACAGATGCATTCTGCACCACGCTCCAGCGGCCCCTCTCACCACGGTCTGGCATCCCTACTCCTGGACTGCCTGTTCCCTCATTTTCTTCAGCTACATGTGCTATCTAGGTACAAGTGAATCCCTCTCCGGTTGGCTCCGTGCGGTTGCCTAGGCTGCGTTCACTCTACTTTCCTATTGTGCCCCCTGACTTCCATGATGTTAGGGTTCTTTTTCCTCTGATAAGGTTTGACTTTTCAAAGTGCAGCCTTTTAAAATTCTTTTGTTTGTATAAGTCAAGTTCTTTCTTGTTCTTTGCCCTACTCCACAATGACAAACATGTAATCCATAAGGAATTCATTAATGCGTAAGACTTTGAAGCTGCTAGGTTGTGGGGGTAGAAATGTGTGTGCACAAGCAAACACATACACACACGTGAACACACGTGCACACGCACACACACACATACACACCCCATTCTTTTCTCTTTGTCTCAGAATCTTGCCATTTCCAACCACTGATTTCGGAATGTTTAAGGGTATATGCCAAACCAATAATCAAAATCATTTTGGTACTGGGAACCCATTCCAGTCTCTGTAGACCCATGGAATTTATTGCTTGATCCACTTAACTCAGTAATAGGACCAACAACATTTCAGATAAAGATGGTTCTGATAAGATGTGATACATGCCTTGCGATTCATTTTGATCATAAAACAATTCTTGCTTAGAATCTGAGCTACCAAAAGCACAATTAGCCGAATGGTCATGGACTCCTTGCCTTGACCTACTAAGGAGACAAAGATTCTCATTCACTTCAGAAAAGGGACTGTTGGTTTTCTGCTGCATACACAATTCCTGCTTCCGCTCCACAAATGTGGAACTAAGACCCGCTGTGGAGCCAAGCACTGTGCTAGGCTTTAGGACCACAGCGGTGAAGAAGAGAAACACGATTCCTGCCACATGGCACTCACTGAAGGAAGATAAGTTGGCTGCATAAATGTCTTGGTGAGACATTTGAGGCACACACAAAACAGTGATGGTGACGTTTTGGGACTCCGCAATCCGCCTTCACCCTGTTCTGGTCCAGGCTTAACCACTCCAGCCTATTTTGCCTTGGATGATTTACACAGCCTTGCTCAGTGGCGGAGCCCTAAATGACAGCTGCTCTCATGCCGCTGGGCTATGGGGAAGGTTCAAAGAGCAATAAAAACCCGTGCACAATGCTTGGCCAAGTGCTTGATTGTTGTCTGTTAGTAGCAACACTAGAAGAGGGCCACACTGACCTTCCCCAGAAAAGACTGTTTCCTCATCCTTGGCTTGGTAAACTCATGGGTCCAAATATCACTAGGAGACGGCAAATTCTCCATGTCCTAACAGCCTCTTTAACCCAAAGCACAGGTTTGCCCAGTGCCCAGAAGCAAGCTCTGTCTGCAGGGTTATACCTGTCTACCCTTAGCAGCCCAGCACTGTTCACTTGCTCAGATCACCTTAGCAAGAAGCCTTCACACTAAGTCCTGACACTCTTACCCCGGAGATGGAATTTCCCTCTTCTCTCGTGAAGCCTGCCACCAGATACCATGTCTGCAGGCACTTGCCATCCCTCCCCTTCTGGGTATGTGTCAGAAGATGCTTCACTTGGCTCCATGTGGGTCTCGGGAGCAGCAGAACTGCAGCTTTCCATGGTACTGGATATTGGGGTACTTGAGTACCAGTCTCAGCACCCCCGCAGGGTCCAGCTAAGATTTGCCATAGCAGGCAAAAACCTGGCTAATTGGATCTGAGGGTAAAATGGAATAAATGAGCTCACACATGCTGCCTGTACGGGTTCTTTATTCCTTTGGGTGGAGAAGCAGCGAGAAGGAGAAGGAAAAAAGGGGGTGATCTCCACCGGGATTTTAGTCTTTACAGACATGGTTAAAAAATATCCCTTGAGCAAAAACAAAGATATCACGGGTATTTTAGAATCACACAAAGGGGCAGGTAGAACCTGACAAAGCAGCACTCTGTCCAAGGGGAAATACCTGACATTCCAAGCCATTAGATAAAGTTCTTCAATGTCCCTGAACCTGGACCTCACCCACACCCAGACCTATTTGTCTGGTAAGGTCTTCCTATCTTTTTTAATTTCCTACCTGGCCTGTTAGCAGTTAATTTTGAGAGATTGACTCTATATAAATTTGACTGTTAGAACAGAGAGTGACTGCTGTCTCTCTAAGGCCTCGTGGTGTTGGGGAAGGGAAAGGTCATCCTGTTGCCCCTGCAGTAGAGGTTACACTGTTGAGGTGTTTTGGGAACGAACCCATTCTGAAGGGAAGAATCGTGACTTCACAAGGTTTTCACAGATATGACAGTGACTTGTTGACAGAGGCCACTAGTTCGTTTCCTGGCTGCCCAGACTCGAAATAACCACACAGAAATCTATATTAATTGTAACACTGTTTGGCCAATAGCTTATTTCCGGCTAACTCTTATATCTTAAATTAACCCATTTCTATTCATCTGTGTATTGCCATGTGGTTGTGGCTTACCAGCAAGGTGCCAGTGCATCTGTCTCCTGCGGGTGGCTACACGGCTTCTCTCTGACTCTGCCTACTCTCTCTATATATATATATATATGTCTTCAAGCCTGGCTATATTCTGTTAAGCCATTGGCTGAAAGCAGCTTCATTATTAACCAAGGGTATACAGAGGGGAATCCCACATCAGTGACTTTTCAAAAAGACAAGTGTTCCTGTAGCTCTGCAAAACAGGTTCTCCAGGCGGATGTGGAGGCATAGGCTTCCCATGGATTAGCCTATAGACCTGTCAGCTGTACATTCGCCATGTAGTCTTGTGGGCCCCAACAACTGAGTCTTCAGAGTTCACTAGGAACCTACCTAGTGATTAACCCTGGATCGTTAATCCTTTGATACAGCCCTGGCTTCAAAACTTATCTCCAAAAAAAAA
>LOEQ01001339.1:225211-235479 GCA_001685075.1 Bramus lutescens
ACCTAAGAATAATAGGAATTGAAGAAGGAGAAGTCCAGCTCAAAGGCACAGAAAATATATTCAACAAAATCATAAAAAGAAAACTTTCCGAACCTAAAAAAAGACATGCCTATGAAAACACAAGAAGCTTACATAACATCAAATAGACTGGACAAAAAAAGAAAAGTCCCCTCACCACATAATAATCAAAACTCTAAACATACAGAATAAAGAAAGAATATTAAGAGCCAAACATTGATGCAAAAATACTCAATAAAATACTGGCAAACTGAACCCAAGAACACATCAGAAAAATCATCTACCATGCCCCAGTAGGCTTCATCCCAGAGATGCAGGGATGATTCAACATATGAAAATCTGAATGTAATCCACCATATAAACAAACTGAAAGAAAAAAACCAGATGATCATCTCATTAGATGCTGAAAAAGCCTTTGACAAAATTCAACACTCCTTCACGATAAATGTCTTGAAGAGAGCAGAGATACAAGAAACGCACCTAAAAATTATAAAGAAAATAACAGGGGAAGTAGAGAGCTCTGTCCTGGTATCTCCCTCCATGCTGAGCCAGGAGAAACTTCACCTGTTTCCCATGGCCTTGAAGTACTGCTGGCTTTCCACAGCTCCGCACGTTCACGGGAGCCTTCCACGGGAGCCGTCCACGGGAGCCGCTATACCTTGCTCAAGCCTTTAACCATCTGTTGTTTAACCAATACCACCTTCCATCAGCCCTATAAAAAATGAGATGTAGTCTCTAGTCCTTTGTGCTTGGCAAGGTTGTAATCAGGGAAATTCTAAGCGTGGCCTGTAAGGAATGAAGAAATGGTTTGGAGAATGAGGACTAGAGGGTATCTGTGTCCCGCATGTTTTTCCGAAATGAATGAACCACTATTTCAAAGTGATACACATTTTAACAATTAGCCATGTAACATAGGCCAGACACGGGCTATGCGTCTATAATCCTCGGAATCAGGAGGCTGAGGCAGGAGAATTACCATAAATCCAAGGCTAGCCTGGTTTACATGCTGAGATTTTATCGGAAAAAGCAAAAGTAAAAGCTAAGGTCATCGGAGGACCAAAGGTCAAAGAAATCTGATCCACAGGGGTTAAACCATGACTCTGTGTATTTCTTTTATAATGAAGAAAAAAAGCAAGTGAGCTATATCTCAACATTGTAGCACTTGCTATAGTAAGCACACGATTACATTCACGACAGAGGCAGGGGGATCACAAGTCTGATTAAGACAAAATGTAATATAAAGTCAAACATGGAAGACATTTCATGGTCTAGCTCAGTAAATCACAGGGGTCCTCTGTATTCCCACCCCAATACTTCTTCAGACGCCCATCTTTGAGAAAATTTTACTTCCATGAGATGTCAGAGGGTCCAGCCCTATCAGTCTTCAAGGCAGTGGGCAGATGTTACAGGGCCACTGTTACAGTTGCCTGTTCCCAAGGAGAACAGTCTTATCCTCAACCCAGGTCAAGGAGCAGAGCGAAATAGCGGAGTCATTCTGAAAGTCCCACTGACTGGCCATCTGCTATCCCAGCTGCCCTGACTCGCATTGGTCCAGATGAGGCAGGGACCCTGTTGCCCGCATCAAAACCGAATGAAGAGCTGGTGGGAAGAGGAATGGGGGGCTGCTGACATCAGTTTCCTGAAGAGCCCCAAGCGTCCTTGCTCTCGGCGTGAGATGTCTTCTCCACGGGTCCTCAACAGAGGAGAATCTGGAAGCTATTCCGAGTCCACCGGGCCCCACCAGTGCTGAAAGTAACTTATAGAGGTGGGCAGAGGTGGGTCAGCACAATGACTCGGAAGATAAAGGTACTTGCTGGCAAACCTGATAACCTTAGTTAGGTCCCTGGGATCTACCTGGTGAATGAAGGGAACTGATTCCTGAAAGTTGTCCTCTGATACTGTGGCAGTGTGCCCTCCTGCCACTGCACGCATGCATGTGTGTATGTGCACGCGCGCACACACACACAACAATAGAGTAACAACAGGGCCCTTGGGGAAGCAGACCAGGTGAAGACTTGGCTTGTCACAGGATCAAACAGACATACCTAGAGGCCTTTTGCTCTTCCAGGCCTTCGTATGGCTCTGCCTCAGTCATGAAAAACTGTTCCATCTAAAGAGGAACAGAAGAGCCCAGAAGCCTCTGGACTCCAAGAGGCAACATGTCAATGNGCTCGGCAGCCTGCAGGAGACCAAGGGAGAAGCCCATGGTCAGGAATGCCTGCTCCCGAGAGCTCGCTGATTGCCATCCTCCCGTGAGTGAAAACAGATGTGTGCTTGCAAAGACAGCAAACATTGGAGGTCAATGTATGTTCCTGTCTGCAGACCTGGTTTGGCACGTCAGTCTAAGCATGTCGTCTCTGAGGTGGAGTGGAACTTTGCTTTAATGTTGGTGTCATGACAGAACCACATATATAGACTGGGGTAACTGTTACGCCGACCATCTATCTACAATAGGTCTCTTTGTCTTCCCTGAGAAGGCTCCAAGCTATAACTCTGCCGACATGGAATACATAAGATGTGAGATCCTGTGTGTGATCGTAGTTTTAACACGCTTTTCTGTATTGCCTGGGGCAAGCCATTTAAACCTCAGTGCCTACGTCTGTTTAAAAAAAAAAGTTTAAAATGGAAATATGCATGAGCTTACTTTTACATCCTAGGGAAACAGGACCTTGGGAGAGAACAGAGCACCCGGATGGTTTCTCTGAAGGAGCTGCTATTACCGTATACTCCTGTTAACGAAGTCATCGTGAGGCTGTGCCTTGTGTCCCTGTGTTGCCACCCCTCCCGTACTGTGCCTCTCCACCCACTCGTCCATCACGAGATTCACAAAGGACCCAGACCCAAGGCGTCAGCCACCGTACAGCAGAGAATCTGTTATATTTGTCTTCCCCCTGTGCTTAGCATCCGATTATTCCACGGTGCTTGAAGAAGTGGTCTCCCAAGAATTGAGATACCCAAGTTTGTCTCCATTCATCCCTTCCATAATGTTTACTGGATGCATGCAGCGTGCTGTGTACAGAGCTACAGCCAGAGTGACGGCATTGTAATCATAGCATAACTGAGTCGTTATGAAGTATATAGTCTCATGATTCATTGCTCTAGGTGTGACCACCCACACGATTCATCACCCAACGCTTGTTTTTTTTTAAAAGGTTTATTTATTGAGTGTGCACAGGGATGGGTGTGCTCAAGTGCAGATTTGTGTATGGTGTGCATTCAGGAGCCTGTGGAGTCTCCCACAAGAGCAGTAAGTGCTCGTCACCTCTAAGCCGGCACCCAGCTCTAGGTTGGTCTTTAAACCTAAGCCCCATCTAGCACCCTCAGAAAAGACAGACCCTAACCCATCATCTCACCCTACTCAGTGACTTCCTGTTTCCTCTTTAACAAAACCAGGGCAGAGCAACCCTTACCACAGTCATATGTGTTTGCATGGGCATTGCCTTGGAAACCACGATGTTACCCTCTGGTGGTTGATAGCCAAATGCCTTCTGGAAGTTCCGAGGGTCGAGCCAAAAGTCACTCAGAGCCTATGATCTGCCATGGGACCCTGGCATCCACCTCCTCTTTCTGGGTTTCCTGAAGACACGAAACAGAGTCTACCTAATGAGTCAGTGGGTACCTGTTGGTACCTGAGTAAAGTCTCTCACCAAGCTCGACCTGTAGGTTGTACTACAGAGTTCCTGTGACCAGGCTGCCAATTGTTACAAAAGATGGATTTCAAGGCTGCCCCCACCTTCCTTGGCTGGGAGATAACCTGCAAGTTCAACACAATGTATTCTTTTTTCTTGATAAATTATCAGGCAGAGGAGGTATGGTTACTCTCCACACATCCACCTGCTCTCTCGTTACCCTTCCCTTCTTTCAGCAATAAAAATCTTCTGATTTTTAACTGCTCACAAAACCATGCAGAATAATGTCTGTGTTGACCTTACTACTGTGACTAGTGGGATCATGGGTGTCACAGGACTATATTTAGGAATAGTCCATAATAGCCAACTAGCATGTTTCTGTCCCTTTCTCTACTGCCCCCCCCATTGCTTGGACTATAAGGATGGTGGTTGAAGCTCTTTCATCTGCTTTCAATGTTGGGGTGACTGTGTATTGAGAGCTTTGGGACGGAGAGGAGCCTTGAGTGGAGCAGGGGCCCTAGTTTTGAGCTGTGTAGCCCTGGACTTTGGACAAAGAAGAAATGATCTTACATAGAGCTTAAGCTGTGCTGCTTTGGGCCCTGTCACAGAGGAATAAGTCCTCACCAGCACGAAGTTTGGTGTGTGCATTCTGGAGTTAGGTCGTCCAGGTTCAGCCACTTGGAAGCCCCATAGCTTTGGCAAATTTGCTCCACTTCTCCCCTTCTGTGAAGTGGGGATATAAAGCCAGCATGTTACCATCTCTGATTGTTATAAATGAGCTAAAATATGTATTGCTTAAGATGTATAAAGACTATAATAGACTAGGAATATATGGACTATCTTAACAGCAGCTATTTAATCCATAAATGAAGAGATTCCCCAAAGGCAAGATTGAAGGCTATTCTCTAAAGTCTGATACAGTTTTTTTCAGCTGCTCCAGTAATAGCAGTTGTTATAATAGTAATATCCTTCTAAAATTGGGTTGGAGATATTCCCTAGTGCATGTGCGTAGCATGCACAAGGCCTGAATTGCTTACTTGGTTTTGTGGTTGTTCTTGTTTTTGTATTGTTTGCTTGTTTTGTCAACTTGACACAGGCTAGAAGTTTCAGAAAGAAGGAACCGTGTGGGCAAGCTTCTGGGGCATTTTCTTGATTGGTGACTGACTTGGGAAGGCCCAGGCTACTGTGGGCGCTGCCACCCCTGGGCAGGTGAGTCTTGGGTTGTATACGAATTCAGACTGAGCAAACCATGAGGAGTAAAGACGTGGCCTCTGTTTCAGTTTCTACTTCCAGGCTCCTTCCTTGAGTTTCTAGACTTCCCTCATGTCAGGACACATGAGCTGAAATATAGCCTTTCCTTCCCAAGTCAGTTTTAGTCCGACCTTTATCACAGCCATAGGAAGAAAGCAAACCAGGATATGGCCATAGGTTCAATCCCTTGCAACAGTAAATAAATAGAATTTTCATGTAGCACTTAGTAACTTAACCTGATGGGTCAGGTATTATTATCATTATTATTTTAAGGCAGAGTCCTACCATGTAGCCCAGGCTGGCCTGTAACTCGCTGTGCCACCCAGAATGGGAACTCATAACACTCTGGTCTTCTGTCTCTCAAGTGTTAGGTTTAAAGGCACATGCCCCATGCCCAGAGAGTTAGGTATTGTTACTTTTATTTCAAGGAGAAGAAAACTGATACTTGGAGAAGTCAAGCCAAGGATCACACAGTTGCTAAGAAACAGCAGTGACATTTAAACACAGATCTTTCCCTTCCAAATCCCCTACATTTTCCACAGGCTTTTGTGTTTGTCCTTTGATACAAACCTACACACCATTGTGCGCTGTGTATATTTTTCTTCTAAAGGACTGGCTTTTTCTGTTAATAAAGAGACAGAAAATGTGCACATCTCCACATAAGAAATGCTGTTTTCCCATTCCTGGCAGAACCCCGACTGGACTAGGCCCTTCGTGTGTTTACAGAAAATGTCAATCCTAGATGCTTGAGGACAGCCAATCCAACTGAGCCTTGGCCTGGGAGTGAGTGTGGACGATGAGCCTCTCTCCATCTTGACTGCCATCTAGTTCCCTGGGCCTGATTCTGATATTCAGGCTCCTTGCTGAAAGGGGCTCCAACAAGCCTTGCGCATCTGGGGTGGGGCTGGCCTGGAAGCATGTGTTTTGAATTGGCAATTCTTTTCACAGAAGCAATTTGGAACTCAGACAGGGAAGCAGCCGCTGCAGGGACTCTGACAGCCATTTTCCGTGTCCCCCGAGGGCAGGGCCAGCAGGGCCTCTCTGAGGGGACTTCAGTTGGATGTTTGGAAGAACTTTCTCAGTCTGATGACTGGGGAAGACATACACAAGTGGGTTTTAGAACTTGGCTAAAATTGGGGGGCTCTGAAGAGAGAAGGGGTGTCACACAGATGGAGGGTGTGCTGTGGTCCCACCAGCAGAAACTAGGAAGTGAAAATGGGAAGTCTTGATATAGTGGTTCCCAGCAAGGACTTCTTCATGTGACAACCCTGAGTTCAAATCCCAGCTTCCTGATTCGGTAACTTGGGCCCATGTTCCTCACCCAGAACAGAGTAACTGAGGTTGAAGTAAAATATATCCAACGTTATGGAAGGTGACCAACAGATACTCATTTCGTCTTTTTCGTATAAAGCTTTTCCTAGCCTGCCACTCTCTGATTCATCACTTCCTGGAATTCTAAGACACGGGTAACTTTCCAAGAGTGGAAACTGCCTCGGCTGTGGCTTCCAAGCCCTTCCCAGCATTCCTGTGAGAGGTGAGTGGAAGAGACTAATCAGAAATCAGCAGCCCAGCCCGATGTTCCTATCAGTGAACCCCGACACCGCTTTTTTCTCTTCTGCTCCTAGTAGGACAAAACCAAAATTGTCCAAAAAAAAAAATCCCAAAAAACAAAAACAAAACAGGTTGCTTCACAAGGTAGTGGAATCCTGGTGGATTGTAGTTTGATGACTCCTGGCCGCTCTGCCTGTGAAGATCAGTGTCTGGAGCCTCTTGAACACCCAGGGCTAAGTCTACCATAGGACCGTGAGCCGCACTCCTTTGGGAACAGGACTCGGAACCTGGAGCACTGGTAGGGCTGGTCCCCATCTGCCGCACTTGAGGAACCTGATCACCTTACAGATAGAAAGAAATGATGCCATTAGATGAATGTTAAAAATCCTCTAAACTCAAAAGTTCCCAGGAACCAACCATGTACAGACTATCTATAGGCAGAGACAGATGGCCTGCCCTGACTTGGGTCCCCAGGCTGCCCTTACCCAGTGTCTGTTTAGACTTTCTTCTGGGGAGATGCTTTTAAAAGCCTATGTGAAATATTTTTCTTAAGTAGGGCTTTATGTAGAGGGGGGTATCAGTAGGAAAGACAGAGGAAGAAAATAGTCACTGGCCTGAGCATTTGCTGCTGGCAATATTATTTCAGAGCAAGTCATCCCAGAGGCCTTGGGGTGCAGCTCAGTGGTGGAGTGTTTGCCTTGAATACACAAGACCCTGGCTTCAATCCCTAGCACCAAAAAGGGAGAAAGTCATCCATAAGTTGTGTTTAACTTGGGCTCCCTTCTTAGATACACGCATTACTTGACAAAGATGTTAAAAAGATGTGTGTCCCCATTTTGCCCCCAAGTCTCTTATAGCCCACCACATCATTAAAAGAAGTCAAGGTATAAAATATTAAGGTGGTTTTTAAATTAGAATATATATATTCTGATTAAATCTGTTTCTCAGCTGTATGTATATCAATATGTAGCCCAGGCTGGTCTTGAATTCTCCATCCTCCTGCCTCAGTCTCCTAACTGCAAGGTTTAAAGACATGCAAACCACACCTTCTTTTTAAATTTATAATAAAAGAATTTATCAAGAAAAAAATAAGGTTTTCATGGTCAACTGCAGCTGACCCAAAGTGAGTACAGACCCTTGAAAAACGGACGAAAATATTTGCTTTATGGGATGTGTTTTCTACCTCTGAGGACAAAGGGCAGAACATGCATCTTTACTTGATTCTGTCCTTTTCTTCCCCTTGTCCAGAGGAAATAGAAACCCCAAAGAAAAGCAGCTAGTTCTCAGTAGCTTTCCGTTCGGTTGGGAAAGGAACTGCTCAAGTCCCCCTGGCTGCTGCAGCTTGGGGTTTGCCCTCCCCTGCCAAGTCTGTAATGGGTTGGCCATTATGACAGTCTGCTAGCGCCCCCTATAGTCTGTCTCAGGACACTGGCCATGAGCCATATACTGTCGAACCTTTCAACCCTCTGGAAAACAAATCTCAGAACTTCAAAATCAGAATTTCACCTTTGATTCCCTGAGGAAGCACTGGAAGTCACATCCTGAGGTTATCTCCTGGACTTCTGGGATTCTAGAAAGAGACCCTCAAAAACACTCAGCCAAATTAAAAAGTGTGGAATTAATTATGACCAATGTTATTCAAGGCAGAGGGTTGGGAAATGCTGGGTGAAATAGAATCAATAAACATCAAAGATGAAGGTTGTTTTCTGCTCTTCCTTGGAGCATTTATTCTGGACCTTATATCTCCCAAGGGGAAATGATATTTCCTATTGCCTGACAATAGATCAGCAGTCAGGAAGAAGTGTAAAGATGTGTAAACGGAGGCCCAGTAAGGTGGCAAAGATTCCTTGGAGGAAGGTGACAAGGTTCCTTTGGCGGTAGGGTCTTCACTAGAAAATACAGAGAGAGAGAGAGAGAGAGAGAGAGCACCTTTAGTGTTACTGTAAAGCAGTTATGTGTAGAACCCAACACGGCATTACCTTTGACCACCAGGAAATCAAATAGATCCCTTCCGCGTTTGGCTCACCTCTTCAGGGATAATTTGTTCCCATGGCATTTACTGTGCTTTCTCTGTTCTGGGAAAACTTTGCTGTTACACGAAATGTTCTATTCAACAAATACTTATTAAGCAACCACTGCCTCCATGTACAAATGGGGGCAAAATCACGCACAGTCCAAGAAGAGCGGAGATTTGGTGGCTCAGGTTCTGCTTTGACCGTATCCTCCCCTTGTTCTCCGGGGAACTGTTTATCAAGTTTATGAAGCAGACTCCCCATGCACAAAATGGGGCTGATAATAGGTCTCTCACTAAATTGTATTGAGACTGCAATCAGATAATATCCACCAACTAGTTAGCAGAAGGCTAGCATATGGGGAAAACTCAGTAAATATTTACCACTTCCATTATTGATGTTGTTGAGATAATTCAGGCACGGTACCTGCCCTTGAGGGCATGATAATTCTGCTAGAGACAAGGGACAAGGACACTTACAGAATTAAATAGCAATATGAAGGAACGGGCCAGAGAGAACAACCAAGTTTCATGTGGTTTGCTCATTCCAGCCTGCTTTTAGTGACAGCCTAAAATGCCACTTAAATTCAGTGCTTTTCTAAGTATCTTATTAGCATCTATTAAAGTACATAGTACAGCGTTCCATCGTGATATTTCATACTTCACATGATATGATTCTGTCATATTCCTCCCCTTGTACCTTCATGCCACTTCTCAATTATCTTTCATTTTCTTCTTGCTTTTTCTTCTTCGCTGGCTAGTTTCATGTCAACTTGACACAAACTAGAGACATCTGAGAGGAAGGAGCCTCAACTGAGAAAATAACTCCTTAATGTCGAACTGTAGACAAGGCTGCAGGGCATTTTCTTAAGTAGCATTAATGTAGGAGGGCCCAGCCCATTGTGGGTGATATCATCCTTGGGCTGGTAGTTTTTGGCTCTATAAGAAAGCAGGTTGAGCAAGCCATGAGAAGCAAGCCAGTAAGCAGCACTCCTCTGTGGCCTCTGCATCAGCTCCTGCCTCCAGGTTCCTGCTCTGTGTGAGTCCCTGCCCTAACTGTTTTGGACCATGAATGTTCCATGGAAGTGTGACTGAAATAAGCCCCTTTCTCCCCAAGTTGCTTTCGGCCACAGTGTTACACAGCAGTGGACACCCTAACCAGGGCTCCTTCCTTCCTTTTTTTCCTCCCTTCTCTCATTTGACAAGATCTGTGTAGCCTAAGGTGGCCTTGAACTTGTGAACTTCCTGCCTCAACCTCCCAGAGTGCCGACACACCCCCATGCCTAGCTTACTCTAAGTCTTATTGTCAGATTTCCAAACCAAACATAGAGATCAATGCCTATAATCCCAGCACACGTGAAATTAAAACCGGAAAATCACCAGTTCAAGGATGGTCTAAATTGCCAATCAAGACCTTGCTTAAAATAAAACAAAAACACCCAGTGACACGTGTCTTTAATCCCTGCATTCAGGAGGCAGAAGCCAGTGACTCTGTGAGTTCCAGACCAGCTAGTTAGTGCTACACAGAGAGACTCTGTCTCAAAAACAAACAAAATAGGCACCACCCCCACAGATGTAGCTCAGTGATAGAGAATTTATCTGTAGTACACAATACCCCAGCTTCAATCCCCAGCAAAACAGAGAGAGAGGAAGGGGAGGGAAGGAGGAAGGGAGTGGTGCTGGAGAATTATCTGTATTCTGTCAATCGTGTATTTTAATAAAATACTGATTGGCCAGGCAGGAAGTATAGTCAAGTCAACCAGACAGGAAGTAGAGGTGGGGCTATGAGAACAGGAGAATGCTGGAAA
>LOEQ01001339.1:235561-274759 GCA_001685075.1 Bramus lutescens
TGTGGGGTACTGGGCAGGACAGAAACCCCAACAAGCCGGCCCTTCATGTTACAAGGGAGGGAGGGAGGGAGAGAGAAAGGGGGAGAAAGGCATTGATGGTTACAAAGAGAAAGAATATGTAAATAAATACATGTCGGAGACATCACAGAAGAGGGATGGAGAGATGAGGTTAGAAGCCATGCATTTGCTGTAGATACAGCAAATGGTTAAATGATTAGACAGATCAATAAGCCATGAAGGAGGGCAGACACATCCCTGGAGGGTGAGTTGGCCATGACCATGAAGAAAACTGGAAGACAATGAATCAAATGGATAAAGTTTTGTGAGTGAAAAGGACAAACCCAACACAGCCTGTGTAGGGGTGACCGACCTGGAAGAAGATTTGATGCTGGAGGCTCACTTTGTAACTATGGTAACCAGAGACACTGCACCCATCACCCACCATCAAATAGGCTGCTTGTGTTTCTAACAAACTCCCTCATGCACACTGGACCATGGGCCTAGATCTGAAGGGAGTGACGTGGACGCCATTCAGCTTCTACCATGAAGCTGGAAGAAGGCTCTTTCTCACAGCCCTTGCTCACGAAGAAAATCCCACCATCTCAACTCGACGACCAGGAACCCCATGGCCAGGACTATGCCTGGCTTTGGAAAGAACGAGAACCAGGGGTCTGAACGCCATTGGCCTTCCCTCTTCCTTCACTTGTTTCTCTGGCTCCTTTGCTCCTCATCAGCTTTGTGCCCCCGGAAGGTCTACTTTTCCCACGTGGCAAAAGACGCGGGGCCAACAGCTCCTAGATTTCTTAGCACCCTGCAAAAAGACTGACCATTTTCTCTGGTTCCATCTTAAGACCGAAAGTCTCAGGAAAGACCTCTTTGAAGCGGTACAAGTCAGTCCAACCTGGAGAGTCTCAAGGCAGTTCAGCAGTTTATGTGGGGGACACAAAAGTGGGGGTCAAAGAGGAAAAACTCTGGGAAGGAGGAAAATGAAATTCAAGGCAAGCAATATAAAGATGCCTGCTACATTCTTCCCTTATGTGTCATTTGTCTGCTTATGGTTTGAATGCGAAGGTACTATTCCCGTGGTGGTGGTACTGTTCCAGGATGAGTTACAACCTCTTGGACATGGGACCTACCAGGGGAGGTGAGTCGCTGAGGTGACCTTTGGTCACCATGGCTGGGTCCAGCCTGAGCTTTCTACTTCCGGATCCAGCAAGATATCTGCAGGCTGAAGCAAAAGTTCCTACCATGATGGACAGGTATCTGCTGAACCCAGGACCCAAAGCAAATCCTTTCTCCCGGAACTTGTTTCTGTCCATTATCCTCTCCCAACAGTGAGAAAAGTAATATATGTGGGAATTCAACTTAGCTGTCAACCAACAATTCTATTGCTTTAGTAAGCACCCATTCTCTGGCTGAATGTGTGCACTAGATTTTAGAAATGTACAGAACTTCCCATGCTTTTCTGCGAATAATATGTTTCTCGGGGGACCAGGCAGTCAGAGATACAAAGAAATATACGACATACTTGGCTTGGAGCCTTTAGCAATTCATGTTATAGCTGGAGAAAGAAAATGATACCCAGAGAACAGTCATATCGTAAGCTGTGTGTCATCCATGATGGAGCAGGAGGTCCCAGGTTAGAGAGGCCAGTGAGGGCACTTAGTGGGGGCATCTTGGAGACATCAGTGGCCTTGCAGGGTCTTTAGAGGAGGAGGGAGCTTTGTTTACAAGCGCATGTGTTTAGCATCCCATATTTTCACAACATCGCACCAAATGAGGCCATCTGCATCTGGAGGCTTTCTGGAGCGCAGCCTGCAGTCAGCGGCCTGGTCCTTGTTCACAGACAGGACTGCCACCCACAGCTCTTCTGATAGTCTTGTTTTTACTTGTTATGGCCTGTTGGATCAAAGCCGCTGAGTTTGATGCAAGCTCAAAATAATTTCCTTCAAGGATTAACTCATCTTTCTGGATTTGAGGAGCTCCACAAGCAACATCTGGTGTGGCCATCAGAGGGTTTTTGGGTTTTTTTTTTTTTCGCCCAAGGAGTTTCAGATTTCAACATGTGAGCCATCCTGCTGGAAAACACGGACGGGAAATGGGTCTGGGTGGCTTTATCTAGTAATGAGAGCCCCGCAGAACACCCCGCCGTCATGTTTTGCACACGACCTTAATAAATAGCGCAACTGTAACAGGTTCCTTATCATTCCCTCTCTCGCCAGAGTGACTGGATTCCAGCTGTTGGGCTGAAAGCCCCTCTCCGGTTTCCTTTGGGGCCATTCCACAGCCCATCCTAGGCCCGTGAATAACACAACACTCTCCCTTGTGCCCTGAACAACCCTTTGCTCGCGTTTCAAAGCAGCCTCAGGGAATCTGCTGGATGGGTCCTATCATCTGACTCCACCCACCACCTCCCTGTCTGCTCAGGCCTGCTGGTAGGACCCCAAGGCCTTCTCTTTGCCGTGTGGTCATCCCTGGCCAGTTTTCTCAGTTTTCTCAGTGCGGTGTAATTGGTATTCCAGGCTCTCTCCTCTGCATCTCCTGGTCTAGTCCAGGCATCTATGGAGTTCTCTTCCAGGGTGAGATATTACATGTTCTTAAAGAGGGGACACCGAGAGTTGGGTGTTGTGGCAGGGGTGTGGGACTTTCCGTGTCACGATTATCAACCGAGACTTCCTGATGGAAAGAAGCTTATTGTGAGCAAAGAGCTGCAAAACCTTTCCTTGGGCTGGAGAGACAGCGCAATGGTTAGCAGCATGCACTGCTCTTTCAGAGAACCCAAACCCAGTTCCCAACATCCATGTTGGGCTCACAACCACCTGTATCCCCATCTCCAGAGGGATGCAGCGCCTTCAGCCTCCCAGGCAACTGCACACACGATATACACCCACACAGAGACACTACCCGTGATGACAAATTAAATTCTTTTTTAAAAACGTCATGTCTGGGTCTGGGGAGATTCCTCAGTCAGTAAAATGCTTCTTCCACACTGTGAAGGTCTGGGTTCTATTCCCAGCACCCACAGCCAAAACATTTAGTTGTGGCAGCATGCCTGTCCTAGTACTGGGGACAAAGAGATAGCAAGGTCCCCGGGACTTACCGGCTAGCCCAGTCCAACTGGGTCAATGAGTTTCAGGTTCAATGAGAGACCCTGTCTCAAAAAAAAAAAAACAATCCAATGCAAACATCTGACACATGCACACATACACATGCATGAACATACATAGGCATGTATGTGAACATACACACATATGAACACATACATACTCAAACTCACACCCCAGGGTTTCTCTGTAGCTTTGGAGCCTGCCCTGGAACTAGCTCTCGTAGACCAGGCTGGNNNACCAGGCTGGCCTCGAACTCACAGAGATCTGCCTGCCTCTGCCTCCCGAGTGCTGGGATTAAAGGCATGCACCGCCACCGCCCAGCTTGGGACTGCTGTTTTTCAAGAACAAACATGAAGATCCAAGGAAATGGTCATGGAAGTCTGTGCTTCTACATGAAGGTAAAAGGGGGGAAGTGGCCGGAATTGGAAGGAGAAACTTGTAAGGAGTGACCGACTGTGTGTGAAGCAGCATCCAGAAGGCACCGGCATCCAGAAGGCACCGGCATCCCGAAGGCCTGCCAGCACACATTTTCCGAAAACAAAACGTTCAGTAGTAGGTCTGGAAGAGGTTGTGAGAAAGGGGCAGGAGGGGCAGAACACAAAGGAAAGCAGTTAGAGCATGGCAGGGTAAGAGAACGGGTCTCTATCTTCTCCATAGGAGATCTGGGCCTGGGGCCCAGGGCTCCGATGAGGCTGGCTTGCTGAACTGGAGCTGCAGAGCTTTGCTGTGGCGGTGCCTCCGGCCCAGGCCCTGAAATTCCTCTGTAATTGGCCTGTGTTCTGGGGTTTGTCAAAACTCTCCTGGTGGCTCCAATGTGCAGCCAGGGTTGAAAACCACTGCTGTGGAGAGAGGAGAGTTGAAGGGGTGGAGGGGTTGGTATGAGACACGAGCTCCAGCCAGGCCAGGCACGATGCTAAGGCTTGGTATGATCGTCTGGATCACTGAACAAGCCCCTTGACACCTGAGTTCAGTGGGTGACTATCTCAATGGATAGTAAGGGCAGAGCTATGATCCAAATGCCAACACTAGTCCTTCCTGGCAGATGGCTCCCAGAAGTACCTGACGTCCTGGGTAGTGCTCGGACTGGGAAAAGTAGATCTTTTTAGACAGTAAAGTACTCAATTTTTAAGAAAAGTAAAACAAAATGAAATACTTTAACCTTTTTTTCCCCACTGTGGTTGTGTGTGTGTGTGTGTGTGTGTGTGTGTGTGTTTGGTTTTTGTATTTTTGAGCTAGGTTCTCATGCATCCCAGGCTGGCCTAGAAGTCACTAGGATGACCTTGAACTTCTGGTCCTCCAGGTTCCACCTTCCAAATGTTGGGATTACAAGCCTGCACCACCACACCCAGGTTTAGATGGTGCTTGGCATGGAGCCCATGGCATCGTGCATGTTAAGCAAACATTCTACCAACTAGGCCACCTCCCAGTTCTGTAGCTATTTTTAGTGTATGGTCCAACAGTATTGAGAACACTGTACAGCCACCATTACTGACCATTTTCAGAAATGCTTCAGTACACCAAACAGAATCTCGCATCCATTAATAATAATGTCCACCTCCCCTTCCCTGCCCCTGGTGACTTCTGTTCTGTTCTTCATCTCCATCAATCAAATACTCATTCTTCATCCCTGTGTCATGATGGATTACAGAAGAGATGGAGATACTGGATTTGATCAAGGGATTTCCTTGAATTAATGGTATCTCCAAGTTAACCAAGGCCAACACCTCACCTTCCAGTTCCAAAACAAGTTTAAATACCTTACTCCAAACACATTCTCTCTTCCTCACGCTTCTGCACTTCTGAAACCCTGTACGAGTTGTAGCCACACCCCTACCTCACCTCCTCTTTCATTTAGCAAACATGGTCCCCCTCTGAGTCTCTAGCCAGGCAGGACTGTCCCCAGAGATCTACACCAGACTTCAAGCAGTGTGGTCTCATGGACCAAGGTTTCAAAAAGAAACATTCACTCACTTTGCTTGTGGAAATGCCGGAGTAGATTCAATGAGTCTGGCGCACAGGCCTGACGTTTCTTTCAAGCTCCCAGGTGATGCTGATGCTGAGGCTGAGGCTGGGTACCAGCCCCCACTCTGTTAGTGAGGGCTATGGATGAAGTCTTCCATGGTGATGGACATTACACTAGTGTTCGCTTGGCTGCCTCACTACTCCACTGGAAACATCCTGAGGGCAGAATTCCATCTTGTCATTATATTCCCAGACTCTAGAATTGTGACCGGTCCAGAACAGCATTAAATAAATGCTAAATGGATGAACAAATGAATGAGCTCAAAGGTTGGTGGGAAATAAAAAGGAATCTACAAACTGCTTTCTAGGTTAGACTAAGATGTTTGAAATTCATCAGCCTACAGGCAGCCTCCAAAGGATTTTCAGTAAGTGTGTGAGAATGTTAGATGTGTGTCTGTGTTTGTAGTATGTAAGATGTGTAGAGAAGGGCCTAATCTGGAGGAGATGGCCACAAACTGGGAATCTTTATTTCCTTCTCTCTCTCTCTCTCTCTCTCTCTCTCTCTCTNAAGGGAGGAGGGGAGGAGGTGAAATTTTTAATAAAATAAAAAAATACAGTAACGAAACAGTGAAAAAAAGGAAAAAAACTGAGTTTCAAAAAGGTATAAGTAGGTTTCAATTACCTAAAATGTTATGTTGTGTGTAGGAAAATGCATAGATTTTCATGTTAAGTGACCTAAGACTGACTTGGAAAGGAAAATTCTGCTGGTTTTATTTCATGTGTGGAATCTAAAAAAGGCAACTGTGAGAGCAGAAATGGTATTATTTGGGGAATGGGGTTTGAATATGATGCAAGTAATTCATAGAAGTGTGGGTGAATATCCAATAATGAAATCTATTGTTTTGTACAATTCATACATGCCAATAAAATGTTAATCTCATTTTACAGTTTAGAGTAACATTAGGTAGTTTAACTAATATTATCTAGACGTGACTTAAATACACACATTGGCATGTACAATGCACATATGAAATCTCACAGGGAAAACTTCAGGCTAAGTCAAGAGTGTTTTGTACTTTTCTCTTTGTGTGTGTGAGAGAGGAGGGAGGGAAGGAGAGAGGGGGGGAGACTGACTCAATCTAGTCCTAAACTTAGTATGTAGCTCAAGCTGCAAGCTGACCTTGAGTTCATAATCCACCAGTCTGAGCACCCCCACCCCAGCAGAGTGCTTGGATTGCAGATGAGTCCCACGTCATCTAGCTCTAAACTATTCAAGATTTTTAGTTCCTGAAACCCTTCAATTAACACATAAAACCCATGGAAGTCACTCATTCCCTGAATTACCCTACTTTATGTTGTTTTCACATAATCAATAAACTCAAATAATTTACAATACACATTATAAATAATAGATATGCTTCTTTCATTTCTTATGAAAGATACATTCAGATTAATGAAAAGCTGCTGCATGCATGCACCAAACTTTCATTTATTCATTCATTTTCTAAATGCTCCAAATACCATGCAATATTCTGAGTAAACATCAATATAACACACTCGGCATAGGTCATTCAAATGCTGTTTCAGGTTTAGGTTTGTATCGCAGGTGAAATAACTGACCCCATAGGCATTTGAGCAACGGAAACAATGAGAACCAAACACAAATACCAAAGTGGAAAATCTCTACAGAACCAGCACCCCATCTATAGGACACTGATATATACCCACTTTATAAGACTGTTAACACAAAGACATCACAGACACCTTTATAACCTAAATGTTTCTTCTTCCTCCTGGCAGATAATGTGCCTCTTATTTTAAACCTACATATGTTCATTTACTTAAGACTTCTGCATCTCACAACTTATTTACTTTCTCCACAAAAACATCTGCGAATTTTAAAGCCTGCATGGTAACAACAGGGAATGGCATCATCTATGATGCTGAGTTTAGATAGAATGCACGCAGTAGATCATGCTAAGGCTTGAAATATGCTCTGGAAAATCGCTAATTTTATCAACAGCTCACTTTTTAAATTGTGATGATGAATAACAAACTGCTGACCCCAGAAACTTTACAGAAACCAAAGTCATCAATATTGGCAGAAGCAGAGAAAATCCAACTTTTAGGGATGTGGGTGCCTTTGCATTGGCTATAATGAAATGTGTTTCTAGATGGATTCCTGTGATAAGACAGCAGAATCTCCTCTCTCTCTTTCTCTCTCTCTCTCTCTCTCTCTCTCTCTCTCTCTCTCTCCAGGCAAAGGAAGGGGCAGTCATCCTGAGATTTACACCTGATTTGTGTTATAGTAATCTTTGAAATTAAGAAGTGTATCCTTGCATTTCATTAAATTCTGGCTAATGAGATAACTGTCTTCCCAAGGAGGGAATGATAAAGTGCTCAGGCCATAAAGCATAAATTAATACTGCAAGGTTAAACACTGGAACTAACTCATGTTTCAACAAAAGCCCCTACCAGCAGTTAAATTAACTGACATAAATACCATAAAATCTGTCTTTATTTTAGTTTCGGATGATGCCTCTTTTTACACCCCTGCTTTCAGTTTGTATAACTCATTTTTGCACATTATCACATGCACCATTTGCCATTTAAAGATTCAACTATGACGGGGAAAAGAGTTAAGAAATCAAGCTCTCGGAGAAGAGAAAAAAGCCGGTGGGTCTGAGGATACCATACTGAAAATTGTTAGTGTCATTCCAAAACACGACAATAGACAACAGTGGTTCAAAGAAACAGTTAATTATGAGACGACCAGCTCAAGAAACTCTACTTTATAAGCTTTTGATAGACATCTTGAAAAAAAATGCAAAAGAAAACCTGTGGTGATAATAGGTTTGATATATATTCTGGTAAAAATTATATCACATTAATGAGGTGGCTTAAAGGGCTCATGCATCTTGTAGGAGGCATTTCAATGTATTAGTGTAATTAGCAGTGATGAGAAAACTGTTTGGAACTGAATTACCTCTCATGAGTTCATTTGAGCTATATGAAATTACACCATGCAAGAAGGAAAATTATGGAGCCATCCAGAGAGAGTTCATGCCTGATTTGATCATAGCCACTAATTGGATGATCACTTTCCTAAAGCTTTTCAAATGGTTGACAGTTTCTGCCTCTCATTTTTTTTTAATGCATGAGCTCTTTATTTCTTGTACTAAGCAAGCAAACATAGGTTTGTTAGAGATTTGGGTGCTTCTCCGGGAAACTTACAGGTGTAATTGTCACAGTCTGAACAACCTTTGTCCCTTAATTAACTGCTTTTGGGGAACCCCTAAGGAGAGTCGCCGTTCTTGTTAACAGTCTTAGCGAATACTTGATGAGTGACTCTCACTGAGCCTCATGTGTGTCAGCAGCCACAGGATGACAGCGGTTTAATGAAGTTAAAACCTGAATAGGGAGAGCAACACCAGTAGATTGCTTCAGATTAGTGTGTGTGTGTGTGTGTGTGTGTGCATGTGCGTGTGCATGTGTGTGTGCATACACATGCACATGCACTTCTGTATGTCCACACATCCCTGTTTATGTGTGTGTTTAGGGGGACTCACGTGTTCAGGTGAAGGAGAGCAAATGGGTTTGGAAGATAAAATCATGAAAAGTTGTCTCAATTGTTTATGAGTTCTAAACACAAGACAGTCAATAGGAAGGAACTTACGCCGTGGAAACAGCGATTTGTGTAAACTACTTGGGGTGAACTGCATGGAACAGCAAAGCATGGGAATTAGGGGCTGAGGAGATGCCTTACATTCCCTGCTTGACTTCTTCCTGGTCCCCAGATCTCCTGCCTGCGTCACCATTCCCATATCAGACATACAAGAAGATTCCCAAATGAGACTCACCACGTGAGTTTAAAAATATTAGAGAGTTTTTGTCTGGGATTAGATGAGTGTCCTACAAAATCAAAGAGGATCATCACTAGAAAGTATACCAATCAACTTCTGCCAAAAAGAAAGATTCAGCGTTTAAATTGGTGCATTTTTAAATTACTGAGTGTGTGTGTATATATGTGTGTGTGTGTGTGTGTGTGTGTGTGTATTGTGTTGGTCAGAAGAAAACTCTCAGGATGGGTACTCTCTTTCACCATATAGATCCATTCCCTGATACTGAACTCAGGTTGCCAGCCCTAATCCAGTAGACAAATCCCAATTTTCTTAAGAATCAATTGAACTTCAGAGAGCAACGCTGAGTCATCTGGGTGCATTCTGGGTGTCTGTGCTGTACACACACAAATTTAAGTTGTCAAGAATCATTCTCAAGGTCAAAGACAGCAATCACCTCTCTCTCCATTCAAAGTTTGTACTATGCAATTCTGCCAAAGGATACCTATTCATAGACACTACTTTGGAAACACTTGCTGCAGATATTGCAATTATGGATCAGAAGTTGAAATATTAATGAGAGTGAAACTTTAACAAGTCCCCAGATTCTTACTAGACTTTCTGCACCTCTAATTAAATTAGTTTAGTTATACAGAGATCTTACCAGAGTTAGCCACCCATAAAGATTAAACCAAAAATCTTTATATTAGGAATGGGAAGCTTTGAAATGCCCTTGCTATATTCCAGGAAGAGGCTTTCAAGGCATCTGATGTCGTATTTCAAGGAATCAAAACTTAAAGGAGCTATTGATTCTAGACGCTAGTTCAATTACTTCAGAGAGCAAACAAGTTCATTAAGAATAATTAAGTCACCATGCAACTTTTTTTCAGTGCTCAAAGGAGTCGTGGAGATTGGAGACAAATAGGTGGGCTTGTGTATAAGCTGTATTTGCAGTTTGGTTCTTGTTTCACTCTGATATTTGTCTATTCATCTTATTAAGATATAGAATAACCAGCAAATTCTTAAATGAGAAACTCAAATAGGCCTTTCAGTCTGTCTTCTAATGAGTCTCTCTGAAGCACTTTGCTATCAGTCCTGGCTTTTTTGGAAATTCTTCTTCCTTTGGTGTTTAGCTAAGACCTCTCCTCAGGAAGAAATAATCTGTAAGTTGGCTGGTTTTCATATTTGTACTTTTCTTGAATGTAGAAACTGTCTCCTCTGAGTTTCCTGGATTCAAAGTGCCTCTTTTTCCTACATTTCTATCTTCTTTTCACAATTGATGCCGATATTCTGAGTCTACCATCATCTCTGATTGTCAGTTGAGTATGGAATGGAGCAGCCTTCCTTCACCCCCTGGGCTTTGGACCTTCTCACAATTACCTATCCTTTCTGCTTTTGCCTGACTTGCCATGTTTCTGTCTTTGTTTCTCTATTTGAATCTATGTCTCATATCATAAATTTAATTCTTTTGCAGTATATTTTTAAAGCAACATTAAATCACGAGTGATACATACTCCTGACCTCTACGTGTCTTCAGACCCCTCTTCCCAATGATGTTTCGTTAGGCACTAAGTTTGTAACATGGGCTTTGATGGACATACTCAAGCTGTAGCTGATACCACCTTTACTTAGGTCTTAAGTACTTAAATATCTTTTAGTTATTACAATATGGTGAAAGAAAAATTGCTAGGCAGAGTGTATGAGCGACAACATTTTCCAAAGCAGCTGTACTTAACACTGAAGCATAGAAGTTTGACATCGGTCAGATGTATAGTCTTAGCTGCAGACTTTGTTTATTTTGCCTGAACACTTGAAGGGTTTTGTTAAAATTCGTTATCTATTACTCCTACATTTTTGGAGAACATTGAAGGTTCTATATGAGGCACTCTTGAATTGAACTTCCCAGTAGTATTAATATTTTGTCTCTGCTTAGTGTGGATGTCTTAAAGTGTAGCATTACACTTCTTTGTCCACTTAAAGACCCATTTGGTTTTTTCTCCTCTTCTTAATTTTTAAATTTTCTCTTTAAAGATTTAATTTTTAAATTATGTGTGTCTGTGTGTAAGTGTGGTATGTGTGCATGAGAGCAAGTACCCATAGGGTGGAAAGAGAATAATAGATCCCAGAAGCTGGAATTACGGGAGGTTGTGAGCTGCCCAATGTCTATGCTGGGAAACAAAGGCTAGACCTTCACAAGAACATCAAGCACTGTTACCACTCAGCCACTGTTCCAATTCAGCCCCTTGTTCTCACTGTAAATGTGACTCTTCTTGACCTTCTCATTCCATTTTGTAGGAGTCACGTTTAATTGTATTAAGATACCAAAAAATTAAATGACATCTTTATTTTTGAAAACAAACTATCTTCAAAATCCTTAACAAATTCTCCTCTTTTATGGTCTTTTCATAGTCTTTAAGTAATATTATCCCATAAAATCATTTAGAAGCATTCCTGGCTTGTCACTAATATGAAACCATACCCACATTTGCATCCATTCCTTCTACATTGCAATAATTAACTCAAGGAAGTGCCATCCTCTCTACAAGGAGGACTACATTCCATGGCCAGTATCCTCTCAGCTTCTCAGAAAGTTGCATAGTGTCATGAGCTCTCTTTCAGCACTGTTCCCAGCCAGTTTGCTAATCGGGAGCAGCATCCTTGCTCACTGGGGCTTCAAGTTGCTGTAGCAGACCTTCAGAAAGCATCAGCTATCTTCGCGATCTGCATCTCAACAGCAACCACGTGGTCCTTGCCTGTTCTGGGCTGGCTCCTGTTTCACCATTCCACCACAAATGCTCTCATCTAGGAAAGCAGCAACCTCCCTGCTTCTAATCCTAGCAGTTATTTCTCACTCTTTATCCCTCTAGAGCTCTCAGCAGAATTTGAAATAAGATTGGTGTTTCCCTCCTCTGGAAACACCTTTTAGCACTCCCAGGCAGTTTCTACCTATGTTGTTCATTCTTTTATTTATTTAAGCTCTTGATATTCACATTATTTATTTCCGTATGGTTTAGATGCTAGAGATACATGTGACAGGAGGCATTTTAGGGAGAAAATAAAGCAGTTCAGGTCAGTCACTGCAAATGCAGATACCTGTCTGATGTACTCAGAAGAAAAATACTAAAGAAAATTTTTTAAGAAAAAATGCATTTTTAATTCCCAGATATATATTACTATGGACTTTCCCAGTCCCATAAATTAAATCAAATGAGTTAGTGCACAGGTATTAGTTTTTGATAGTTTTACTTTTGAAAATATACTATAAATATAATATGTTCAATAAATTACCATTCTTGTAGACATTATTCTGGAAAAGACCCCTACTTAGCAATATCCCTTATTTATAGAAAAAGACATAGAGTAAATAATTACCATATGTAATACCTTGATGGGGTTATTATTAAAATTGTCTATAATTATAATGAGTTTTGTTGTTTAGCTTTGTGGAAAGTGGTCAATAAATAATGGGATACTATCAAATTTTTTAAAAAGAATGAATAAGGAAATTACATGATGCAGACTTTCAATTAGAGCTAGTCTATAGATATCTCTAAGAAGAGAGTTTGAGGTCAGATGTTTTACTTCTTATTCTGACATGACCGTCTGTCATGTCAGATATAGTAAATGCACCCTAATCTAGGAAATCTTTTTTCCTATTTAATTATTTATTTTGTGCATGGTGTATATTCATGTATGTACCTGCATGTTTATGTGTGTACATGTGGGCATGCCAAGTGGAGGTCAGGGGACAACATGGGTTATCTGTTCTCCCTTTCCAATTTATTTTATTTTATTTTTTGTTGTTTTTGACTTTCATCCTTATTTTAAATGATTTTATTGTTATTGTTGGTTTTGACATCTGCATGTACTCCAGGCTAGCTGGTCCATTAGATTCTGGGGATCCTTTCTCTGTCTCCTACCTTGCTGTAGGAGACCCTGGGATTACAGATATGTGCTGCCATGTATGACCCTATGTAAGTTCTTGGGGTTAAACTCTGGTCCTCATGCTTGGACAGCAAACATTATAACTACCGAATCATCCATTTTTAACTATCAACAGAATGAAAAATGTTAATATTTCCTGCATTCTCTGGAATAAGCATAAACTTTAAATACTAGCATTGCAGAATAAGTTTTTATATTTTTTCTAGTCACCTTAGCTAATATTAGCAAATACTTTCAGACGTATGTGTAACTTAGCAAAATAATTAAAATTAACTATTATAAAATGAACAAGTCAATATATACTAAATACAACATCTTTCACCACAATCTTTAAAATAATATTAATAGACTCTGCATGTTAAGATAGTAATTTCAGAGATAGCAGGCTAAAGATGACATACTTCATATAGGGTATACCCAACATTTGAAGTAACACCAGTTGACTCCAAAAGCTATGATTCCTTCATTGTCACGTGCAGTAATGAGACTCTGCCCACAGGAAGTTGAAAAGGGGAAAGTGTCTGGGGAGTAATTAGAACTTGTTTGTTCTGCGCCCATTCTCTTTTCTGTAACAGATTGGAGATACAAAAACCCAAAGACTGTGTGTCCATCTTCCTCCACTAGTAAGTGGAAACACGCAGAGAAAAAGCTGGGAAACCAACCCAGAAGCTGGTATACCTTTGTGCTATCTTCCCTTCCTCTTTCTTGAAGCCTTAGACATGCCAGTAGCCCTATCATGGCCTACAAGGTGCAGTTCAGCACATAAACCTTGTACTACGGATAATGCAGCATCTCTGCTCTATTGCTTTGCTTCTTTGGTGTGAAGAATGGGTCTCTGAGTGTTTGGCTTCCAATGCGAGCTACTAAAACAGTCCTGATTGATGCAGATATATATTACATCATTAAGCGAGAAAAACACATTTATGGATTGTAGAGGAGCAGTATGCCAGATAATGGACAAAATATTGCCTCGGGCTAATGTGCTGTGGAAGCGGGAAGCAGGGTTTGTGGTAACAAATTAATAGAACTTGGAGATGTTGAGTTTATTCAGAAAGAACCGAATGCTTTTCGGCAATTAGCCAGCATAGACAGAGTTTCCATGTGGCAACCCTGCTGCTGGCAGAAAGCTAGTGGGCAGATTGACAGACTCAGAACAGCTATTTAAGAATAAGGCTGCTGGGAGTGGAGAAATAGCCACAGACAGTTCAAGCTCCTGAGGACAAATAATGGTTTGTTATTATGCTTGAAACTATGTGAAATCGGTAAAGGCATCATAAGAAGAAGTGAAACCATGGGGTGCTATTAAGAATTGAGCAATTCTAGTTTGTGAGGGAATATGGATTCTCCTTACAAAAGTAATAGCATATGGGAGAGGAAGAAAGAAGTCATTGTCATTGTTTTGAATTGCTAGTGAGCTATTCTATTGTGTCATGAATCTTAAGTCAAATTTCATGTTATTAGTATTAATTTTATTAGTGTGATGTGTGTGTACTGCCACAATATTGCTTTAATGAAATAATGTATTGTGAGTTATGTTTCACAGATCTAATGGAATGCTTGTTAGATATGGTGGGAATGTAAATGATGGGAAAGGGAGAGGAAGAAAGGGAGGCAAGGGTAGGGAGAGAAAGGAGAGAGGTAGAGAGATACACAGAGAAGCAGCAAGAGAGAGTTTTGTCCTACTAGCTCAAGTTTTTAAGCCTTCTAGTGACTTTCTTGACACCCAGCACGCTTTCTATCCACATTCCCTGCTTTTAGCCATGATTAGCTTTTCACCTGCATCTCTCTCTAACATGCCCATTCAGACAGAAATCTTTGCATGTACTTGTTAAGGTGTTATTTCTTCCTCAACAGATTAGACATAGGGATCTTAGTCATCTGTGTCAGGAAACACTTGCACAAGTCAAACATGTATGAATCAACAGCATGTACCATAAATATTCTCTGGATACATTTGGGCATGAGGGTATGTAACAAATTACAAATGGCCCAAAATGGAACTCTCCTAGAAATTTCCATGTCCTCTTCCTTGAGGACCTGAGGAAACCATTTCTTCATAGGAAATGTCTCTTCTGATTCAGTGTAGATCATTCTTCCAGGTTTAGAGGACATTCTTGTACACCTAGTGGGTTCAGTGTCATTGGATTGTGTTCATGTGACCCAGTGCACAAAAACAAACTATTTCAGGACACAAAGAAGAATTAAGATAATCTGAGGCCAGAAAAATAGCTCTGTGGTCCATGCTGCTGCCGAGGGCCTTAAGTGCATTGGTGATCCCGATACAGCCATGGGCCAGGCTGATGTCTGTGGACCATTTTTCCACGCCAGATCATGCAGGTATCTCTTGTGGTTGCTGCTTCCTGACTTGGTGTTGATGTCTTTTGGCTGCATTGCTGTTGGGGGCCATGTTGAAATGAGTGACCCATGCAGCTGCCTAGGGCCGTGGTGATGTCTGGGTCTGAGCTTCCTTCAGAGGTCTTGTCTGGGTCTGTAGTCCTGTGTTCGTGGTCTGTGCTGTCACCAGAAACCATGTGGGGGCATGTGATCTATGTGCCTTCTAACTGTGAAGAGCAAGGAAGCTACTTTTGTACTGATGATGCACAGTTGAGAGGGAAGGGCATGGAAGGCTTCTGGGATGACCCCTACCCCTACCCCAACACCCCCTCCAAAAGGTAACAGCCTAGACAGACAGGAAACCATCAAAGAGAACACTTTGAAAGTGTGATGGAGATGCTGAAATGTAGCTCTGCACAACGGATGACTTCTGGCAATACTGTGTGAGAAAAATTCAGTTCTTACTTAAGGGGCTGGCCACTGAGAGTTTGGCCATGCTCCAGTGAGTATATGGATAATACAAATTGAACTTAGGTTTTTTTATTCCTATTTTTATTGTTACCTTTTGAGGGGATCACAAGAGTAGGGGAGCAGACACAGAAGGACTGGGAAATGAGTATGATGGGATTCATGATGTGAAATTCCCATAGAATCAATAAAAATGTTACAATGAAAGTGAAAATAAAATAAAACTAAGGCAAAGAATGAGATGGTAATGGAAGATACTTGTCGTTGACCTCTGGCCTCCACACAAATGTATGTTACATGTGCTCCCACATACAAGTGCAAACACATGTACACACACACAAAAATAGAGAAACTATTTTAAAAAGAAGGAATATTGAAATCACAGTTCATATCATTTAATGCTTTCTGAAGGGTAAATGCTGAATGAGAAAGCAAATGTTTCTCTTTTACACTTCTGGAAATGTGAGACAAGTAGACAGGACCCTTCACCAATCCTGACTCACCCGGTCATTTCTTAAGACACTTCACTCTCAGAGGCTTCGAAAAAAAAATGGTACTTGCCCAGGAAACATCTCAGCAAGTAACTTGATCTCTTCTTCTATCAGTTGCAAAAATATCCTTTGTGGATTGCACACTGGTGTTCCTTGATGTTATATAAGGAGTTGGGGCTTGATAAATGGTATTATACATTCATTTCTAAAAATAATGTCTGGCAAGGATGTCAGGTTTATCAAAACTAGAAAAGACTTTTACATTCTGGACTGAGTCATCGCAGGAAATTGCTTTATATTGGTGGGAATAGAAATCACAATTATCCCACATCTCTTGGTTCAAACCTGGTGCTCTCTCTGACATCTGTGCATTTCAATTGTTGATTGATCACTGGTCTCCCGTCTGTACTGGCAAGTTCCAGGAAGGCAGGATTTTTATAAAATGGTGGACATGCATCACACAAAATATGTTCAGATCGCACCTGAAATTGTAGCTTTCAGATGACCAAGGTGTGCTGATAATGACCCTGATGTTGAAGGGATCATGTTGCGCCCGCAAAGTTTCTTTCTATAACCTAATTGCAATACTAAGGCTCTAAGGGAGATTAAGCTCTGGGTCTTCCAGTTAAAGATTGTGTTTGCAGCATGTTCTACATCCTCTGACAGGACTTTAGGAATGACTTGAGCAGCACTTAAAAAATAAACTCTAAATAGACCGTTACCCAAAATATAAATTTTTAAAAAGTGTTTAGTAAGACGTAAAAGGAAGAAGATTCTCAAATGTATCAAAATTTTACAAGTTTCTTCTCCAAAGTTTCCCAGGATTCAAAGAATATCTAAGAAACAGTTTCGCCACTAATCCACATGGGGTCAGATAATGACCACTGAGTGTTACACATTCAAGTAGAAAGTGAGTGGTACATGGGACACTGAGGCATTTGAGAAAAACACAAAGAAAAAATGTTTTTCTAAAAGTTAATGACTACATCAGCAATGGTAATGATAAGAACAAGAAATCATAAATCTGATTATCTAAGCTCAGCTCATCTTCCATACTCTCCTGTCTTACTGGATCTGTCCAGACAAGTCTGCAAGGCGTTTATTTTTTGTTTGTTTATATGTCATTTCTCTTAGAAGACCCTTTCTCCCCCTTGAGAGTTTCTAGCTTTGTTTTTATTACTCTAATGAGCAATTAACTATTTAGAGTAAAGCATGCTATCTGATAAGTTTTCCCTTCAGTGTTAGCTAGAAAATCCTATCTTCTCTCTCAGAACTCTGCTTAACAAAACCCAGAAAATATGTTTACCATAAAATCATTTTTACAAAACCACAGTCCAGCTGAAAGGAAATGCTAGTTCTGCTTGTGATTGCTGCCCCAGTGAAGATTTGCAGGAAGAAAACAAAATCAACATGAATGGCCCATACCAGTCTCATGTCTGGGCAGGGAAGTTTAGAGTTTGATGGTGGGTGATACTGACGGAATCTTCAGAACTGTTCTGTGGAGGCAGTGTTTCCGCACTGGATCTAAGGCAAGGAGACAGGACTTGTTAACTTTCCACACTTCCTCACGTCTTTCTCTGTGCTGCAGCACACCTCTCTGGCTGACACCCAGCAGCAATTCCAAGTAATTTGCCCTCTCTTAGATACTGAATTACTCTGTCCTACTTTGAGAATAGGAAGAGAAGAAAATAGGCAGCAGCCAGTGTGTCGAAGGAACCATCTATATTTCTTGAGCACTAAGCAACCTCTAACCCTTCCTGATGTTGAAGACTTTGGAAAGCAAAAGCAATTCTCATCTATGCCTCTATTGTCTCTTTAGTTTTCCAGACGCAAGTTTGAATCCTTTAAGCTGGTCAATCAGTAATTGCTTTTGTCCTTATTAGGTTGATGCTAATTTAAATATAGGCATTTGTGTTCTGCTCTTAATCAGTAAAACCTTGTTATTTCTTAGAAAAGTCACTGATTCAAGATCACATATGGAGTAATTGTTTGTGACAAAGCTCTTGCTCTCACTAACCCAGTGGGTCAGGCTAAAATCACTGAAGGGTTGTACTAACGTTCCACATCACAAAGTTGAAATCATGATAGTGGATGCCTCCTCCAGAAAAAAATCGAATTCAAATCATAACAGCCTAATTCTCCAAACAGGTAAACTGGCAAGATCAGAAGTCTCCTTTGACTTAATCCCTAACTGAAAAGGTTACCTGAAGAAACTGATGCTGCTCAGTTTACTTCCTGTTCTGTTTCCTGTGCTCATCTTAGAAGAAAGTAACTTTGGAATAACAAACTACTCTAGGCGTGTATGGGTAGGTGCATGCTTCCCTGTGCCTTCTTCTGTCAATTACATCACCTCCTCTGACTGACCCTTTGAATATTTGCTATATTATGCGGGAAGGAAGACTACCCAGTTCTAGAACCACAAAATAAGCCAATTAAGTTCATTAATGCATTGTAAGTTTAGCCTCTGGAAGTTCATGTACTTACATATAAATATCATCCTCTCTTCATCCACCCTTCAGAGAGGGTATTTAGTATATTTGTAATACATTTAGATTCTTTATTTCTCCCTGAAAATGTTTAGAAATCACCACTAATTTCAGCAAAGTTTAGCGTACTAAATCAGCTTACAAAACCCAGTTGCCTTTCTATACATCGACAGCAGGCATACCAAGGAAGAGATCGTGGACATAGTCCCATTTGCAAAAGCATCAAAGACAGTAAAATATCCTTGGGATAAACCCAAACAAGGTGATGAAAGATGTCTACAATGAAAGTTTCTACTCTCTGAAGAAAGATTGATAAGGCCCTAGAAAATGGAAAGACATCAGATACACATTGATTAGTAGAACGGATATTATGAAAATGACCATCCTACCAAAAGCAATTTACAGATTCAAAGCGATCCCAATCAAAATGCATTATTCTTTATAGGAGCAGCAAAAAAATTAAAATTTATATGGAACCAAAAAAGAAAAAAGCAAGCAAACTGGCTTGTTTTGCTTAGCCTAATGATTCCCAATTCCACTCATCTTCCTGCATATGGCAAGATTTCATTTTTCTTTGTGATTGAATAATATTCAGTATGATATATTGCTAGGGGAATTGTTTCCCTGGATAGACTTAAACAAATGTTTACCTCCTCCTTGTAGGACACCAACAAAATACCAAAGTGTAATCCCACCAAAGCCCAACCTCGAGAACTATTGAGCTTCCAGGGCTTACTGATAGAGTAAGGGTATGGGTTACTTCCAGGTGTTTGGATGATCCCAGTGCAGCCACCACAACAAAGTCACACTCTCACATGATGACAGTTTCCCATAGCCATATACATGGAATCTTCCCACAACCTATCCCACCCCACCTTATCCCACCCTATCCCACCCTCTAAATGCTCAAGCACATGCCGAGACAAGAGGCAACACGCTAATCAGGAAGAAATATGCACAAATGTCCAAGATGTACAGGAATGAACTGATAGAACTTTAGAAGGGTGGGGTCCAACGACCATCCCTAACCCTTCTCCTGTGAAGGAAGTCAACAGTCAGCAAACCTGATCTCTGTGGGTTTCTTGCAAGTAGTCACTGTGTTCAAATGAAGAAAATGGTTGTTACGCTATGGGGATAGTATTCTTTAGTATATGTATATGTATGCCATATTTTAGATATACAGAGATGTGGGATTCCCTTGTATGCTGTGAATATGATTGGTTAATTAATAAAGAAAATCTGGCTTGGCCTGATAGGGCAAAAGAATAGAGGTAGGCAGGGAAAACTAAACTGAATGCTGGGAAAAAGGAGGGCAGAGTCAGAGAGAAGCCATGTAGCCCTGCCAGAGCCAGATGGAACTTTAGCTGGTAAGCCACAGCCACATGGCAATACACAGACAAATAGAAATGGGTTAGATTAATATGGAAGAGTTAGTCAATAAGAAGCTAGAGTTAATGGGCCAAGCAGTGATTCAATTAATACAGTTTCTGTGTGATTATTTTTGGGCTAAGCAGCCGGGAACCAACAAGAGGCCCCCTCCTTACAACAATCCAGTGATTTGCAGAGATAGCCGTAGGCTGAGTGCATATGGTAGCTGCTTCAGAACGGAGCGATAAATATGGCAGGCAGGCATCTCTCCTGTCAGCACACCTCTCTCAAAGCAGCACACAAGCATGATATACCTGGGCTCTATGGCAGTTCTACTTTTAGCTTTCCCAGCCAACTCCATACTGAGTTTCATACTAATTGAAATAATTTGCATCCCACTGAAAGTTTAAAGGATTTCTTTATTTCTCACATCCTCACATATATATTCTTTATATTCTTTTAAATAATTGCCATTTTGATTAAGGTGTGATCAGATTACAATATAGTCTAAAAATATTGTACTTTTTCAGATATTTATGGACTATATTGGGGAATGTTTCTGTCCAGAATATTGTGCCAATATTTTATTGCTTATGTATTATTAGTTCTTTTCTTGTTAAAGTTGTTAAAGTCTTTGTGCAAGCTGGATACCAATGCTCTGTTAGATAAAGAACTGACAATGATTTTCTCCCACTCTTTAGGTATTTACTGCTATTTGTTTGAAACCCTCCTTCTTCTGAGATACATTGTTCTTACATTATCATGGCTCCTCCAGTTTTCTGTCATTATTGTGGGCTGACAAAACTATTCTCTTTCAAATTCTTTATGTTCTATATTCTTTAAAATGGGTTGCTCACCAGGAAATGTGATTGGAGTTTGTATTTTATCGTGCTCATGTATGTGAACTTCTATTTAAAGTGATTATTGGTACATTCTTTACCTTGCCTTTTACTGCTCATTGAACGTTCTTTTTCTGTCTTGTCTGGCATAATTAGGCATTGGCGTTCTGTCTTATCTTTTCACTTAATATGTTATACTTCATTCTTAAGTTTTTATTTTTGAAATTATAATATAATTACATAATTATTCTTGTTCACTTTCATCCCTCCAAACCTCCTATATATGCTTTCCTGATCCCTTTCAAATTCATGGCCTTGTTTTCTTTAATTGTTTATATATGTATATATATATATATATAATTTTGAGATATATGTATATATGTATTTTTTCCTCAACACATAATTGCAACTTGCTCAGTCCATATATTGGTGCTTTGGACCTATGTGTTTTCAGAGACGACCATTGGTATTGGATTACCTATTAGTGGGCTTTTCCCTAAGGAAGACTATTTCCCTTGATCTCAACACTCTTCAGTTGTTTATAGTTCTTTGCCTAGAGTTGAAGTTTTCTTTTCCTCACCCACGTTAGCATGCCTATTGATGTTATCCTTGTTTGGGGCATGTTTAAGCAACCTTGTTGGTGAGACTTCACAGGTGTAGCTTTTGACATTTCCAGAAGATACACTATCTCACATCAAACTCCCTGGTCCACTGGCTCTAGCAACCTTTTCACCCCTCCTCTGCAATGTTCCTGGAGCCTTAGAAAGAGAACAGAGCTATTGGCCCACACTTTTAATCTAAGTCCTACTGTGTATACTGCTTATCACTTTACTGTAGTGGGTGTACTTTACTTGTGTGTATTTATGATGTGTGCATTGTATATGTGTGTATACTGTATGACTAAGTCTATGAACGTGTGTATGAGTGTGAGTATGCCTAAGTGCAGACATGCACATGCCGTAGGGCCTTTGTATAGGTCGGAGGACCTCGGGTGCCAGGCTTCACGTTGTCTCACCATTGTAGTCACCTGGCTACCTGGACCATGAACTTCTGAGGGATTCTCTTATCTCATCATAGGTGCACTGGGGTTATAGATGCATGTTACAGCTGCATCCATCAATATGTGGTTCTAGAGGTCTTGTCCACACACTTCTTCATCAAACTACTTTGTCCACTGAGTCCTCTCCCAGGACTCAGTGTACATCTCTACAGAGAATTTCCAGTTCATTTCTGTCTTATTTTTTGATAGGGTGGGGGTACATAATGAATTGACCTCATGAAACTTTGGAGTTAAAAATATATAACAATTTCAGTACTTAAAATATAGGGTAATTTAAATATTTAATCTGGAAAGTATACAAGGTCTTAAAGTGTTCCTTTTTATGGCACCTGTGGGACTTCCTCTTCCTATCTGTGTTCCTACTCCTGATTCCACTTTCTTTCCCCTCCACCCTCTCACCTTCCTTCTCCTCCCTCCCGTTTCTCCTCTTTACCTAAGGAAGTCTATATTTCTGCCTGGAGATCTTTTCTCCATAGGACTGCAGTTGATTTGGGTCCCTTACACGTTTCAGACATTTCACTGCTCATATCTTACTTTCATTGTTTACGTTGATATATTTGATATAGCCCTCATCTTTCTTTCTCTATACACAGGATTTCTTTTTATTTGTCCCTTTTCAAATTTTTCTCTTTTTCTTCATCTTTGACTTTCTGTAATTTGAAAATAATACATCTAAGACTTTGTATTTTTATTTGTTTGGTTGGTTATTTAATACCATTTGAGACTCCCCGACCTTCTTAGGTCTATGAGTTTGTGAGTGTCATTAATTTTGAAAGTTTCAGGTTATTTTGAGATTTTAAATATTGTGCTCCATTGTCTCATTCTTCTCTTCCTGGCATTCAATTTGCATGTACAGTATGTCTGTTGATATTGTCCCCACAGCTACTAGACAACATGCTTTGTTTTTCATTTCATTGCTGGAATTGTCAGTTCAGCCTATCTTCAGGTTTGCTCATACTATTTTTGAATATATCTACATTGATATGAGCTGCAAAACTGATATTTCACCTCTGTAACTATGTATTGTGCTAATAACACTTCCTCTTCATCTTCCTTTAGCATTTTCTTGCAGCTTGCACCATTCATCTCTTCCTTCACATCTTCTACTGTTCAAAAAAATATATCAAAGCAGATATTATTCTAAGTTCTTTTTGAAGAATACAGTTACCTTGTTGGGCAAGTGGCTCGGCAGCCTTGTAACATTTCCTTTGTATAGCAGAGAAAAAAATGGACCTGTCCCACACTCCTGAACTATGAACTTTGAGAAATATTACTTATAATGTTGAATGACTTATTATTTTAGTCACAATGCTATTGTTTGGCAATTAAAAGAAAGAAAAATCAATATACAAACTATCTTTGATCTAAACAACTAGTTTTAGTCAAATGCCCTTTACAAGAAAATTTTCTCAATTTATTTATATCATTAAAAAATTTATTTATGACCCTTGAAAAAATATCTACTGGAAGCAATTTTGGAATGTCCCCAGACTTTCCTACAAATTTGTATGGCAAAACTGATGTCTCCCAGTGTTGAAAGGATGTATTGTTTCATAAATACTTATCTTGGCTTATGGGAAAAAAAACATTACACCGAATTTGTTCCTGATGTAAAGGCACACTACAAATAAGTTAACAACTTAAATGCGGAAAATAAAAGGATGATGCTCTCAAATACAATTAAAGAAAAGTAGTTTCATACTAGAACTTTTGTGACAGGTTAGAACACTGATGTTTTCCAGTGCTTAACTCTTAAGATTGAAAGAAATTATGACGTTGAAAACTAAATAACCAAGTCAATTTAGTGCAGGGAGGACTGTCTTTTCCACAGTGTTGCTAAGACAAGTGGGTGCTTTTGTCCACGGGCAAGGTAGAGAAATCCAATGCCTTTTACACCACAGAAAGAAACAGAGAGAGCAAAAACATACAAACAAGGCAGAGATTTCAGACTGACCACAGATCACAAAAGCTTCATCATAGTAAGAGAATTAAGTCAGTCTAAAAAAGACAAATATTGCCTATTTCCTTTTATTTGCGGATACCAGATATTGTAAACATATAAAATCATATGGATGCTTAAAGTACAAAAGCTGTGAAATCATCTGGGGAGCAAAGAGAACACACTGGAGGGAAAAGGAGGATTGATAGATATGGGGAATATATATCAGTATATGTATACATGCATGAAAATAGCGTTATGTAACTGTATGCTTAAAGATACATATGTGTTAGAACCAATCTCTGTTGTGTGAAGTTAGGCAATGATTTCCAACATGTAAAATAAAAATGCTAAGTGGAAAAGAGAAAATAGGGAAGATAAAGTTATTTAAACTTGTTTCTTAGTCATGGAGAGAAACTACACAGTTAAAGGGACTTATGGCTCTTGTGGAAAACCCCAGTTAGACTCCCAGCTCCCATGTCAGGTGGCTCAAACTTACCCACCACTACAGCTTCAGAAAATCTAGCACCCTCTTCTGGCTTCGTTAGGCAACTGCAAGTACACATACACACAGAGAGACACACCTTATCAAAAGGAATTCGCACTCACAATTTTGGTCAATGACCATTTATTAACCCCCTTGCTTTGGTCCTTTGGTGGCCCAGATTCCATAGAGGAAGTCAAGAGAAGAGAAAATGTATTATTTTGTGTAAGCTAGATAGTGAAAGACAAAGGCACTGATAACTCACAATGCCCTTCAAAGGAATGTCCTCGGTGACCTTAAATTGGTCCCTATATTATAAAGGTCTTTATTATTTTCCAATAGGACCAACTAAAAAACAATTATCAAACTTTAATAAATTGCACATTTGAAAGCATTCCAGATCTAAGCTGTACCACTGTTTCTTTATTCCTATCTATCTATCTGTCTGTCTTCTATCTTATATTTCCTATTGGTTTCTTTCTCTTTGGTGAACTCTGATAAATTTTTACAACCAGGGGCTGGAAAGATGGCTCAGAGGTTAAGAGCATTGCCTGCTCTTCCAAAGGTCTTGAGTTCAATTCCCAGCAACCACATGGTGGCTCACAACCATCTGTAATGAGGTCTAGTGCCCTCTTCTGGCCTGCAGACATGCACAACGACAGAATATTGTATACATAATAAATAAATAAATATTTTAAAAAAATTTTACAACCAGACTATATTAAAAAAAAAACACAACTTAGCGATAGAAAGGCGACTAATAAAATTAAACACAGGCAGGGAATTTTCATGTATGTTTTTCCAGACAGGAAAACTGTCAAACAAAATCCATAACCAGACACCACTTTCAGACCCATCAGTATCATTGTAATTTAAAACAAGGTTCATAAGAAGTTAAGAAAGATAAAAAAGTTGAAATTCTCATATATTGTGAATGGGGATACAAAATAATGTGACTACTTTGGAAATCAATTTGATAATTTTCAGAGTTAAGTATCAGTCTAACACATTATGTAACAAATTTACTTCTAGGTTTACAATGAAAAGAAATGGACACAAATTCACATAACTTGTACAATATTCACCCTAGCATTCCTTAGACCAAAAGCGAACACATCCCATGTTCTTTCACAAGATTAATGAGTAAATAAAATTTCACTCAATGGAATACTATTTGGTAACTGAGATGTGAAACACTGATTCATGAGTATCTCAATATTTCTTAAGGGCTGTAGCTGGAGAGATGTCTTGATGGTTAAGAGCGCTTGCTGTTCTTCCTAAATTAAAAGTTCAGCACCCACATCAGGAGGCTCACAACTGCCTGTAAAGCTCTGGGAATCCAATGCCCTCTTCTGGCCTCGATAGGCACACTCACACATGCAGCAAACACACACAGAGACACACGTAAATTAATAATGATTGAGTAAATCTACAAAATATCTTAAGTGAAAGTTATCATGAGAACCATCATACTTTGTGACTTCCTTTACATTAAGTGTCTGGAATAATTGCTACCAGAGGACAAAGAGCAGCTGGGTTCCAGCTGTAGCATTATTGGGAAGGGATAGTTGTTTTGGCTAACGGATGTGGGGTTTCTTTTTGCAACGACAAAAATGTTCTGAAAGTCATAGTCACGATGAATGAACAATCTGTGGAAACAGTAATGGCTGACTATGCTAATAATTATTTACTTTAAATTTGTGAATTGTATGTGACCTGTATCTCAATCATCTGCTTTTATGAAGACAGGAATCCACGGGCAGGGTCCTGTGAGCATTCCTGGTTGCTACACTTTTTAAAAAGTAAATTTTTCCTACCTACTCCCTTGATCCTTTGACATCTGAATTCTGCATAATATGTTTTGGACAGAATGACACACTTATCTTGTCAGTGTTAGGTCTCTGTGGTTTCTTTATAGAGCTTCTTTCTCCTCATGGTTTTGTACATGATTGTTTCAGCAATGATTTTTCTTCTCATTTCTCCCAGGGCTCCTAGCCAGTCGTCTTTCTCAACCACGCTGTAGCCTTTTCTCCTATCCATATATCCAAATGCCTAGGCTCCCCTCTTTCTCTTGCTTCCCATGTGTAGGCAAAACACTTGAGATACTGCCTCAATAGAATTGGTTTTCTGAAGCATACAGTAGAATTACCAAATCGTCGCCGTGTGGATGTCCCAGCGCCAGCGGCTCCTCAAACAGAATGCACCTCAAACCTCAGTCCTCCTCTGTGCTCAGCAACCCCATTCCAATCACTTACGCCATACTGTTAGTAAGCCATCGATCACGCGCTTCTGTCATCCATGCCCCCTCAAGGTCTGCCTGAATCTCTCGCTCCTCTTCAGCCCCACCTTGCTCCCTGGTGGACTTCTTCTATCACTTCCTAACTAAAACAATAGAATAAAAATCCCAATGTAGAATGTTTGTGCCGAAAATATAAAGGGTGTTTCCCCAGAGGAAATAGTGGTGGTAAAAGTAGGAATCTGAATTTTTAAAAGCCCTAAGGGGAAGGATAAAATTAGGAGAAAGAACTACAAATCCCCATTTTGGAAAAAATGACTTTTTAAGAGTGCTTTTCAGTTCAAATGTTGGCAGATTCTGTGCTTTATTTTCGAGCGCATGTCAGTATCACGCACACCTAGTCCTCGTCCGAATCTTCTCTATTTCATGGTGTGAACGCTCGGCTTCAAAATCGCCCATCTCCTCCTCACTATCATGATTAACGTTGTCATATTAGAATAATGGTTTCCTCAAGGAATTCTCCTGGCTGCAGTTTCTTACCTGTCATTTAAAGTTTGAAAATCTCATTCTTAAAAGCAGAGACAGTGTTTTTCACCTATTAGTTTAACAGAACTGAAAAAAAAAATAGACGCTGTGCAAAAGTTGGGAGAACGCTCTCTACCGACGTGGGCAATCCTAACGGAGCTACATTTTTTGAAGACCCCATAATGCTTTTTTAAATATACATGCCATTTGATTCTGGGGTTCCACTTTAAAACTGTATGCCCTACAGACTTGCTTGCACATTGAAGCACACAGTCCTTTGTTTCATTTTTTTCTACAAGGGGAAATTTTAAAACCTACTTAAATGGGCTCAAAAGAACATTTAAATTATGGTGCATATATGTTCTCCTGCAATTCCAACTATTTTTCTGAACAAGCATGTAAATAAGCACTTGTTTTATTTATTAAAAATTTTCAAATGTTTATTTTTTATTTTGGTGTGTGTGCATGTGTGTGTTTGTGTGTTTGTTTGTATGTGTATGTTTGTGTGTGTATGTATGTGTTCGTGTGTGCATGTGTATGTGTGGGTGGGTGGGTGAGGACTGGAAAAGGTCATAAGAGGATGTTGGAACCGGCGTTTCAAGTAGCTGCAGGCCAAGAGACATGGATGCTGGGAGCTTAACTCCTGTCCTAGTGAAAGGCAGCACACGCTCTGAACTGCTGAGCCATCTCTCCAACCCCAACATTTATTTTATTTTTCGCCTTTTCTTTAATAACTACAATATAATTACATCATCCCCCTTCCTTTTCCCTCCTCTAACCCCTCCCATATCCCTTCCCTGCAACCCATCCATGTGTGCAGCAGCTCATTCCCTTTCAAATTCATGGCCTCATTCTTTGATAGTATGGTTACACACACATATTATATTTATTTATATATAGTGACGTGTGTTTATGTATCACTATATGTAAATAAAACTTGGTGAGTCTGTTTAGTATTGTTTGTGTGTATATAACTTCAGGACTGACCACTTTGTATTGGAAAACCCGTTAGGGGGCTCCTCCCTGAGACAGTAACTTTCCCCTCTCGGCAGTCATTAGCAGCCTGTTGGCCTTGGTCTAGGTGCAGGACCTTATGAGATTTCGCCCTTCTGCATTAGCACAACTGTTGCTAATGCCATTGTTCCAGCCTCACATAGACAGCCAGATTGTTGTTGTCCCGTGGATGTGGCTTTCCTGTCCTTCCTAGAAAAGCCTGTATCAAAGAAGCTTCTCTTGGCAGCGAATGAAGATCATTGTAGAAAAACCACAAATGCAGAGGTCAAATTGTTATGGGGAACCCAGCCCCCCAGCAAATGCATCTACAACACAACTCCTATGTATTATGCTGAGGGATCATCTCAAAAGGGGGATTGGAAAAATTATAAGACCCAGAGGACCAGAAAGTTCAACACTTATCTTTCACATGCAAAATATAATTTGAAAGATTTTAATGACTTGAAAGTCTCAAAAGCATTTTATAATTATATATGCAATTCTTACATCGTTCTTCAAATTGCACTTGTGTATTGCATGTAACACTATAGTGCTCATTTTCAGACAAGGATCACAAGATGCTCACGGTTCCTCAGCTCTGGGCTTCAGTACTTCAACACAAGCACCACTTATTTTGAAGCTCTTCCCCAGATTTCGTCACAGCAGCTATTGGAATCTGTGAAAACAGTCGTAATATATTAAGTGGGATGACTACTCACCCACCGGGAAAAATCCTGTGACCATCAGGGCAGATCCCTCTCGCTGACACAGCAAAGCTAGCAACTAAGATCAACATTGTGCACAAACAGAGGTCACTCAGCTGCCTCTGCGGGCCCGGCTGCTCTGGGTAGCCTCTTGCAGAACAGTTGTCCGCCTTTCCTAGTGTAGCTTCTATGTGCTACTGCTACAGAGGAGCATACACAAATCAGTTATGTGGCACATACCTCACTGTTTCCCAGGACTCAACACCTCAAAGTGGTTGCTGTAGGCTACAGCTACTAGGGTATTCACGCCAACTTCACCATTTACTACATGATATACTATAAAGCACAATCTCTCTGAGCCTCTGCTTATTTACCTCTGTTTTTATAACATAAAGATCACAATATTTTTTATGTCTCAGAAACAACAGACCATGCCATGTCTATCCCAGCAGCTGGCTCATAGAAAAATCTCTTGTTTCAAATCACTCATATTTTATTGAATTTTTGTGTGTGTGTGTGTGTGTGTGTGTGTGGAAATGTGATAGTAGATTCTTGGGTCTCTTTCCCATACACCACCACACTACAGAATCAGGTACCACTTTTCTCATTCTTACAGAGAAACCCCTAAGGTAGGGTTTCAAGTCCATGTGGAAAGTAACCTTTTGGTAATGGCATTAAGGCAGGCTTTAGGGATTCCATCCTCATCAATGAAATTAGTACTGCCCTTTCTACCATGTGAAGACTCCGAAGAGGTTACCTCTGTGGAATACTTGATTGTCCCTCCAAGTCTCCTGGTATCTCAATCTTGAATTTCATGGCTTCCAGAATCATTTGCTATACACATATCCATTGTATATAAGTGGTCCAATCTAAGCCTGAAAAAAACGAGACAGGGAGCTGGTTCTGAAATGGGGAAGAACTGCAGTGTCCACGGGTGATTTTAAATTGGGCAACAGCTATAGAAGGGAGGGGGCTTTGGGCATCTGGTGGTTAGAATTCAGGGACACTGCTAAGCATTCCGCAATGTACAGGGGGCCATTCTGCCAAGCAAGGAATTATCCTGCACAGTAGTATTGAAGTCGAACATTCTGTCTTCACCAGGATGGAAACAAGCTTGCACCATCCACTTTCAGGCCCTCACTGTTTATCGATTTCTTCAATTACTGCAAATGTCTCACCTTTTCCTTTTTTGCTGTAAAATAAATCTGCTTATTTTGGTAAAGAAGCAGTGTGTTCTACGTAAATCCAATAAAATGTGTGCCAATCACTGCGAATGTCAACCTCAACTCATTTCCAACTGCTTTGTCAGTCAATAGCCATTCACTTATGCTTACAATTTGGAGACCTCATGGCTAAATTTTATGCAGCAGCCAGAACTGTGTCGTGAACAGATAAATGAGGTTTGTGATGATCCTGAGAGTGGCCTTTCAGCACCCGAAATAGTCAAAGGACTCAGAGAGCAGTATGCTGGCAATCAATCAATGCATATTTAAGCATTTATTGAACTCCACTAATGAACTCTACTCTATGTCAGATGTTAGGGGGAAAGAAAAATCTGCCTTATATGTCTTTTACATCCCCTGAGGAGTGTTTAGTCAAGTTCGGGGGCGGGGGGAGTGATATTTAAAGATTCAAATAGATGTTATACTTTGAGTCCCTAAGAGCTCGCTGTGGAGGACAGTTAAATGGCAGATGATGTCTCATATGGTAATTTGATAAAATGACAAAAGAATTCTTATTAAGAACTATTTTTACAATTTTATAATACAATCATGTGACAGTCACTGTGAAATGAAGGCAGGCACTCCTTTTTTAAGCTATTTAATTTAAATTTCTAAAAATAATTTCAGATAGACTAGGAAGATGGCCCAGTCAGTAAAGCGCTTACCACACAAGCATGACAATGTGAGGTCATATGTCAGCACCTATGGAAAAAGGCAGGCACGGAAGGACTAGCTCCCAATCCTCGCTCTAGGTATGTAGAGATGGTCTGTCCTTCTGCGTCAGTGGGCTCCAGGTTAAGTGAGACCCTGTCCCAAAGAACAAAATCGAGAGAGAGGGAGAAAGACATCTGATGTTTACCTCAGGTCTCCAAACACCATACATAAATAAATGACTCTAACAGAGCAATTTTATTTCCTGAGGACGACAACTCTCTGACTCATGGCCTCTGTAATCTAAGGAGCGTCGTAGGGCTCACGGTGAACCTGATAAATTCCCAAGGCATCAAACGCCAGCCCTTTGGAGGCTTCAGCTGCTTTAGTTTTCAGATTTTAAACATCTGTGGCCCTCAAATATAATTTTTAAATCTGAGGGACAAGGGAGCTGTTTCTTGGTTGATTGCATTAAATCAACTAGGCTTACTATTCAGGCATAAATTAAAGTAGTTATACACAACAGAATCTTTCCTGAGAAACAAAAAGCCTTGTCAAATAAAGACTGTGTGTTTTCCAGAAAGTCTGCAAACAGCAGAGAGGTTGGGGTAGGGGTGCCCTGGACATTTTCTCTGGGTGCAATAAGGGAATACCTGGTTCTGAGATGGTTCTGGCTATAGCTGTGTGCTGTGAGGGGGACAGTTGGCATGCCTTTACCTTCAGAGTGGCAATTACCTTCACAATTGCATGCACATGGAGAAGAAAATAAACTCCAAATTACATTGTGAACTCTGGAGATTAGTGTATCATTTCATGGACAGTTGAACCTCTGTCCCATATAAATGCTTCCATAACAAAGCAAGAAGCATCATTACACCATCTCCTGGCTTTCCATGGAGTTTGCATTAGGGCGTTGCCACCTGACTTCCATTATGGAGAACGGGAGTCGGGGTGGGGGATGAAAACACAAACCAGGCTTTCAAAATTTAGGGAAACATCTGTGTCTGTCCTTAAACACACACCCTTGTGCTCCATGGTAGCCATGGAGGATAAGATGCATCAACCACTCTGAGCCTTCTGGAGAGGGTTTAAAATGCTTCATAGCTCCAAGCCAACCTTTGGATTCTCAGATCGAAGCAGAAACTCGGATTATGACTTCCTGTGTTGCTGAAATAGTGAATTAAGGCACTTCTGAGAGTTTGTAGGCAAAGTGCAGAAAATCTTTGAACTTTGGATGCCTGATCAGGCTGAAAGATTTCTTCCGGTCTCTTAGCCATCTCCTCATCTGACCCCTGTGCTCAGTGCTCCTTCGGTCATGCCCTTCACTTTAATATCAAACTTAAATTGGGGACATGGTTTCATATTTTCACCTCCACTGTTCCCAGAACACTCAAAGTAAAAACTTGCAGTTTTGGCAATTATGAGATATTTTCCCCCAAATCCCTCCTGCCCTCCTTTCCTTCCTTACCTGTGTTCAATCTATTCTCTTTACGTGAAAATTTAAGTCTGATTGGTACATTAAAGGGTAAAAATACTGAATAATGTCTACACATTTTCATCTGTTTCTCAGTATACAATTGTAAAACAAGAGTAAAGAAAGTGAACCTGAGTGCAAAGCCAAAATGGAAAGGACTACCAGGGCCAAACCCCTGGCAGGTGATTTGGGCCTGAGAAGTTCTATCCTTTACCGTTTCCCAGGCCTCTGTCAATCTTATCTCTCCATTACACTCCACTTTCTCAGTGAATGCTCAGACAGAAGCTTGGTGTCTGCATGTAGCACTTACCAATGAGATGTCTCAAGCTCACCGCAACTCAAACTGTTTCCTCCAGTTCATGTTCACTGTTTGTAACCAGACCAAGGTTTGGGGGTTTATGATTGGATCTGAACATGATGAGCCAGTTACCATTGACTTAAGCCTACTAGACCCAGCTAGATCTCTAGGCTCCCAAAGAAGAGTATCCCATAAGCTCTGAACTGACTGGTTTGAAATGTCCAAAACATATGTGTAAATCTCAGAATACTAGCAGCTAATATGAAAACAAGACGGGAAAATTATGTTGCCAGTGACTTACAAAGATTAATCAATAGTCAGAACAAGCTTAGAACGTCATTCAACTTTAGAGGACCTGAAATCTCAACGATCAAAATAGAAATACCTTCAAGATCTGCTATTTTAGGTATGAGTCATGATGTTGTTTGTCAAAACATTATCTAGAAATCCTGGAAGACTAGTGTGTCACGAAAGAAGATGCATAAAAGCTGGCCTCATATTACTAATGTTTATAATACCATCACATCTATGTTTATCCTGCAATGAGGAATACTCCCATTCCATGGTGTACTTTATTTTTCTATGTGTGCTTTGAATTGTTCTTTCATTTGCCTTCTTTTCATTATTTCAGCTGGAACTGTTTCAGAACAGTTCAAGTCCAGGACATATTCACGACTCTGAGAACCCAGCAACATCAGGAGCATGCACCAAATACATCTTCTAGTTCTCATGCGGACTCAGAACGTTGAATGACATTGTAATGCCATGTACTTTGTGTGCTAGCCCTTGCACTAGTCCCTGGGTAAGGCGTTAGATGAGCTATGACATGTGCCCCCCCCCCATGATCTTAAACAACCAGGAGCCAGCCTTGAGGAGTCTGATACCACCCTGTTGATCTTGCCTCTCCAACCTTTTCTTAGTGATGGGGCTGAAAGTATATACTTCTATTAAAACCAACATGCTCTTTTCAAATTAGGAAGAGTTATGGTTAAAAGGCTCATTGGCCAGAGCTCTTATCAAATTGAGGCGCGTGCTCCTTATCAGACTGGAGACAGTGCGGCTGAGTTGTTTTGACCTACTCTTCCCTTCCCCGGTAATACAAAGGAAACACTACACTTGTTTCTATCAGAGATGATGCTCTGACGTGCAGGGAAAATGAGACCCTAGACCTTCTGTTTGCCTTCCTAGAATAACCTCCTAATGAAACTTCAGAAAACCATTTATGATTATGATCTGAACCTAGCTATTAAAATAAGACTTGGCCAAACAGGGTAGCAAATACTGCATATCAATACTAAATAAAGCCATTTTCCTGCTGTTTTCTTTTTTTTGTTATAGTCTTTGTTGACTGCAATTACTGGGCAATCTCTCTGAAACTGAGCAAAGAAGGCTAGCCAGAAGTGATAGTGTTGATGACTGTGAATGCCAGTGATAAAAACTCATGAGGCTAGAAAGAAATTTTAGAGTGTGTTCATCCCTGAGATTCAGCTTGGCAACCGAATGGCAGGAAACCCTGCAATCTCTCTCACAATCGTACGAAGAGGCTGCATCATTCCCGTACCCTAAGATGTTCCTGATGCAAAAGTTTTTCCTTTCTGTCTTTGTCTGATGCGATTCCTCTCTTCCTTAGTTTGCTCCTGTGCAGAATAACTATAATACACTGCTAAAATCATATCCTTTCAAAACTGGGAGAACAAAATCACTACATTCCTGTGTTTTATCTTCACGGGGACAGCCTTGACTGCTTTGCGACTAACTCTTATGGACGTGTTCCAAATGACAATAGAAGGATCATATGATTGCACTGAAGAGGCTGGTGTATGCGGCCCTTCCTAAGATGCGTTGGATATACATGATCATTCACGGAGCTGCTTGGTGAACGAGGCACATTTCCAGCTGGAGTTGAATTAAGGATGAGACATCCATGATGCGTTAGTCAGCAGTCTGCCGATGGTTTCTTTTATAATCTATCAAGTTAAATAGCCAACCCAATCAATTGAAACTCCTAATGTGTAGCATATCTGTAACTAAACTAATTAACATTTTATCCTCATATGAAGAACACATTTACTCTGTTTATATGGGATTATATTTATAAGATTTCCTACAAACCATCTGTGTGGTCTCTCGTAAAGCTTCATCTTTCTTGGAGCATATTTCCTTAGCAGAAAAAAATGCAAAACCGTTGTTGGTAAAGATATTTATTCACCACTAAAGAATCCCTTTCCAATCTAGAAACAAAAAGAGGCTCCGTGTGTTGTCAACTAACACTTATTACCTGGGAAAAGATTGATTTTTGTTTGCAAACCATATGCTTGATATCAAAATCATGTTTAGAACCTTTCACTCATGATTGCAGATTGATACAGTCCTACCTGGAAACTGTATTTATCTTTTCCAGTGCTCATCAAGCATTAAACCCCAAACCAGGTTGCAAGAAAAATCTTTAATTCCATCATTTCACTCTGGTAATTGCTTTTTCCTCCTTATGTTTAACCAGAGTAAATGAACTATAATTTGAAATTTCTCTTGACACGCCTATCAGATGCTCCAGAAAACTCAGCAAGGTGAGGCAGAATGGAAAAAGGCAGTCAAAATAAAAATCTTTTCTTCTGAAAATGAAAAAGAGGTGGTGTTATGTACATGGACCAAAGTGGTTATTATTAAAGATGTCTTGAATTCTTTAAATAGCATCAACTCCAAATAAGCGCAACTTCAAATAAGAGGTCCCCCCCCAACCAAAATGACTCCATCGGTCATGGGATTTACACTGAAGTGCAAATTCCTCTAAACAGGAGGGCATACCTCTGAACTCTCACCTTCTGTTGCTACATGAACTACCTGACAATTTTTCAAAGAAAATACACAATCCTGATAGTCTTCAAGTCATTTCATACTTTTAAATGTTGGCTTAACCAGTCTGCTGTTACTACAATGCTATCTTATTGATATGAAGTGCACATATGAAGGACCCAAGCTCAGCCCTGGGGGATCTCAGTTTAGAATTCCTTAGATTTTGTTGCCAGTCACTATCTCCAACAATGAAATTACCTTGCAAAATAACTTTTCAGGAACTAATCTTTCGCCCTCATGTGAACTTCGTTGTTATCACTGGGGGTTGTGGGAAACGTGGCACAGCTGAGCTCCTACCACTGTCTAGTGCTGAGGCTTCCAGTCACAGCGCCAGGGATGAGTGCACACTCACTACTGTGCTGTGACGGCCCAGTGTGATGCGAAGTGCAACACGTCCCTTCAATCTTCCGATGCTGTTAGCACCCCCGCCAGGGACTGTGATTTCAAGAGCAGCATGCTTATCAAACAGCGGCATCTTGAGCCCCCTGGAAATTGCCAGGTACTACGTGGTACACGGATGGTTAAAACAGATGTTGTTCCTGCTACCCTGGAAGACTTAATTCCAGTAAAGAAGACAAACTAGACAATAAGCAACTGTGTAATTCAAATCAAGATAAATGCCGTGGAGTGCCTAAAGTGATGTCACCTAAGGACACATGAGTAGGTCCTTGCAGAGAGAGGTAAACTAACATTTTTTTTTTGAGTATACATATACTGGGTACTGACCCCAGCACATCACGCAGACCAGCTTGTGTAAACCTTAAGATGATTTTCCTGGAGGTGCTACTCCTATTCCTCATTTTCAAGTGACTCATTTCGGGCACAAAAACAGTCGCGTGGTTTATTGAAGGTTATGTAGGCAGCAAGTGATAAACCCGGGCTCTGGGTCTAGTCATTTAAAGTTGTCCCTTTGAGCAAAGCACTTGGGTTCTCTGCAGGCTTGATTGCAAATTCCTCACCCAAGTTATATTTGGATGCATTTTGTGGGAGAAATGCAATGGGATGAAGGAATCTTGGGTCCAATAATTGATACAATTATATAGTTGTCTTCTGAGCTATGATTCAAAATGTACATTCTGGTAAGGTACATGGCTTCTATGCCAAGAAATTTTTGTGTCAGGTGTAGTGACTCAAGTCTGTAATCCCAGTGCAAGAGAGGCTGAGGCAGGAGGATTGTGAGTTTGAAGCCTCCCTGGGCTACATAACAAGAACCCAAAAATGCTAGCAAGAAATCTGGTGCTAGGGAAATTACCAGGAATCCACAAGAATGACCCCAGCTAGACTCTATGCAACAGTGGACAGGATGCCAAAACTGGCCTTCCCCGTAATTAGATTGATGACTACCTTAAATTGTCTTCATAGAACCTTCATCCACCAATCGATGGAAGCAGATACAGCGATCAATAGCAAAGCACTGGGCTGAGCTTCCGGAGACCACCCTAAGAGAGGGAGAAGTTATAATATGAGCAAAGGGGTCAAGATCATGATAGTGATATCCACAGAATCAGCTGACCTGAGCTAGTGAGAGATCACTGACTCTGGACTGATAGTGGGGGAACCTGCATGGGGCCAAACTGAATGTGGGGGACAGTTATGAGACTTGGGCACTCTGTGGGGCCGCTGGCAGTAGACTAAAATTTATCCCTAGTGCTTGAACTGGTGTCTTGGAGTACATTGTCTTTGGAGGGTTATCTTGCTCAGCCTAGATATAGAGGGAGGGCATTGGTCCTGCCTCAAAAAGATGTGTCACACTTTGTTGACTTCCAGTGGGAAGGCTTACCCTTTCTGAGAAGTGAATTGGGGGGTGAGGAGGAAAGGGTGGGGAGGAGGAGGGGAGGGAGTAGGAACGAGATAGCTATGTAAAATGAGAAAAGAATGTATTAAAAAATTAAAAATTACATCAAAAAAATTTTAAGGAATCCAAAATACGAAAGAAAAGAAATTTTATTCTTTTAATACTTCTTGTGAATAAATTCTGTACTCAAGACTGTGTTATAAAACCATTTTAAGCTGAAAGTACCTAATATTAGAATAATAAAGTTTAGACTTTTAGCTTTCAGTATGGAGTCCAGCACATAACTCCTTCTGATTATGAGCTAAGGGACTTTTTTATTAACATTTATTGAATTTCTCCATATTCTAAACACCTAATTCATCCAATGTCCCATTTGTCTCAGGAAAAGAAACTTGTGGTATCCTTGAATTAAAACTCCTATGGCTTAAAAAGCAGCTTTTTGAACTGAAGATAGGGGTCAGCAGTTAAGAGCACTTGCTGCTCTTAAAAAGGACCGGAGTATAGTTCCCAGAACTCAAAATTAGAAGCTCACAATCACCTATAATTCAGTCACAGGGGTTAAACATTCTCCTCTAGTTTCTGCAGACACCAATACACACATGAGCACACTCACATAGACACACACATGCATAAATAAAACCTTTAAAATAATTTTTAAGTAAACAAAAACAATTGTTTTTATCTGGATTGAAAATATCACAAAATCACTCAGCCTCAACTACAATGGCTAGTCACTCATCTATGTTCCTCTAATAATTAGAAAGAGCAAAAACCAAGTACAATCTTATGAAAATCTGGATACAACATGAGGAAAACATTTTGTAACAATGTTTTGCCTAAGAATAATACTGAAAAACATCCTGGTATGAAATGATCAAGTCTAAATATGAATAACACCCAAATAACATATAGCGAGATATAATAATTAGCTACTGAGGTTTTAATAAAACCATAATCAACCCATAGATTCTAAAATATCTTATTTTTCACCCCCAATACTGATTAGTATAATGTTGTCAACATTATAATGTCTTCTATAATAAGAAAAACGTTTGGTGATAAACATCCAAAAAATAGGCTTAGTCTAGCTCACCATGTGAACAATAACTGTCAGTTCTAGGGCAGTCCTGAGATCAATCAAGATGGTGAGATGAAGGTTGACCTTTTAACTGGGAATGTACAGTCCTAAGATCTGCTATCATAATCTACAGTCCCAGAGAGATTTTGTTCATCACCAGCCAGTGAGGAACACACAAGCCATAGCAGTTGCATTGACGGGCTCACATCTGCTTCAGAACACTGTCCCATAAGTGGACTTAGAGGATCCGGTTGCAATCACAAAGGTGAAAAGACACGTGGATCTCCTCAAGGCCTTCTTAGAGGAAATGACCCAATGTGATGGAGTCACTATTGTTAGCGGGTTCTGGTGCTTTCGGTAAAATAGCACACTGGGAACCACCTTAGCTAATTGGGATGGTCTCCAGGGAAACCATGAACTCATGGCAGATAAACATTTATGACTGACATTTGCTATTCCTTGGATGCTTTGGTGAAATAGCATGTACTTTAATCAGATATCTCCTTATAAAAACATGAATCTTTTAATATGCCACAAATATTAGTCTCTAGACATCACAAATACGTTTTAGTGGAAGGAAATTATTCACCTGTTAGTTATCTGTGGCTCTTAAGTACCATCTTGCATATGCTATTTTCCAACAGACCACTACTCATAGACACCAAGGAATCTACTAGGTTTGTCCTAAAGAGACCAAAGCCCAAAGACCTGCTAATTACCACCCGGCACTATGCATGCTATTATCACTGTGATTAAGGAATGTCTTTATTTCCAAATGTGCCAGTTTAGAAAGATTCCTCTTGCTTAAGGATCGGATCCTTCCATTAAATGATGCCCTGTTCCAGATGCCTTCCACCAAAGGGATTATGGCTGGATAATTTGGAGCTATCAGAGGAAGGAGGAGTCTTAATTCTCATTCAGGGTTCAGGGGAGTGGCTTTTTAAAGATTTCAGAAGTCGTGTATGGAGAAACAAACAAACATTAAACATTGGCTTTTCCCCCTTCCTTCCTTCCTTCCTTCCTTCCTTCCTTCCTTCCTTCCTTCC
>LOEQ01001340.1:4909-35978 GCA_001685075.1 Bramus lutescens
AGATAGATAGATAGATAGATAGATAGATAGATAAAAGGGTTAGTGAATTTTGGAGATGGCTATTTGAATAAGAAAGCTCACTGTGTAAGCATGAAGACCTAAGATAAAATCCCTAGGACTCACATAAAAATCTAAGCATGGTCATGTGTGTGAGTATAACCCCAGCAATGTGAGGGGCATTGGTAGGAATCTCTGGCCCTTACTGGCTGCCTGCTACCTTTATTTTCAATGAGAGACACTCTGTCAAGAGAATAAGATAGAGAATGTAAAGTAGAATACCCAGCATTCTGTTTTAGTCTACACATAGGCACGCATGAGTGCACGCACGCACACACACACACACACACACACACACACACACAGGATAGTGGACATTTACATATATAACATATGCACACCAGAGGTTGGATGTAGAAGGAAAGGGGAAAGGCCTAACTTGTCTTGTGGGTAGCCATGTGGAGGCAGAGGTGAAGCACCTCAGAACTCAGTAGCCCCACACTGCTAGAATGAAGCAAACTACACAGCCAGCACACTGCCTCCCCTTGTCTATCAGTGGTACTGCATTCCAGAGACTACCTGGCTTTTTCACTCAAAGACACATTTTGTGCTCCCACCGCCAGCTCTCATTAGAAGACCAAGTGCGGCCCATACTTTACTGTGAAAACAAATCTATCCCAACAAAGCCTGCTTTACCATGGAATGTAAACTTCCTACACTTACATCGGCACTGAAACCTTTGCCTTCTTAAACGGATGTTTCAGAACTATTTCCTCTCCTCTTTTGATGATCATTAGAGTCTCAGCAATCTTTTCAGATAAACTGAGTCTGGAAAGTTCAAACAACTTTGCCCCAGCACCACAAGTCTTCATGTTGCTCTGCTCAACTTCACTCCTGGAAAGGTTTCCAATACATACTCATTTTGTAAATTTAACACTTGGGGCTTATTCTTCATTATTTAATAAAACCTGTACTGACTTTAGCACTACTCATTTTTTCTTTTCTTTATTTATCAGAAGGTCTCCACTGTATCAGATCTTCCATTGCCTTCTTCAAGGCATCTCCATCTCAGAAAGCCCTCCTTTGCTGCCTTCTGCAAAACATTCTCAGTGTCTATCCAGAATGGCTTCTTTTTCCTGAGGCATCTGTAAATGGGGTTCCTTTCCCACCCACCAGTTCCGTAATATACACTGAGAGGATTATATTAATTATAAAAGTTTGGCCAATGGCTCAGGCTTACTATTAACTATCTCTTACAACTTAAATTAACCCATTTTTTCTTATTCTAAATTTTACCACAAGGCTCATGGCTTGTTACTGCACATCTTGCTTCCTCAGTGACTGCTGGCGTCTTCCTGACTCTGCCTTCTTTCCTGCTGTCCCTCTGCTTGGATTTCCCACCTTGCTTTATTCTGCCTGGCTTTTGTCCAAATCAGCTTCTTTATTAACCAATGGTAATAAGACATATTCACACCATATAGAAGGGCATCCCACATCAGCCATAAAATGTTTGCTTCCTCAAGATGCCCTCTTCTCTTGTTTCTCTGCACATTTCAGGACACTGTTATCATTTACACCCAGATAATACAATTGAAATGTTAACAACATCTCTTGAAATAGTTGTAGATTCATATGCAATTATAATAAGGAAGACAAAAAGTCTTGTATATTATATTATCAGTTTTTCTTTATTGATGGTAAGATCTTGTAGAATTATAATTTATCACAATAAGGTATCAAAAGTGACAAAGTCAAGATACAAAAAAGATGCTGCCCATCACATCCCTTATGGAGCCCTTGTATGGATGCACCTGGCTACCTCTTATTCCCAATCCTACTCTAGCCTTATCTCTTGACAGTCTTCTGTCTATTGTCCCTTTATACAGTTTTGTGATGTCAAGAATGTTATATAAATGGAACCATCTTGAATGTACTATTTGAGTATTTTGGTTTTTTACTGTAATATAATTATCTGGAGAATCAATGCAAGCTGTTGTGTTTTCAAAGCTGTGCTTTTGATTGACAAATAACGTTCTACAGACTGAGTGTAACTCAGTCTGTGGAACCAGTCATCTGTTGAAGGACATCTGGATCCCTAAGGTCTCCAACTCATAGGACTAAATCTTCAGTGAACAACTCAAGAATGGAGTTCATGAATTTAGGTCTGAATTTCTCTGAGATAAATGCTCAGTGTTGTAAATGTTGGGTTATAGGGTGTTTGTATATTGTTCTTGATTTCAATAAGCTGATGACAAATAGTGTTTCGGAAAGGAAAATCATGTAACAAAATGGGACATTGGACACACATTCTACCAGCAAGGCTTGAGCAATCCAGTTTCTCCACATCCTTTTCACTTTCTTCACTCATAGTGCTAGGTGTCTTCTGCCATCTCATTGTAAGTTTAGTTTGCATGAAGGGCAGCCATGCTGAATATCTGTTCAGGTGTTTATTGATCATCTTCATATCTTTGGACACAGAATGTCTCTTCATATCGTTTGTGGATTTTCTAGTTATAGCATTTGGTTTTTTAACTATTGAAATTTGAGAATATTTTTTACATTTTTCATGCTAATTATTTGTTTTCTTTATCATTTTCAAGAATCATTTTCCAGATTTTAGATTGTCTTTGTGACCTTTTGACTCTGCTTTTCACAAATGTTACAAACACGCCTAGTTCCAGAAAGGATGTATCTGGTCCTCAGTCCCAAAACCTCTCTCTTACTTTTATGACAATTTTAGCATGTTGTGTTTTATATTAGTTTTTAGTTTGTTTTCCTTTTAGACCAGAGGTTTAGATCAAGGTATATGTGTGTCTCTGGATCCCAATTCTGTCCAAAGGCCGCCTGTTGTCCTATGAACTGTTCACCATATCATCAAGAAACAGTTGGCCGTATTTGGGTAGTCTGTTTCAGTATTGTATACTCTATTTCACTGACCAACATGTGTAGCCTTCCAGTGGTGCCCACAGAACCCTGCTGTGAGGTAAAGGTGCCACCTTGCAGCCTGGTAAGGTGTGACATCTATGTGCACAGGTAGAATTGAAATCCCTATTTCCTCTGAAAATATTTGGCTGGAGAAGGTTGACTTTGTTTTAAAATATTCTGTTGTATTAGGCTTTCCTTTTTTGTTCCTTGGCTAGGGAGAACAGGTTTTCCTGATTTTGTTTTGTTAGTTTTCTATTGTCTGAATCCGCTGATATTTCCACATCACCGAGCTCTTTGGGTCCTTATCTGAAATTTATGAGGCAAGAGACACTCAGGAAGGTTGTAAACCTGTTGTTCCTTGACTCCTGACATCACTGGGTACTATGTCTGTCATTGTCAGGGACTCTAATGTGACAGTTGGGTAGCACAAGGAAAGATGGTTGTTGGGCTCCCAGGAATTTGCCTCCAGCCTAGATCTTTTCTCTCACATCCTGAAATGTGTGCCGTAATCTCGGTCATCTGCTTTGGTAAGTCTCTGAGGCATTCCAGTGTAACATGGATACAAACAACGGTCACTCTGAATGATGCTCTTCAGCCTTCCTGCTACACAAGGAGGAGAACCTACTTAACATCACTGTTTCCTCCTGTCCCAAGCTATCACATCATCTCACTTATTCTTTTGGAACATGTGTTATGCCTTCCCACTTCTCTGCATCTCTATGCAACAAATCCCATTCGAATACAAGCTATTATCATATGAGATCAAACCTTTCTACAAAAAAAGCTCATCTGATCTTTCCAAATGCTTCCTTCTTATCTCTTCATATTGCAGATCGAACAATATTTTCATAACATTGTTGTTATTACTTGGTGATTTAAATTGCTTATATAGTAGTGTTATTTTGTGGGGAGAAGGAGTAAAATGGGCCTCATGTTTACCAGGCTTGTTGCAAACTTACTATGTAGCCAAGATGATCTTAGATTCCTGATCCTCCCAACTCCACCTCTCCAGTTCTGAGATTACAGTTTGCTCCACCACACCCACATTTATGAAGTACTGGGAGTGGAATTCTAGGCATAGCATTTAACAGGCAAATAATCTATCAGCTGATCAATATCCCCAGACCCTAACGCAATGATTTTGAAAGCTCCTTAATCCTACCTGGAGTTTTTGCACATTCTATCACAGAGCCTAACAAATGCCCACTGGTGGTTTACTGTAGTGCTCTGACATTTGGGAGTCCAGCCCTCTAGGTTCAAGTCACCTAATGAGCAGCAGCAGATTCTAAATGTCTGAGTCCTCAGTGGAGCAACCACCGGTAAACCCTTATAACAAGGATCTTAGTATACTAACGACTTTACACAGATTTATGTGTGTTGTATGGTTATATGGGGATTTGACACAAAAGTAACAGTAAATGTCAAATACAAACAACCTATCATTTCTTGTGTTGAATAAATTTATCTCCTCAATAATTACTATGTGCTTATAATATATTCTTACATTCCCAAGAATATCAGCATTTTTAGATCACCAAGCCACTCCTTACATCTGCTGTAAATCTAGAAAATAGTCTCAGCATTTTTTCAGAATGCTAGTTTTGGAGAAAGGCTAGTCCTATGTTTATACCAAAGTTAATTTTGGAAGCACAGTGACAGAATCATAACAAGCTTACTATGCGGTTTTCCCAAATAAATATTAAATTATCACCAGCTATTCACTATATGGCTACTTTTATTTTATTTTCCATATGTACCAGCGCACCATAGCTATATTGTTTCAGATGTGAAGGCCATTAAAGGAAGGAGGAGTGCTTCACTCTCTCCTGAGAACCATACATTTCACTTTGACTTATTTTTAAATCATAAGATTTTCAGCAAGAAATAGGGTATATTGAGGAAGATTTCTTTTTAAATCATTAATGTGTTATTTTATTTATGTTGTATGAATTTGTGTAAACATGTGTGTGCCTGGATACACATACAGAACTCAGAGGACAAGTTGTGGAAGTGGGTTCTCTCCTTCCATCATGTGGTTATCAGGGATCTAATGCAGATCTCTAGGTTTAGTGCGAAGTGCCTCTATCCACTGAGCCACCTTGCCAGCCTGAGAGGATTTATCACAAGGGAATTATCTTAATATTTATCACTGGATCAGCACAAGAAAAGGGAGAGTAACAGGGAAGAAGAGGAAGATGAGAACACAGAGAGGGAGAAAGAGAGGAGGAGGAGAAAGGTGAGCGAAACAAAAACAGTCAAAAGGGTAGGAGGACAGAAACAAAAGCAGATCTAGCTCGGACAAGCAATGATATAGCAACAAACCTGGAAAACAATTTATGCCCTGGATTTTAAATAACACAAAACTTCAGAGAGAGGCCTTAAGTCACTATGTCTGTGATCTAGGATTAAGTTCACTTTTGAGTCAATTCGCAAAGCACAGCACAGCAGAAGCTTGTGTAACATCCAAGGACCAGATGGAGCCCTTGTTGTAGCTAATACTTCCTTTCATTTGCAGAAGAGTTCTAGTGTAATTCTTATTTTTATAAAGTTTATTGAAAACAAGCAAAAAAAATATTAAAATGGAGGCTTTCATTTTGTAGGGCTCCCTAAACATTTCAACTGTGATATTTACACAGTGAAATCTGTTTCTTCAATATTATTCTTAGTTTACATTTTTCCCTAATTTGGATGCTTCTCTCAGGTACTTGAAATTCTGTGTGGGTTTTCTGCACCTGATTTACCATGGCAGTTGCCTTGCCAGGGAAGAAAGGGGTGTCATTTCATGAAGACAGATCCATGACAAGTTTCCAAGAGAGATCAATTTGGCCAGCTGTAGTTTTATCAGCTTTAAAAGAGAAAAGTACATCTGGCACACTAGAAATGTTCAGGAATTTGTAAGATATTAGACTTTTCTAAAACTACTTTCAAAACTCAATTCACAGTATAAGACAGAAAAGAGCAAAAAAGGTTTTGTAGATTTTTTCCTGATTAAAGAACCCTAGGATATTTGTGGTAGTTTGAATGTAATTGACCCCCACTTTCATAGGGACTGGCATTATTAGGAAGTGTGACTTTCTTGGAGTGGGTATGGCCTTGTTGGAGGAAGTGTGTCGGTGTAGGAACAGGCTTTGAGGTTTTATACACTCAGGATACTGGCCAGTGTGTCAATCAACTTCCTGTTTCCTACAAGGTGTAGGACACTTGGCTATTTCTCCAGCGCCACGCTAGCCTGCATGCTGTCATGCTCCCTGCGATGATAGACTGAACTGTAAGAGAGTCCCCTCAATTAAATGTTTTCTTTTTAAGAGTTGCCATGGTCATGGTATCTCCTCACAGCAATGGTAAACCCTAGGACAATATTCTTAAAACTTCTGAAACACGGGTGCATAAGATACTTTTCTCTTGCTGTGAGGAAATGCTAGGGCCAAAAGCAACTTCAAGGAGAGAAGGGTTTGCTTTGACTCATGGTTCCAGCGGGAGAGAATCCCTTGTAGTGGAAAGTCAGGGCATGCTGGCAGAGCAGGAAGCTGGCTGGCCATATTTTCATATATCAATACAAAGCAGAAAAAGAGCAAAAAGTGAGACGAGGCTATAATATCTCAAAGTCCACCCCTGGCATGTATTCCCTCCAGCAGGACTCCACTTCCTAAAGGTCTCATGACATCCCCAAATAGCACCACCAACTGGGGAACACATATGTCAATCACGAGTCTAAGAGGCACATTCAGTCTTCAAAGCACCACAATTAGCAAGAGTGAAAACTACGAACATGTAAGATCTGTCAAATGTCTAACAAAAGAAAAGATCGATGTAAGGACCCACATAGTCAAGCAGTTTATAGTGATTAAATTAAATCCTAAACTAAAAAGTGGGAGGTGTTGGCATTTTTTAGTGTGAAGACAGAGGGAGCTGTGACAGGATTCCACTCTACAAACACTCTTGGCTATTTGAAGACTTACAATAATATCCAGCGGCTATATCTAAAGTGCACTGAGAGCTTTCTATGTGGCAGTAAGTGCTTTTCTGTCATGTGATCCTCTCAGTAATGTCAATATGACATATGGTAAAGAAAGAGATCCAGGAATGGAGACAGTAAGTCTCTCATCAAAGGCAGGAAACAGTGATGCTCAAAACCCAGACTTGAGATGTGGATCCTAGAGCCTGCAGCCTGAGCTCTGTGCATGGAGCCTCCTCCAGCCACAGCAACTCCCAAGTGCACAGCACTTTCCACGAACCAGGCACATAAATGTTTCCTACGTTGGGCCTCTTAGAACATCTAACAGCTGAGAGTTTGGTATCCAATTTAAACTCAAGAAAATGAAGTCGCAGCAAGAGCAAGATTAGAACCTGTGCTTTTATCTTGTGTTTCCATCCTCTCTTCTCCCAGCTTTACTGAAGTCTGGACCCATAAAGTGCCTCATAGAATGAGTGGGAAGGCCCAATAGCAAAAATAACTGATTATAGTTTAAGAAGTTAGAATAGAGACTCGAGAGGTTTTCCTCAGTGCGGGTGTTCAATTCATTTTATTGAATAAGTTATTGGTTGAAGAAAGGCCAAAGCAAGTCGAGGGCCAGTTTTTGTTATTCTGACCTCTCTTGAAGGTCAGCATGTATTATAAAATACAAACTTCATTACTCTCTTTTGAGACAGAATCTCACCTCTGAGACCAGGCTAGCCAGGAACTAAACATGTAGCCCAGGCTGCCTTTAAACTCATAGTCTTAGCCTCTGGAGCACTGGGATTCACAGGTATGAACCACAGCGCCAGGCTTTAAAGTTACGCTTTAGAACAACCACAGCCAAACACTGTTTTAGAAAATGCTTTTGTCTGGAGCCAGAGTTCACTGTCTCAGATGTGCTTGCAAAAATTTTCATTTGAGTTCTCATACTTCAGAGAGGTCTGCTTAAGTCATATTGGTGGGATGTCCAGCTCGACCACGTTTTCATTAAAACAGCGACGCCTGTATCAGCACAGGACACTGCTCTGTTCTAAGGTGACCCTGAACAGTTTCTTCAGTTGTAACTTGGTGCAGCCTTACTTGGATCCGGCCTATCACATTTAAAACACATTTTATTCTACTTTGCCCACAACTATGTCCCTCTAGATGCTGTTGAAGACTGTAAGACTAGCTAGTGTAAAATCCTCCTCATTGATCTAACTGCTGAGACCTCATCAGATAAAGATAACTCTGCCCCTCTCCCTACCTGCTTCTCTTATAGACGTTAACACTTCATCTCAGAATTATCATGTCTCAGATCATAATTTAGGAAATGTGACTTGCTTTTCCATCCGTGGGACTACAGGGGGCAGTATGGCACGTGAAAACACGGTCAGCAATGTGCTTGTGTGCTCAGTGCTTTTACTGAGTCATGTGTGAAGTGAATTATGGCTATCTTTGTTAAAAACAACTTTCTGTTTGCTAAGCATATGACAGTAAATTGGTTACATCTGTTGTTCTTGTTGCTTCGTAAATTATCTTTTGAAAGAATTTGTTATTATAACATGTTAACTTTTATCCAAACTCTCATCCTAAGGAGTCTGCCTTCCCAGAAGAGGAAAATGGCTTTTCAGGCACTGTCATATCGAACTTAAGTTCTGTTTTTTCACCTCGAAATGCATCAGTAAATATGCTCTCAGTAACAGTTTTGAGCAGCTCTAACTTGTTCAGCAGAGCCGCTCTTCTCTCAGTAGAGACATTCCGGCCAAATGTAACTGGGAATTCATTTGAGACAGAATAGATGGACATAGTGGTGCTCCTAACACTTTCTTCTCATTGCAGCCCAGTTAGCCAAAGTTCTTGATTACTAAGTTTTTCCATTGATCCACAATGACCCACACTGGACTAGAAAAAAAATCGACTGAAAATACATTGTGGTAACTTCCTTCAACAGCCCTAAAGCCACGTCTTCTCCTAGTGACCACTATTGTTTTTTATTTATAGGGACCGAGCCCCTTTCATTTTTACTTCAGAGATGGAGTATTTTATTACCGAGGGTGGAAAAAATACACAGCATTTTCAAGACTTTGTGGAGCTTTGCTGCAGAGCTTATAACATTGTCAGGAAACACAGCCAGCGGATCCTGAGCCTTCTGGACATGGTAAGTCCCTTGGAGAAATAACAACAGTCCTGAGCTTCATTCGTGTCTCCTCCAGTGATCCATTTCTCCTAACGGCCTGGACTTCCCCACAAAGAGCTTTGAAAACAGAAAGGAGTGAGCAACAGAACATGTTTAGTGACAATTTAATGTTAGTCCAGCGTTGTCATCTCTGACACTGCCATCATAGGGTGTGTTCAGGGGAATTCCTGCACAGGGTTGACTGAGGTTCAAGGAAAGTCATTTTTAAAATAACATCTTTGATTGCATTGTCCCCTTTCAAAAAACTGCCACAAAAGTATGTGATTAACAAATGATGTCAACTTCATGATGAAGATGAGGCAGACTCATCCTGGCTCCCTTGTCTCAATATCTGTTTGCCTTTGAACACTTGAGCACTATTCAGATTAAGAAATGAAGAGTCAAGAATACAAACTCTGGGGTTGGAGAGATGTCACAGCAAATTAAAAGCACAAACTTCTGTTGCATAGCACCTGAGTTCAGTTCTTAGCACACTCATTGGGTGGCTCCCAAATGCCTGTACCTCTAGCTCCAGGGATCTGATGCACTCTTCTGCAGCCTACAGGCACCTGCATGCCAATAGGCACACAACTACATACAGATACATACATATACATTTAATTCAAAGCAAAATAAGTCTAAAAATGTGACTGATTAATTAGTGATTGGACTATAAGCTGATGCATTTAGTGGCATATATCAGGTCTACTGAGCTGTGATCCTATCTTCGCTGGGTCACAGAGAACTCCATATTTCATTCCAGAGCCCACTGCAAAGAGATGAGGAATAGCCACATAGTAAAAGGGAAGAAGAATCCAATAGAATTATCTTTTGGAAAATGATGCAGTGATTTCTTTGAGTGCCCATTAATGTGTGATTTGGAGTCAGTCAAACACAACAGGCTTGGAATTTTCAATTCTGCTAGTTATTAAGGAGACAAAATTAGTGTTTAGTGATTTTGAATGCCAGCTTGGTGCTTTAATGGTTATATTCTTTGGATTTAACCCTAAATACAGTTTCCTTTTTAAATGAGGATAATAGCTCTTATGGAATTAATGGATACATGACCTAGTAATGAATGCATCATATGGAACAGACATTCTAAGATATTAATAGATTAATTTTTATAGCTCTAGTTCATAATTAACATAAAGAACTAATGATAGTCTTCCATATAGTAGAGTTTAGTTAATTAATTCAATCTCATATTAATGAGATCATGGTTAATTTAAATTAAATACTGTCAGGCTAGGGATAAATTTCAGTAGGTAAAGTGACAACCTAGCACTGCAGACAATTGGGTGTGAGGGAACACATACATAATCCCAGAACCCAGAAACAGAGAGGAGGGGACAGGAGGACCAGAATTTCAAGCTCATCTTCGGTCACAAAGCAAGTTTGAGGATAATTTGAACTGGATGAAATCCTGACTCAAAGTTCAATCAATCAATCAATTAAAAGGTTGTTGTCCAATACAGGGTCATACACACATGTGAAGAATTTAAATTTGTATTATTATTGGTTAAAGCCGAAGATTCAGTTTCTCAACTTCATTAGTTACTTCTCCACAATTCAGATTTTTAATGCATCCTTCTGTTTTGTTTTCATTTGTTTGTTTGTCTATTTGTTTTTCCTGTACTGGGAATTAAACACCAGTATCTTTTTTGTAACAAGGATCTCCAAGTTAACTTTCCAACTTTAACCAGTGATTCTTATTTGTTGGTCTGTGTTCTAGGTCGAAATTATATTAATCTCTACTGCTTTTATAGCTGATTCCATGATACAGAGAAAACTTTATGAGTACTAAATCCTCAAAATTGGCTTTATTTGTATAGTAGATATCCAGGTACCATCAATTCTAATGTCCTATTAACCTCAGGTATGATCTAGTTGGATTTTCCAAAGATCTTTATCATGAATCCATGAGCTCTCAAGGACTCATGGATTGTCAGGGACTGTAAATTATAAGATATCATATAAAACCCAGAGTCTTAAATTTTTCAGTTGAATAGTAATGATAAAATTTGCATATATAAGTAACAGGTGCCCAGTGTTTATAAGTGATAATGATGCTATAGAAACTACAGGAAAGGAGTTCCATTTCCAATGAGTGCCTTAACTAGACGTAGATGTCCAGAGCAAAAGCCCATAAGCAGAGTATTATGGAACTGTTTCTCCGGTGACATTAAATTATGCTGGATGACAATTAAGCTTGATAGGCTAATATGTTTTCAGATCATCTCAGTGAAGAGGAACATCTTGTTGAGGCTTTTTCTTTTGTTTAAATAAACTTTCTGCGTTCCTTTAAAAATATTCATCAAGGTAATTAATCATTAAATAACTTAAATGTTAGGCCAGGCATGGTGGTTTGTGCCTGTAATTCTAGCAGTTTGGAGGCTGAGGCAGAAAACTTACAGCTCCAAAGCTATCTTGTCTATAACCACAAAAGCAAAAGTGTTGTAATATATTTAATTCAAAGGAAATAAAGAGGCTGTAGAGATTGCTTACTAGTTAAGAGTGCTTGCAATGGCGTTCAGTTCCCAGCACCTGCATCCAGCAGCAACTTACCAAGACCCTGTAAATCCAGTTCGGGGGAATCTAATGCCCTCTTCTGGCCTCCGTGGATACCCACCCACAAATGTGCCACACACACACACACACACACACACACACACACACACTACATTTCAAGAATCAATATATAGTGCTTTAATCCTGCTTTGAAATAATTTCTCACATAAATAATGAGGTCCACCTGCCTGAGATTTAGTTGACTCTATCTTGACTTTTAGGATAAGGGTCATACATTAGCAGTGGAGGTCACTCACACATGCTAAGTAATAATTTTAGATTTAGACTCTTACAGAAACAGAAATAAGAATCAGAGGCAATGCAGACTACTTAATCCACAGATAAATCCACACACAACTGAAGTTGTTTCAGTTTCTGGTCATATACTTCCCAGCTCCCCTGCTTTACTCCAGTGTGTATCATATGGGACTCTTTAGATAAAGTCTTCAGTGAATATTTCAGGACTACACACTCTCTAACTAAAGCTTCCTTTAAGAATTAAAACAAAGCTTAAGTTCATGAAAACTTGCTTTCTACATACACGTTTAATATGGCTTTCTTCCTCCATTCTGACTCACATGTTGACATCTTGAAGCACGGTTCAGTGCACTACACCATGACCCAGTTACAAGTTGAGAAATGCTTGGCACAGGTCATCGAGGCTGGGTTCTGTGAGTAATCGATACCCAGGATCACGAGGCATGGGCATTCAGTGGGTTCAATGTGGAGTTAATGACCCATCCTCGGCAGAGAGCATCTTGTTGCCAAATATCTGCAGTGCTTTTGTTTTCTCATGAGGAAAGCAAGGAAAATTTAATCTATGTAATTCCCATCTCACTTAAAAGCAACATCTGTAGGAGACCCGAGTGTGTTGCTGGCTGAGTTCACTAGCATAAAAGCCTGTATTTCGTCAGCTTTTCTCCCATTAAAGAAAATCAATATCAACTATTATGGAAGACTCTCAAAGAACACAGGGACCATTCAACCAGTTTCAAATGTTTATCACTCCCATTATTATATCAGATATTTCTCAGTGGAAATCTTTGTAGCAGGTAAGGAAAAGACACTGCTTCTCTGAGCAAAGTTACCAAAATAGAGCAGACTTAGTAGAGTAGAAACAAAAGTGCTGGTCTTAAAGACAAATGACTCATCCATCCAGTGTTTGTGTCTGTTCATACCTACCTGTTTCAGCTGTCCTCTCCCTTCCCCACTGCCACAGATATCCACATCACTCGTGCACTCCAGAAAAAACCTGTGAACAGACATAGTTCAGTAGGAACATATATGGAGCCATCCATATTCTCCGGTATTACCATACTCAAAGACCCTCTCCAAGGAACGGGAAAAACAAAGGGTGTTTTGGGACTTGCTACCATCAGTCAGTCACATGATGGAGAGTTGGATTCATCTCGTTTGTCAGAGTCTAAATGTGTCATCTTGCATAGATGACAGATAATACAGAGATGAATAGACAGACAAACAGATTATGGGCAGAGGAGAGGGTAAGTATACTATGTATCCCCATAGAAAGTATTTGACAGAGTCCTGACCAAGCTGTTGTGAATTCAGAGAAATGAGAATGACATTCAGACTCCACAGAAGTCTGTTCATAGCAAGTGCATGATCCTGCAATAGTTAAAAAGAGAATATTCCTCAGTTATTTCAAAGATGTCTCTGGAACTCCCGGTACTGGAGATAGGCTTAAAAGCTAACCTAGATTCCACTTGCCATGGGAAATGTTTCTCTGGGGCAGAATTTTGTATTTATTGGTCAATATTAAATTTGCAAGTAGTTGAGTTTTAAAGCCTAATAACACTCAGTGTTTTTCTAATCACTTATTCACCCATCCATGTAGTCATGATCCATCAGATATTCATTAGGTACCAATTACATATATAGCACCATGATAAACAACATAAGCAATCTCAACACTGAGTAAAGATTCACTTTCGCTTCTCAAAGAACTAATCTGACATGAACAAAACACAATCACAACTGGAAGACAGTACTTTAAAAGAGATTGTAAGCACAGACAGCTCTTTCATTCCCAGCCACCCAGACCCAAATAATCACACAGAAAGTATAGTAATTACAGTGCTGCTTTACTAATGACTCATGCATATTTCTAGTTAGCTCTTACATCATAAATTAACCCATTTCTATTATTCTGTATATCATCGTGAGGCTGTGGCCTACTGGTAAATTTCCAGCGTTCCATCGTCTTTCTACTTCAAGATCTACATGGTATCTCCTTGTCTCTGCCTACTCTCTATATATATCTCTTCTAGCCTGGCTATATTTTGTACTGCCATAGGCCAAAGCAGATTTATTTATCAACCAATAAAAGCAACACATATATAGAAGGATATCCCACAACAAGAAGTGATATGGGAGTCCTCTCTGTGTGCTGTGATTACCATTAATGAATAAAGAAACTCCCTTGGCCTGTTGATAAGGCAGAACTTAGGTAAGTGGGGAGGACTAGAATAAATGCTGGGAGAAAGAAGGGCAGAGTCAGATAGACACCATGGAGCCGCTAGAGTCAGACGTGCCTAATCTTTGCTGGTAAGCCACTGCCATGTGCCAATATATAGATTAATAGAAATGGGTTAAATTAAGATATAAGAGTTAGTCAATAAGACGCTAGAGCTAATGAGCCAAGAAGTGTTTTAATTAGTATAGTGTCTGTGTGGTTATTTTGGTTCTGGCTGCAAGGACAAACAAGTGGCTAACTTCTCCAACAAAGTGGTCAAAGCAAGACAAAGGTTTCTAGTAGATATGAAAGAAAAAGGAAAGACAGTCTTAGCCACGAGAAAAGATAACTATACATTCATACATATATATACATGTGTGTGTCTCTGTGTGTGTGTGTTTGTGTGTGTGTGTGTGTGTGTGTGTAGTGACTAAAGTATGGTGCTTTGGAAATGGATGCTACCCATCATTGACTAGTCTGTGACACAGATAGAGACTTCTATGGATAATAAGAGAGAAATGTCATGTTTTACATATTGAAAGTGTAATTATCAAACTGCAGATATCATTTTAAGTGCATAGACAGATGAGAAATGAACAGGTGTCTGTAATGAAGAGTACCATCATCTTGGATTTGGGGCTGACAACTCAGAAGTTATAAGATTAGCTTCTACACCATCAGGTAGAGGAAAAAGTTATTGAAAACATTTAGACATTGTAACATTTGAACTATTGTGATAGTGGCATCAGGGAAAGCTGCAGAAGGAATGTGGTAAGCTACTGAATGCTTTTAATGGAACTAAGTCACTGTTGTTGAGAATCAGAAAAAAAGAGGGAATAGAATGTGGATTTCTTGCTGGTTGAGCACCACTGTAAGTGGAGTTAAGAGATGGGAAATAGGAGACGAGATGAGGGTAAAGAGAATTTCCTCTTTTTTCCTGTACATGGTTCTAAGTATGTGGTCATGCCTGGCAGCAAGCACCTTGACCTGATGAATCATCTCACTGGCCCAGAATTATTCATGTTTAGACTTGGTAATGTTGAGATGTCTAGGACAACCCAGGAGGACAGGCAAGTGACATCTCTAGGATTGCTGTGTTTCCTTGGTTTCAGTTATCATCTGCATGCTAATCAGGCTGCATCTGCAGCTATGACGTTGAACTGTTTAATCTCTCAGTGTATCCAATCATTTCTAATTTGTCCATATATTCCATGTATGTGTATACATATATATGTGTGTATGTATTCATATATGTGTGTACATATATGTGTATATATATATATATGGTTTCCATATATATTAAGTTTTTTATTTTCATATGTGTGAGGGGTAGATAACTCTCAGAGGCCAGAGGCATTGGATCTCCTGAAGCTATAGTAACAGGAGGATGAGTTACTGTTAGCAAGTGACTTCAGGTTCTTTGCAAGAACAGCCCAAACTCTCAATTGTGGAGCGGTCTCTCCAGCCTCACCTCTGTATATTTAAATCCAATAATGTCTCCATTGCAAGCCAACTCCTAGCCCAGCCTCTTCTTTGGTCTCTGGTAACTCAACTTTAAGTTTAACCAAAGAGCTCTCTTTACCATATCAGGCCTTGTACATGCCAACTAGCAGTCATTGATGTTGAAGCACATGTTCTGAGCTTTAGTACTGCTGAAATTCCCTACCTTGTCTCTTTCCATAGCTGTCTCTTGACATTGAGACACATGATAGTCTGTGTTCCAGAAGCGCTGCTGGGATCTCTCTGTGAGTACAACAAGAGCATTGTGGTCTCTTCTGTGCAAGTGTTTCTCAGCCTTACTGGACCATGGCAAGAATAGTTGTAAAATCACTTGTTTCCCATAGTAATCCTCTATTACTTCATCCGTCCTTCACCACAATACACACATTTCATCCGCTATTGATAAGATTAACATCTCATTGCATGGGTGTCTTTAGTCTAGGGCAGAACATTTATCATATTAGTCATAGAAGTATTGATAATATCTCTCCCCTTTCCTTCTCCCTCTCCTCTACCCTCTTCCACCTTTTCTTTTTCTACTTCTTAGAAAGAAATAATAATGCAAAAATGTTTTCCTCAAAAATTTGCCTACATGTAAAAAGAATAAAATCCCTCCACTTTTCAGTGCACTGTAAACAAAATATCTTCTTAAAGATGAGAAAAACTCACAAATTTATCCCTAGTTATTTATTTGATTAAATAATATTTAACAAATATACTTGCTATTTCTGCAGAAAAAAATATATGTTTGTAGAGAATGAGCTGTAGAATCAGAGATGTTGCTTTTATATTGCGTCCTGCACCGCTGACCTGGACATATCACCCACTCTTCTACAGCACAGCCTTGTGCTCTTGAAACGAATATTATATGCATTTTGTGAACCAATGTATGATGGAAAAGATTTAGATTCTCCAAGAACATGTCAGGTAATTGTGTGCCCCTTTAGATGTGAGAAAATGGAGGCTTAAGAGATTCTAAGGAACTTTCTCAAAATTGATCAGATTTTAAATGGTGGGCCCAAAAGTTTGGACAAGGGATTGATCATGTGGTCATGTCTTCTTCTCTGCTTTTTGATGAGAATGCAGTGGAATTATTACTGTGCAAATACTTTACCAACTGTAATGGGTCTTTGTGTTATTGCTGTTTATCCCCACTACTAGCTAAGAGAGGTCTAAAAGCATTGAATTATGTCCATTCATGCAGACAAAATGAAGGCATATTAAAACAAATGTAAATGTTCGCATGTCTATCACCAGAGTGGGCCACATAAGCTTGATTTTTGTCTGAATTTATTCTTTCCTTTTTGTTTTGGGGCTCTGTTGATATGAAGATGCTGCATGCAGGACTGCCTGAGCTAAGTGGAACCGAAGACCTGAAATATGTGTATAACAATCTCCGTCCACAAGACACAGACCTGGAAGCCACAAGTCATTTTACCAAGTAAGATCAGCTGAAAATGTGCATGGATGTTCATGTGTGTTGACATATGCTCCACTTTTGAGGTGATCTCGGGTTAGCTAGTCACTGACAAGAAGCTCACATATCTAGAACCATCTGGGTCCCCATTTTCAGAGAACAGAAGCAGAAAAGTGTGTATGTCTATAAGCAGAAGGCCTTAGCTGGTGTCTCCACAGATGCCAGTGTTTGCTAACCAGCTTCTTTGTCTAGCAGATTGCTCAATAAGAGGTCATTTCAAAGAGCAAGGGCTGACATAAATAAATTGGTTGTTCTACTTGAACTCTGTCCAGAAAAACAATTTGGAGAAAGAGATTTATGAAGAGAAACAAGCCCGCTACTTTCATCTAAAAACAATACAAATATTGGGATATTTAGTCAAAGACCTGTGACTGTCATCTAGCTTTAATCTATTTTTCATTAAGCAAGCCTGAGAAACACTTGTGTACTTCAAGGTGAGACTCTCACCAGAATGCAGAGAATATCAGTTAGACTCCAAGGGTCTGGACAAAGGACAGTGATTTTTTTTTTATAATGGAACACCCTACAGGGATTTTTTCTTCTTTTTGAATGGGGAGTAAAATTCTCAGACTACTTCAAGTATTCAGGAAATGTCAACTGTAGTTATCCCTGTGCACAGTTAAAGGGAAGCAAACAGAACTCTTTCTTGCCTGTGACTCTTCAGAGTGACTCTTACTTGAATCTCTTAATCATTTTCAACACAGATTGCATTATTTTCACTAGAACGTGCTCTTTGGAAGAAACATCAGCTAAATTAAAACCCTTCCTGGGTTTGAATTTCCTCCCCCATTTCCATACTGTACAATAAAGAACGTCTTCTCATTGCGGGGGGCAGTGAAGCTTCAACCAGGCAGAACGTCACTGGCATCAGGAACTTCTTTCTCATGAACTTCAGCAGACAGGCAGCGGGACTAGCAACGAAATTTAAGGCCAGTGACAGAATCAAAGAATGACAGACAGGGAAGGTCCTTGATTGCTGATTGTGACAATAAACATTCAAAGGAGAAGCCTGAGATGCAGAGGATTAAGGGCCCTCCCTGTCACCCTCAGAAACAAGAAGACCTCTTATCCAGCTCTCAACTTTCTGTTCCGGTATCTTTCCAGGAGTCAGTCCTGGAAACTAGATAATATTACTAAGTAACACTAAGCAGAGAGCCTGCTAAGATGAGAGTTTTTTCTGCTACCTATTTATTCTTTTTGTAATCTGCCATTAGAGATCCATTAGGAAAGACTGGTAGGAGTCTTTGTTTGTTTGGTTTTTCACTCTTTAAAAAATATCCTCATCTCAGAAGACTGAGACAGGAGAACTGCCATGAATTCAAAGTTAGCTTGGATTTTATAATTACTTCCAGATGAGCCTGGCTACAGTGAAAGGCCCTGTCTCAAAGCAGCAAGAACTAAACTAAATAATCTCTTAATTAAATATATACATACACACACATAAAACAAAATCACAAGTATTTAATACTGACTATGACTCGTAACTAGTTTATGGCATAAGTAGCATATCCCCTTGGTTTCAGGGTCCAGGAGATCTCAAGTTATTTCAGCTTCTGAGAACAGGCACCAAGGAAAGCCTACAACCTCACCTTGGAAAGAATAGGGTACACAGCACACATCCTGCAGGTCCAGGGAGCTCAAGAGAGCACCAGTGATCATACCACAAGAGTTTAGTCCTATTAATTATTCATAGAACAAATGAGTTTACATGACACCCAAATAGCACCACAATCAGGTTATTCCTTCAAAAGAGAATTCCAATGGAATCCCATTCTTTCTGAGTACTCTGGTGTCACAGACAGAATGACTGACATGAAAGGGGTGTAATAGAGACTCTGGGGATAGCTGGATGGGAGCAGAAAAAGCAAAGAAAGGTGTTGTGTGGCTGGGCTGCAGGGTCTGTGTTGGAGAGAACACCTGGCATTATTTGGGTGTTTATGGCACAGTAGTTGACGACTAGCCCTTCCTATCACATAGGTGTATAGATATTAAAGTAGAGATAACAGTAGCAGGCCCTGGCCGAGGAAAACTGTGGACAGACTTCACTAGCCAGAGTCCCATCTTATCTATCTCTTGGTCTGTAAAGGCCATGAGCTTGTGTACGATTAGATTCGCCCTCTATGCAGGATTAAGCAGCATCTAATAATGTAAAATGGAAAAAAATCATCCCTGTGTTTAAGAACACTTCATCTTCCATTCCCTTTCTCTTCCTTCATAGCCTTCAAATCTGAGTGGCTGTGTCAAACTTACTCATCCCTCCCTACCCCTAAAGCAAATTCTTCCAGGACAGATAATTTTCAAGACGTAACATTCATCCTATAGTTGTCTATTTAACTCATATATAAATCACAAAATTCTAGAGGAGGCATGCGACCTTACTTTCGATCCTTCTTAAATATCAGATTCTAGATAACTAATATAACACTCATGAAGCCTTGTTATTTAGCACTCATTAATCTTTCTTCTCAAGACAATGCAGGATAAGCTCTTTTATGTACTATTTATTGCAATTATATTTTGTCTTGCATAATTTCATCCTAACTAATATTTTGGATGGTTACATCAATTTCTCCCAAGTAAAGCAGGACAGGTGGTATATTCCAACTTGCCCATTCCTAACAAGATCTGAATGTGGAACAAGCCCTATTTGAGGAAATGTACAACTGAAGCACCCAAGTGCAACCAAGAATATGGAAGACATTTAACAATAAGCTGACACCCACAGTAGAGTTTGTTATACATCAGGCCCTGTTGAAAATGCTTTTCATAACCTTCATTGTCATAAAAACACTGTGAAATAGTAAATTTCCTAACTACATATTTAGATTAATAAAGCAAAACCCAAGAGAAATGAAACACATTGCAAAACATCGTCAACAAGAGGCAGTCATATGATGGCTAGAAGGAGGTGTTCTAGGATGTGGAGCATCAGCCAGGAGTCATCTCTTCAGCAAGCAGGTGCTCAGATACCTTTCAGTTCATAATCCAGGTCATGGTTTAATCAAAATGTCCTTCACCCTTTGGCAGGCGCTAATCCTCATATCTGAATTCACCTAATCTCAGCAAAAATAGAAACACTTCTCCCACAATAGTATCTCTACCCACCGCTAAGAGCTCCTTGGATTTTTTTGGGTGAAATCTACTGTAGTTCCTGCCTTTGTAAACTCAGGTAGGATCCTCTGCAGTGAAGACTCAGGTTGGATTCCTCTGCAGTGGAGACTCAGGTAGAGTCCTCTGCAGTGGAGACTCAGGTAGGATCCTCTGCAGTGGAGACTCAGGTAGAGTTCTCTGCAGTGGAAACTCAGGTAGAGTTCTCTGCAATGGAGACTCAGGTAGAGTTCTCTGCAGTGGAGACTCAGGTAGAATCCTCTGCAGTGGAGACTCAGGTAGAGTTCTCTGCAGTGGAAACTCAGGTAGAGTTCTCTGCAGTAGAGACTCAGGTAGAATCCTCTGCAGTGGAGACTCAGGTTGGGTTCCTTTGCAGTGGAAACTCAGGTAGAGTTCTCTGCAGTGGAGACTCAGGTAAAGTTCCTCTGCAGTGACTTCCCAGAAATCACTTTCCTTCTTGTCTCATTTTTGGCCCATTCCCAGATGGATTGAAATGGTGTCTCTATTTCCTTCTTAGCAAAATCTCCCTTGAGATTCACTCTTTATTAATCCTCAAGAGTCTTCCTAGCACATATTATCCTAAGATTTCAGCAGCACACGTTTTTATTATTAGATCTGATGTGTCTGTTCTGATCTTCTTCAGGTTCTTTGTCCAGGATGAACAACTTGGGGACATTTCCTTGTCCTCATTTCATCTAGCACAAAGAAAAACTTGATATGGAAGGTCTAGAAACATCTATCATTTGTGCCTGTGCTTCTTTATAATACAAAAAGAGACTTCTTCCTATGATCTATTATTTGAATATTCTGAATTTCTTAAATATGCATTATTTCTTCTTTCAGTCTTTAAACAATGAATAGAGTAGGTTTAAAAATCTAAGTCAATTATGAATGATAAAGCAACTTACGAAGAGCATTTGGGTTTTAAATAAATGTTAGGAATTATAGGTACCTCTTTACAATCATCTTTGAGTATACAAAACATACTTGCTCCAGAATCTTCCAAAGATAGCCAGATCCAAAGATGGTCAAGTCTCTTATGGAACGTGACATATTGAGTATACATGACCTATGGTATCCTCTTATTTTCCCCTGGTCATCTCTAGATTGCTTTTATAGTAATACAATAAAAATATAGTCTTACATTGTAATATATTGATTAATATATAAATACTTTTATAGTAATACAATGGAAATGGTACATAATCTACTGTTACTCAAAGGCTAATGGCAATAAGGAAAAGTCTGTCTATGTTCTGTACAGAAAAGTTTTTTTTCAAAATATTTTTAGCCCATGGGTAGCTGAACTTGTAGCTTTAGAGGTCACAGATAGAAATATTCAAGTGCACTTTTGTATAAATGATATTGTCCTCTTTAGCTGTGTTCTCTAACATCACATGGATTTTAGAAGTTAAAAAGGAAATGCGTACTCACAGATAAAGAAGTAAGTTCTGTAAGGAACCCATCATGGATATTTGGTGCTTTAGTAGAGATCATTAAACACACACACACACACACACACACACACACACACACCTTAATTATATATTGTACATTGTATTTGAAAAAGATACATATAGTCTCCCTGTTTACATCCTTTTATTCTCTTCCTTTGTTCTGAGATTCACAAAACCTTTTGTGCTGATGCTTATTCTGAAGTAATTACCAAGTTCCAGATAAAAATAAGACAAGAGAATCCTCCTACTCACTGTCACCAGGATTACAGCTGGGTTGCGTGAGTGAGGACTGAGCCATGTGAGATGTACCGTTATGTTCACCCTACGTTCCTACATCCTCCCTACACTGTTAGCATCCAGGAAGCTCCCCTTTCAACCCTGCCTGAGACTTGAAAGCCAGCACTGGCTCCATCTATCTGAACAAACCAAGCCACACAGATTGCTTCCTTACCCCTGGAGTGTGTGCATTCAGTTCGAGAGCTGATTGTAAGTATTTCAGAGGATGTTACATGCTGTGAGACTCTGAAATTGATATTGTAATTAATGGTACAGAGAGGAAAAGAAAAATAAAACTTGCTTGCTGGCCATAAATGATTCTTCGCATCACTCCCAATGCTTCTCTCTTCCCTACCTCTCTTATACCACTTCTTGAGGAGGAGCACAGCTGAATGGAATCAAAGTATCATGACTCAGGTCCTACAAATTACTGCTTTCGTGGACCATCTCTGTGAAGCCCACTGCTAGGCAACAAAGAAACCATCCATTAAAATCCTGTCCAAGTGGGTTATTTCAGAATTTTCAATCATCCTCAACCCTCTGGTTTGCTGTCCTCAGAAACAGATAACCTTCTCCACAGATGGACCAGAATAAGTATAGATTCCACCACCCACCGCTCCTCCCACATCTAGACGGTGCTTTTTCACATCACCCATTTCCCTCTCCAAAAGTGAGAGGAAAAATTGTCCATGGATGCCCAGAGACCCTTTGGCCTGCCACACAGACTCTGTGATTCAGACAACATACATTCTACCATTATTTAGCTAAAAGCTACCTTGAAGCAATGTAAAACATCAAACTTAAAAGAAAAAAATCTGACATTTGAAGGATACATGACATGCACAGACCCAAACAGTAAGCCAACAATGTCAGAGACCAACAGGACCTATCTAGTCTCAACTGAAATAGGCCTGCTTTGTTTATTTTGCTCATCATGAGCCACATCCCACTTCCACTTTCCTGAAATTGTGTGGTATGAGTTCTAGGGAGATGCTTGGTTCACTTACATACCTGTCTTTCTTTGTCTTTGCTGGATGGGTCCTTTATAAGAGTTTCCATGGAGCTTGTTGCTTGAGTCTTGTTCTGAGCACCATTGTGTTGGAGGAGGCTGCTTGTTGGTTCCCCGATGCCCTGCTGCCTTAGACCCAAAATAATCACACAGAAACTGTATTAATTAAATCACAGCTTGGCCCATTAGCTCTAGCTTCTTATTGGTAACTCTTACATCTGAATTTAACCCATTTCTCTTCATCTGTGTATGGCCACATGGCTGTGGCTTTCTGGCTAAAGTTCCAGCATCTGTCTCTAGCAAGGCTACATGGCATCTTCCTATTCTACCCTTCTTTCTCCCAGCATACAGCCTATCTTTCCCCACCTAGATCTGTTCTTCCCTGCCAATAAAAGCAACACATAGACAGAAAGACCTCCCACACCACCCTGTCAAAGAACAGCCTAGAGTCTTTTCTCTTGTCAAAGAACAGCCCAGAGTTTTTTCTCTCAAGTTGTCACTTTGGAGAAGAGCCCTAGAAGGGACCATTATGTAGACAAAATGTAGTGGCTCCAGAAGAGATGATTCTGAAGAAGTTGGAATTGTTGACAGTCCCTAATGAGTGTGCACCTGAACTCACATCTTAGCCATAGCCCCTGGAGCTACCCACAGCTACAGACACAGCACAAGGAATCCTGTGTCCCTGCCCTTCTCACTTTATATCTCATGGCCAAATAACAAGACAAGACTGCACAGCCAAAGGCATCCAAACATAGTCCCATGCTTTTGTAGCTGTTTCCTCTCCAGAACTGAGCTAAGGAATGCAGTGTGGGGTAGCAAATTTCTGGATTCCTTTATCATTGCATTAAAATTCCCACTTAGCATCTTACAAATTTCCATATTATAAACTGTTCTATTCCAAAAATAAGGCTCAAAGTTGCCTTTATCTTAGTTCCACCACCTACACCTACAGACATGAACACTTACAGGGAGCAGGAAAGGACTTGGAGGGAGTAACAACCAAGGCACTCCATTTTTCTTAAACATAGAAAACAATTTCAAAGAATGTTCTCAGAATGTCTTTTATCATTCTGAAAGTCCTTCATGGATTTTTAATCTTACTAAAACTCAAACCACACTAATTTTGTGAATCCTTGTTTATTTTTTTGCTTTTTTTAACATGGCAATGTAACAGCTTTTACAATGTGTACTTCCCCCCTCTGTTGGCCAGCCACATTCAATATGATGTGTGATAGCTTAGTTGCTGGTATAAATTCCTGCAATAGGAATATTTATGACAATTTGCCCAGTTTTCCTAAATATCAAGTCAGGATAAAATGAGATGTTGAGTAATAAAAATGTTATTTGGATTTTCTGAAATACTCTGATTCTAAAGGTTAAATGCATTTGAAAAGTTTCATGCACCTACTAACAGTACCAAAAATCATAAGTGAAAAAAGAAGTATCCCAGACAACAGTGGCCCACAGTTGCTCTGTGCTTCAGTTCACAGGCAACAAAGTCCTGAGCCTGTGCAATTTACAGAGCTGCCTAGTCTAATGTAGCAAGAAACCACATGAAAGGAACTTACCACCAATTATAAATACTTCTTTTCATATGTTATAGAGTTGTGTAGCTTCCATATAGCACCATCTATTGCCATGGAATCTTCTCTACTGTTGCATGTTAAGATTTATTTTCCTGTTGAACATAACAATTAATTGCAATATCAACAGTAAAGTAACCTGGCACTGAAGATATGGTTCATTCTGTCCTTTTACGGGTATACTACTCTGTAATCAGAGTAGGCCATCACCCATCTCCTGGGTTCCCCACTCTATTTGCTCAGATCTTACCAGTCTTTACAAAGGTGTCACTGTGAGAAGGTATAATAATAAGCTTTTCATAGCTGAGGCTGAGGAGCCTGATGTTCTTGTTTATATTCAGTCAAGAGCCTCTTGTGACATTTACTTAGGATTCCCCAACTCTGTGGCATTCATTCTGAAGACCTGAAACTTCAAGTTGGGAAACAGTGAAGACATTTAATAAGATTTTCTATGTCCTCTGTGAGCGAGTGTCTTCTCTTTGTGGCAGGGAATCGTCATCCAGGAAATCTCAGCACTAAGCTTGCCTAAACACATCAACACGAGAACACCAAGTGACATGCTAGTGTGGACGGGGGAGCTCTCACAGCTTTACTCCTAGTAAAACTAGAAGTGATGCATGGATAAAGAGAGAGAAGGAGTCAGTCTTCTTCAGGGATAAGTCCTGATCGGTTATTCAGTTCCAGGAGGTCAGCCCTGAACACATATAAGGAACACTGAATGAATTCAGTATGTTGTATTGATAAACTGGATACACACACACACACACAAACATATGACACACACATATGACACACACACATATATATTATTGTGACATATATATGTGTATATATGTATATATATGACATATACATGTATATATGTCACAATAATACATAAAGAATAGAGGGCCATGAATTTGGAAAGGAGTGGGGATTTGTAGGGAAAGAATAAGAGGGGTGAGAGAGAGGGATGACATAAGATTTTTAAAATCAAGTTATAAAGGCCAGAAGGTGCATAGGAAGAAAGGGGGAGAGAAGGAAGAAGATGAAGCAAAGGAGGACGCAGATGCAGCACCAACAGAGAGCTCTAGCCTCTCTAATGGTCTTGTGATAGCGTTCTCCCAGGACCCGAAGAGAATTGCCAAGACTTAGATTCCACCAAACCAATAATTTACACAAGTGATTCTTCTTCTTTCTTTCCCATGTGCAGTTAGCTAAGTTTTGGACTCATAAGCAATCATGTCCTTATTTATTTGGTAGCAGTGGTAATGTTGCATGCTAACATACTACTTCTAGTGATTTGTGTTACCTCTGCTGGTCCCTGAGTCACAGCATGCTTTAATCCCCAAGTGCATTCTCAAGATGCAAGAACTCGGGCTCCTAGCCATTAGAAGTGATGTTCAGTTTGTAAGCAGAGGTAGTGAGCTCAGTGGGAACAGAGCTGACTTTTCTTCAACAGGTGATTTTTGCAACATGCAACTATGCCAAATAATATGAAAAAGAAATCCTGTGTGTAGCTCCTACTGTCCTGACTATGCTGGGCAAATGTAAATGCTTGTTAGCATCAGTGTCTCCAGATTATTGGAAAGACCATTATAAGGAAAATATCCACATACTCATTGCCATGCTTCCAAGCTATGTGGGCAACTTGTCAAGTTCATAAATATTAGAACAACATACCTTATCCTATTCAAAGGACAAAACATAAAATTTGTGTTTCACATGTACACAAATCCTTTGCATACATGTGCAACCCGTCATTACAAGTTCTCTTTGATACCTCTTAGTGTTGAGTTTTCACAAATAGAAGTGTTACCAGCAATCAGAAGCCTGAAGCCAGAGGAGGAGCAGATCAGGGTCAGCCTGAGCTACAGCAAGATACGTGGTGGATAAAATGTGTAGGAAGGTGTCTTTTATCACACGCACAGAATGCATTTGCAATGATTGTTTGTTGAACACATGATTTAAATTCTGTGTGTGTTTGCTGAGTGTATGCATGTGCATCATGTGTGTGCAGAGGCCAGAAGACTGTGTCAGATCCCCAGAACTGTAGTTATAAGCTGTTGGAAGTTACCTAGTGTGGGCTTTTCTGGGAAACAAACGCAGGGCCTCTGCAAGAGTAGCCATCTCTCTTAATCACTGTTCCTGTATAATACAGTTTTAAATCACACCATTTCACTTAAAATATGTATTTGAATATTTTGGCATATATAATATATCAATATATTTTATAATGTATAATATATTTGACATATATAATAAAATAGGAATTGTGTGATGACACACTTTATAAATATAAGTATAAAAAAGTGCTAGCCAGATATTTCAGAAGTTACAAATTGAATGCTGGATTATTGCTTTTCCTCATGGAATAAGGAAATTGCGACAGAGCTGCATCAATTTTTCATTCCCCGTGAACTGCTGAGCAGCTCAGAATGCTGGACAATCAGCACCCCAATTTAAAAAACACTGAAGCAATAACGTGTTTATTACACACACCAGAACCCCTGCAACGAAACGAAGCCTACAGTTTAGATGAGGAGCAAATTTGTTCCTGGTGCATTTGAGTCACGTGAAACCCTTCTATTTATAAATGACACAATTACAATGTAAGGAGAAGCATCAAGAGTGACTCCTACAAAATCCTCACAGACAATCTGTGCAGAAAGGTTTTCCGGAGATTATTAAAGAACCTGCTCATGTAAACATATATTCTATCAAGCCACCAAAGCACATAAATAATTTAAACTGTGAAAAGAAACAATGCTCATGTAGAAATCCCCCAGGGTTGCTTGAGGGCCTTACACATCACTCTGGCCCACACCCTGAAAGTAACACTCCCCAGTGGCTTGTATGCAGTGAAAAAGATTCTCCTGGTATATGCAAATGTGAATATGCACAATTATGTCATTTGCACTGGAGAGGTGACTCAATTAGTAAAGCACTTTCATCTGAGCATGAGGACTTGAGTTTCTATCCACAGCATCCATGTAAAAGCTGGTTGTGGTAGTATGAAATTGTAATCCAAGCACCAGGGAGGCAGAGCCAGGAAGATATTTCTTAGGCCTGCTGGCAAGCTAGGCTAACCAAATTGGCAAGACCCCATGTCCAGTGCGACATGGGTCACAAAAGGTTGAGAACAATTGAAGACATCCATTATCTGACCTTCATACACACGCATAGATATGCACACACATATGCATGGATACAACACACATACAAATATGCACAGTGTGCATTTTCATGTATACAACATACACATATATACATATACCACACACATCTAAAAATATAATATATAATTTTAAAAGAAATTTCCATTGTTCTAGAAGTTGCTGTGAAGACCAGAGCCAGAGGTCCAGCACCTGCCCATGCATACATTGCTGGGCTTCTGAGGAGAAGAAATTTAAACTATTAATATACAACATTATGTGAAATTACACATTTACTGTGAAATAGAATACAGATTATAAACATTTTAAGATAGAACGTATTGGATATGATGCCAATATGCTTGCGATCCAAGCACTCTGGAAGCTGAAGCAGGAAGATCTCAAGTTTGAGGTCAGCTTAGGGTCCCCAAAACAAAAGTAACAATCAATCAAACAAGCAAAAAGACAGGGTCTAAGATTTAAGAAATTTTGTGATTACTGATCCATTCAGGAAGCTGGAAATATTTGTTAGGAACTTTTTTCCTGCCTACAGGCATTCCTGAGTAAAAATTAAAGACTGAACATTTTTCAACCTTTTCCACACCAGGGAAATCCACACTAAAGCTAGTGGATTATTTTCCTTGGTAAGACAAAATTGAAAGTTTCTTTTTCTCATTATCAAAAATTCATAAACAGAATTGGAACTTGGGAATCAGTGAAATATAAGTGGAACTCTTTGGTTGCTGTTTTCTAGATTACATTATTTTTGGTCTCATTGACTCTCTCTTAGATTTTGTTTTCATGCAGAAAGAAAATAATTTTACTGCCTTTCTGGAGGATAATAAGATTATCATGAAGCATTTAGTAAGGCACTTGCCAAAGGACATAGACTTCCTGAGTGCTAAGCTCTGATTGGCTCTATCACCCATGTGCCCTAGTGCACAGAGCTGTGCCTAGCAGAGGAGTTAGACGTTCTTTATCAAAAGTGCCTGGGGGTTTTCTCAGAGCTGGGATTCTTCTGGCTGTAGCTTTGAATCTTTATTATAAAAAGTATTCTGAATAAAAGTTAGAGACATAGTTCAGTAGTAGAATGCCCGTCTCACATTCATGTAGGAATTCCTACTGCCAGTAGCCTTTAAGTTACCCACCTACTTGGGCATGGCCTCTTATACTATTTATGCCAGTGTAAAATGTGCGCCAGGCCTCTTTTCCAGCTGTGGGATTTGGTTGCTGTTCTTCGTTCGAGCAAAGGATTGTGATTTGTGTGTCCACCCCTAAAGAGATAATCCTCTATTATTCTCAATTCTGAGCTAGTGTGGGATTTCTTTTAAGCATCCTTCTTCACATTCATGTGCCCCCCACTATAAAGACATAGCTCAGTAGTAGAATACCTGCCTCACATGCAAGAGGCTCCCCACTATTACCCAAGCCAAAAAGTCATTCTGCATATTTCTGCTAATAGTGTTATTAAACAAAGTCCTAGAGCTGTTCCCTGGGGATGTGTGTTTGTGGATAGACAGACAGACAGATGGAAAGATAGATGCATGTTGAATGGATAGATGGATGATGGATGGATAGATGGATAGATAGATACATGTATGGATGAATGGATGGATGGATGGATGGATGGATGGATGGATGGATGGATGGATGGATGGATGGATGGATGGATGGATGGATAGATGGATGGTAGTTAGATATCATTGTTATCTGGGTATATCAGACCTCAGATGCTGTGGAAACAATCTCCTGGATGGGTGATATTTAATGGCAATATGTGATATGGTGCCTGTAAGAAGAAGTGGATATGAGTGAAAATTTGCCTTAAAAACATAGGAGAAGGAGCTAAAATGTAGCGTTATAGTTAAGAGCACTTATTGCTCTTCCAGAGGACCCAAGTTCAGATCTGGAGGTGCACTACTACCTGTAAGTCCTACTCCAGGTGATCAGATGCCATCTTCTGGCCTCCAAAGCCACCTACATACACAAGGCACACATGTACATATTAAAGAAAGCAAAAAGACACTCACACTGCCCCACTTTTCCTAAGATTTGTAACCCTTGGACAATGAGAAAGCAGAGCACATTGTGGGCAGAGCTCGCAGGTAGGAAATGAGTGCATTAGAATTTACAACTGATGGTTCGTGGTCGCTGCTCTGTGAGGACTGAGTGTGCAGCCTCACTCCACCCCAGCACATCAGAGTGCGCAGTAAGCATTTGCTGGATCAATGAGCTCATGAAGGAATGGACAAACATTCATAAATAATGACTGGCAATATACTCATGCTATTGCTATGATTTTCCTGTCTTTAGAGTCAATACTCTCTACTACAGCAGAGATTCACAAATTTATAAGTTCCAAGAATATCATGAAAAATATTGAACAACGTGAAAATGAGTAATGAGGATCAGGGCTGTACTTCAACAATTTTAGCAAATTTTAACATCAATTTATGCATAATGATGGGAAAAACTTAAACTTCTGCAAAAGGAGCTAGAGACCATAAAAGATAAATGAGTCTGAATATTTCTAAAGTCAGGGGAAATTATTAAACATGGTTGAATACATTGTTACCATCGAGGACCTGCTGGATTGGTTCTAAAGAGGATTTTGTATGATAATGTTGATGCATGCCAACTCAGAAATTTCATGCTTGATTTTATCTATTCTTGTCACAAACCATTAGCAAGTTCACAATGGAAGGAAATGTGGATAAATATAATATTTCTAAAAGTGAAAAATTTTAAGCATTCCCATTGCCAGGGGAAACATGAAGCTTCCTCACTCATAATGAAACTATGTGCTAGTGCCCCTTTCCTGTTGAACTGGGAACAACTAAAGCAATCCCAAGGGATTAACAAGAACCTGATTTCAGATAAGAGTTCGGATAAATGATTACAAAATAAATGTTCAAAGAACCATTAAGAAATTAAACTGAAAGCCTTATTTGTAACCTCAATGGAAAGCAGAAACTTAACAAAATCTAGAAGCATTTAGAAATCTTTATAGTATAGAAAGGAATGGAATTTTATACATATTCAGTGTAAAATTGTACAGTGCACGCACACACATACACTAAAAATAAAAGTCAACCTTTTAAAACAATGCCAATGGAAACATGGAAATGTAACAGAAAGAATGAGCATGCTGCTTGCTTTCTGGTTCTGATGGGTTAGCACTGCCAATCAATCATTCAGGGAAAGAGAGCAGTGTTAAAGGAAACTAGCAAATTTCAAAATACTCTTCAGAGGGAATAAATAGAAAATATCATAAAAGAAAGGATGCAAGCTTTATGTTAAGGGTTCACTGTATCATTAGAATACTAAAAATATGCTTCCAAGATCAAGCAACAAAGGGAGAGGGCTCCTGAACTGGCCCTATCCTATACCCACACTGATGAATATCTTGCGTATCACCATAGAACCTTCATCTGGCGATGGAT
>LOEQ01001340.1:59554-77248 GCA_001685075.1 Bramus lutescens
ATGTAAGTCTCTCTTAGTGTCCTCATTGTTGTCTAAATTCTCTGGAATTGTGATTTGTGGGCTGGTTTTCTCTGCTTTATGTTTAAAAAACACTTGTGAGTGAGTACATATGATAATTGTCTTTCTCAGCCTGGTTTACCTCACTTGAAATGATTTTTTCTAGCTCCATCCATTTGCCTGCAAATTTCAAGATGTTGTTATTTTTCTGCTGTGCAGTACTCCATTGTGTAAATGTACCACATTTTACTTGTTTATTTTTCAGTTGAGGAGCATTTAGGTTGTTTCCAGGTTCAGACCTTAAGCTGTAAGTCAACCAAACTCTTTCCTACCCCAGTTGCTTTTGCTTGTGGTATTTATCATAGAAACAGAAAACAAGCTGAAACATGTCACCTTCCATCTGGGAGATACTAATAGTCCCTGGACTTCATTGTCTGATGAAACATAATTTTGTGCAACAACATAAGATTTTACCTTTTTTTTTCAAATGCCAGGCTACTTATATTTACTAAAAAAAAAAATCCTTGGCTCCTCATTGTCCTTCAACACATTTATTCTAATGATGACTCTAGAGTATGTATTTATTTACAGACTAGAAATATTTGATGGGATAAATTGTCTCTATATCACACATCGTTGCATTCCAAGATGTACTACCAAGTCTGTCTGATTATAAATGCTTCCCATATAATTACTGAATAAAGACTGACAATGACATCCACAGAAACAAGGTGATAATCTCTTTCAAGATAAATTATTATTTTTAAGAAAGGAAAAGGAGAGAAGTTCAGGGTCATGTTGCTCTTTCCACAGTCCTGACATCGTGAAAAAGTTCCTGGCACATGAGAGCTCCCAACCACTAGAATTTTTTTTAAAGCACCACTCAGGAAAATGTCTTCTATAAATTATTATATTAAATGCAATTGACTTCATGATGCAATCTAAAATCCTTATGGTGATATAATTTTGGATGCTACAAAGATTAACATAGCTTGTATGTTTTTTCATTGTTTCCTACAATAACATGTCTTACATAGTCAATTTAAGAAGAGAAATAGTTGCCAGGCAATGGTGGTGCACACCTTTAATCCCAAAATTCAAGAGGTAGAGGCAGGCAGACTCTGAGTTCAAGGCCAACCTTTTCTATAGGGTGAGTTTCAGGACAACAAGGATACACAGAGAAACCCTGTCTCATATTTTAAAAGGAAGAGGAGAAGGAGAAGGAGGATGAACAAAGTTAGAGGAAGAAAGAGGAGGAGGAGGATGAGGAGGGAAGAAACAATTTATTTCAGCTCATGGTTCCAGAGATTTTAGTTCACAGACATTTGGTCATGTTGTTTTGAGGGTCATGCTGCGATCCTTTAACACAGTTCCTCATGTTGTGGTTGAAAAGTTTTTGCATCCTGATAAATCTCTCAGCTGATACTATAAATCCAAATCAGACCAAGTCAAACCGAATTAGAAAAAGACCAGGTTTAGTGCATGCCAGCGCTCCCGGGTGGCCTTCCAGGCCCTCACAGAGGAGACGGAGAAGGAAGACCCAGAAATCATGTGCTTGTTTTCTGGGGGCAGTTGAAATACCCTGTGGGAATGGTCTTGAGCCCCTATGGGGAGGGGTCATCATTTGGCAGGCTTTCTTGGAGGTTCAGTCTGAACTAAGGCAACTCCCAGAGGACAGGGCTTGGAATGAAACTTTCCAACCAAACATTACAGACTCTTTGGCTATAGGGGTGCCAGGGGCTGGGGTGACACTTCCAACCAAACAGTGGTGACCTCCAAACATAAAATTATTTCCTTTGCTACTTCATAACTGCAATTTTGTTACTGTTATGAATCATAATGTAAATATCTGTGTTTTCTGATGGTCCTAAGCAACCCCTGTGAAAGGGTCATCCTACCCCAAGGAGGCCACACTACACAGGTTGAGAGCCACTGTTCCATTCCTACCTTCCCACACTGCCATGGGTTGGGAACCAAGCCTTCAAAACATAGACCTTTGAAGAAGACATCCAATACATAACACCTTCCACATCATACAATACTGTCACACAACCAAAAATGAAATCATTCAATCATTAATTAAATTCATGCCCAGCACACAGTTCTCACATGTGAAAGGCAGATATGTGGCAACGTGTGGAAATAAAAAATAAACAGTTAATTATCTTAGCAGGGTTTCTTTTGTTGTAAACAGGCACCATGTCCACAGCAACTCTTGTAAAGGAGAACATTTAATTGGGTCTGGATTACAGTTCAGACTTTAGTCTGTTATCATCATGACAGGACATGGCAGTGTGCAGACACACAAGGTGCTGGAGAAGGAACCGCGAGTTCTACATCTTGATCCTCAGGGAGCCGAAGGAGACTGTGTGCCATGCTGGTCATAGCTTGAGCATAGAGAACCTCAAAAATGCACTTCCTCCAAAAAGGTCATGACCTACTCCAACAAGGCCACACCTCCTAATAGTGTCACTCCCTATGGGCTAAGCATTCAAACACACGAGTCTATGGGGGTCATGCCTATTCAAACCACCACAGTAATGTAGTACAACTTTGGACAATGATAATCAGTTCTAAAAAGATAAATTAATAATTGCCTTTAGAGGCTATTGGTAACCTCACTTGGCTGTAAACACAAGCTTTAACTCATAACCTCAAGTCACTGCTTCCACTTTATGATGTGTACTTGAGAGAGAACTTGAAGCCATGTGTTCTGCAAGTTACGCACTTGCTAGTCAATGGTCTATCAACTGTCAACTTGGTAAAGAAGCAAAACAAACTAAACAACAACAATAAAAAATGCAGATCTAAAACCTCTAAGTTGAATTGTGGGATATAGGTTTTCAATTTAAGTTTTAATGATTCCATTATTTGATGGAAAACATTTGAACTGTCATGTTCGGAAGTGTAGCAATGTAGACATACTAAGGATACATTACATATCTCAAAATAGAAAAGAATTTGAACATAATACACCTAAGTGTATGTGCACAAGTACTAGTGAACACTGGGGAAAGTCCTACCAGTGAACAAATACTAATGAACACTGGGAGAAGTCCTACCAGTGAATAGAATTGGGTAGCCAATGAAAATGGAATGAGAAATGAGCCTTTCCCATTGGTTCTGTTAAGAAACAACTATTTGTCAAAAGGAATTTGAAACCTAACGCTATTAAGTAAGGGTAAATCCCATAATAAAAACACCATGTTCTTAAGGATCAGAGACTTACTCAGTTGAAACAGCTTGCTTAGTGAAACCTTTCTTTAAAAAAAAAATCACAAAATCAACAAGGCAGGGTTACAATAAAACATTAATAAATATCTGTAACACTAATTGTTCTTTGTAATAACAACCCAGATTCAGATACAGAGGTTAATGCTGAAAATTCAGAGAGGCAGAACCGCCAGCCACGAGAGAGTTCTTTCCTCTATCTCAGACCAAAGGGACGATCCTATCTCTACAAATACTCAGACAGAAGGTTGTCTCTACAAAACCTCAGAATGTGTGCTCAGACTGAATCCTCAGAGTGTATCTGAGCTCCTGTCTGCTCCTGCCTTATATTGCTCTCTCTGCCCAACCATATCCCTTCCTGTCTCCATCTTCCTACTGTTATGAATCACAATGTAAATATCTGTGTTTTCTAATGGTCTTAAGCATCCCCTGTGAAAGGGTCATCCTACCCCAAGGAGGCCACAATCCACAGGTTGAGAGCCACTGTTCCCTACCTTCCTTCCCTCGCTGGGATTAAAGGCATGTGACTCCCAAATGCTAGGATCACCTCTGTATGATCTGTTTCTCTTTTAGATAGATTCAGTCTCATATAGCCCAGGATGGCCTTGAACTCAGAGACCCATGGGCCCCTGCCTTCTGAGTACTGGGATTAAAGGTGTGTGCTACCACTGCCTGGCCTCTATGGCTAACTAGTGGCTTAGCTCTGCACTCTGATATTCAGGCAAGCTTTATTTGTTTGACCACAAACAAATTATCACTATGGCTATCTGTGAGTTTAACTCATCTACTGAGGAAAATGGTTTAAATAGGAGTGAGAATACAAACCATAACTACATTCACTGTAAACACACACACACCTAAAACAACTGGATTTTTAAAGTTGAGGTTTTAAATAGATCCATGGGTATATTAGACAAATACAAAGAAAATGGAACCACAGGTCAAAATATTGAAAAGTAGAAGGAGAGTTTATATCCCAAAGCTTCTATTATAATTAAACAAATGATGGAACCTTCCTCTAGACTGTGAACTTTTCCATAAAGATACAAGATGTTATGACTCTTCACTAAATAATGTGGCAGCAACATATATAAAGCAAAAATTGTGAGACATTAGAGAACTCCACAAAAGCATACTAATTCTAATTCTTAATTAGAATCTAATTCTCTAGAATATTCTAACACACAACTTTCAGTTTGTAAACTTTGAGGAAGGAAAAAAAGTATGTTCATCCAAAAGCTAAAGTAAAATTAATAATGCAAATTAGGCCACAAAAAAAAGCTCAAAAAATCCAAAAGTAGACATACTGCAGATGCTATCATTTAACTATGACTTAGTGGAAAATGCTGGATCATTTCAGGAACCTAGAAGACAATTATGTTTGGAGATTATAAACAAAATCTCTTTTAACAATTCTTGGGTCAAAAGAAATTACAGCCCCTCAACAGAGTAGCATCCGTTGTCCTAGCAACAGATGTCACCGCAGAGATACCAGTCTCTTGGCAGTCATTGCTGATCCTTCAGCCCCAGCTGACCAGCAACCACAGAATCGTAATTCAAAACATCGCGCAACAGCCCCAGTAGAGTCCTGATGACCGCGCAACCATGTAAGAGTGGACAGTTACACCACTGTTTAAACTGATAATGCATGGAATGGAAGGGAAATTATTTATATTTGCTTTCTGAAACAAAGTTTTCATACCAAGAGCATCAAGAATTATAAGAGCTGCAAATAAGAAATCAGAGAGAAATATCACACATGAATATCAATGGAAAACTTTAAATAAAATATCAGACAAAATAGTCCATCAGCGCACTGAAGAAATATAATCCAACATGGCCAGAAACCATTTATATTAATATTATATATATAAAGATAAAAGAATAACTCACATGGTCATCTCTATGAGACTAAAAGGGCATGGATAAAAATCAAATTCCCTTTTAAAACCCTCAAAAAGTCAAAAGAAACAGTGAGTGTGTTTGCACGGGAAAACCTAACAAGACTTGCAGAGCTCACGACAGATGAGAGAAAAAAAGCACTGACAATCACATGCACTCAAGTGGAGGGCAAACCCCACACCCAAGACCGTGACATCATCTTACACTGTGTAGAAAGCGAGTGGAAGGACAGGACTCACACCCTCACCTCTCAGTCTCTCCTCAAAACGCGTCTTCCCCATAATTTCCATGGCCGCCTGTTGGTGGCCTGCATTTTGGAAGCATCCAATGCTTTTATCCCCCTGTGTTACTTATCCCCCTGTATTATAGTTCACCATAATACAAACTCTAATTGTTTATTGTGCTTTTTTTATTTCTCACATGCTGGATAATATGTCAAAGTGGGAATTTTGTCCCTTCTACTTCAAACACTGGGGACAGTGGTTTGTTCATGACAAGTCCAAAAATACCTGCTAAACGACAAATTAAATAGAAGAGGACATTCGAAGCATAAACTTTGTCTGTAAGACAAAATCAAAATTATCTGGGAGCAATGTCATTGTATATCTAATAAATGAAATATCAACTACCAACATGTCATAGAAAGAATTTAGAGAAAAAAACCTACAAATTGATGTATATCTATATCTTTCATAGATATTCTTGATATGTATTTATAAAATATGTCAGATATAATGACTATTTAAGATATTTGAAAGTCAAAAGAATTCCATCAATAGTATTCACAAAAAGATGCCTAAAATGGGATTTAATAAAGAACAGGTGAGCCCCAATGCAAACCAAAAGGCAGAACTGAGGAATCTGAAGAGTGATGCAAGTGTGCATTCTGGAGAAGCAGATTCAGCATCTTACAGATGACATGTGTTTAAATGCAACTTATTCTTTAAAGATGTTAGCTGGTACATTTTAGCAGAATAATAATCTTATTTTACAGTTAATAACCAAAGAAAAGTCAAAAAATCTGCAAAACCAGAACAAAGAAATGAGATGAGGATAAAGAAATAAAATCCATAAAATTCAAACAGTGTGGGGTTTGCACCTAAAAGGGATACATGAGGAGGATCAGTATGACAGATACCATAAGTTGTCCACGAGTAGAGCCAAATACACATAGAAAATTCGTATGTGACCAGAACGAAGAGAAGCTCAGTAAATGGCTTGTGGTACACATCCCTTACTCTGTAGGATAAATAACAAATGAATAAGAAATGTTAAATGCAAACAATTAAATCCTAGATGATCAAGAAAATCTGAGGACAGCCCTTTATAGTCCTGCAGTGTACAGCAATGGCGGAGGGTAAAATTCAGACCCCTTAACAACCTTGAATGGCAGTAAACACTCCAGCAAAGTAAAAAGAAAATGTAAGGATGAATGGTAAGGTAGATGAAATATTGCTGATTCATCCTTAAGATATGTTCACATAACATATAATCATCCTCTAGAAATGGGTAAGAAAATTAGGACTATCAAAGATAAGTACACAAAACACAAGTGGCTCTTGACCAGGGAGAAGATGCTCAGCCTCATTCAGAAGATAATACAAATTAAATTACATACATGCCGTGGGTTCTCCTCACCTCTCTTCTTTCGCTGTCATCAGATTGGCAAAAAACCAACAATTTAATTAGCATCTTGGTTGCAACTCAGCAGGCCTCTGATGTGCTGCTGGTGGTAATATAAATCGGTACTAGCACCGTGGAAGTTAATTTGGCAATGTTTATCAAAACTGCACAGGCAAATAGGCTCTGACCAGCAAATTCTGCTACTGAGTTTTTGCTCTGATATTCACCAGCTGGCACCCAAGACATGTCTGTGAGGCTGTCCCCTGAAACATGGTTCACAAAGCCTACGCGTCATCGGGAAAGACTCACCTGCCCATTGTGTGGAACTCATTAAATAAATCACTACACTCCCACAGAGTGGAAGCTATACTTTAAAAACTAAAAGCTATTTTTGTAATATCTATGTAAAAATAGCCATAAATGCTTTGTGCAGAAGAGTAATACGCCATGGTCTTTGTCAATGGAGAAGAGAAATGGCATATTCCTTTGCTTTTATGGAGCAATGCATGTTAGGCATGGGAAGACCTTTTACTTCAAACTTTAAAAGTCATTTGTCACCTTTAATCATGAGAATAACTTGTCTTCTGAAAAAAACTTCAAAATACTACTTTTTATGAAAATAGGAAGTAATGTATTTCCTAGTTCAGTGTTTCAGGGCAAAAACATTGGAGATCAATACCTTAGCAGGACTGAGATTTTCAGAAGCAATGCAGCACGGCCTGTAAATCCCCACAGTGGCTAGAATTCCAGCATCCCTTTCTTCACATCCAGCTTTTCCCAAGCTCTTCATTTAAACTTTTTCTTTTATATTTGTGACTCTCATTTTTCAAGTTACAGCATGATCTTTATAAATATGGCCCTGGAGATCACTTAATCCTGCACTATGTTTTTTTTTTCCTATCCATTTATTTTTTTAGATAGTACTTTCATTTATTTTTAAAAAATTCATACATGCATGTAGTGTGTGTTAATCATATCCACCATCCACTTTCTCCTTAACTTTGCCAGAGGCTTCTCTGGTAGAACCAACCTCTTCCCAATTCCATGTCCTTTACTCTCACAGCCTATTGATACCAATCAGTGGTACCCATACATGTATGGGTATGGAGCGATACTGAGGGCATGAGCAAACAACCAGTGGCCACACCCCTAAAAGACAAGTGACTCTCATCCCCCAATTGGCAACAGTTCCTCAGCTGGGGATTAGGGCCTTGGGGGTCTCTCTCCCAACCATACTGGAATTTCAAATGACTCCATCTAGTACAGATCTTATTCAGGTAAACACAGCTCTTGTGAGCATCTGGGACCCACCATTTTTGATCTGCATGACTTTGGAGGAAGTGCCTCAGTTTCCACGAGTGTAAAGCAGAAGAAGCCAACTATGTAGGTTTGCTGTGAGAATGTAGTGGAATGCCTCCCATAGGCTGGCACGTTCTCAATCTACTACTCGCCTATTAGCTGTTAAAAATTCCTAGTGACCCAGATTTTTCTTGAGTTCTGAACTTCCCAATGCTATGATGCAACCTCTGGATAACAATCCCTCTGTAGAGTGTTGGGAGGCCCTGCTGGTCAGAGGTTACAATCTACGATGGCCTGGCAAGCTCTCTTCAAGCTTGGCAAAAGGAACAAAAATTGTTGGCAAAATTCCCAGCAGAGAATTTCCCTGTACTGTACCTGACCTTATTCAGAGAATGTCTCTATGCCCAGATGCCTGACTTTTCTTCATTGTGACCCTTGACCCAGTTCTCTGCAAATGCTCTTCCCCTGCTTCCTTATGGTAATTAGGTGACATGCTCTCACGACTTTGATAGGGCCTTGCTGCTACTAATCCAGCTATGTGATAGGAGCATGCCACTTAATGCAAATTAGGTGATTCCCCAATTACCATCCAATCCTATATATCTCCTATACTCTGGAATAAAGTTGAGCTGAGGATATTCCCATCATGCTCACAGCCAGACAAGGCCCATCCTGCCACTTCTGCCCCCTTTGCCCTCATGAGTGAGCAAGGGACCAAGGGGAAGGAGGGGAGCCACACTAGAGTGCTAGCCAGAGGAGAGCATCACTGTCGGTCAGAGTATGCAGCAATCATACTTTGACTGTTCACACACTCCATCATTAATTTATGATAATTTCCTACCCTTAATTAAAACTTCACTCATTAAATACATTGACTTTCTATGTAATAATTCCTTCACTCCTTAATTCAAATATAATATTCATCATGCATTAAAAAGTCATCAGTATTTTTACCACCTTTATACCTAGTATTCACTAATTTTTTTATTATGAAATGTCACTTGCTTCAGTGCGAATCAACTTACAACGTTCCTCAAGCACTATAATGGGGATATTTAAGTGACTTTTAATGTATTTATGTAACAGATGTCCTCTTGCTTCAAAGAAGCCCTCTTTTAAATATCAGTAATCCACGTTATTATCTATGAACTCAATTAATTGCTAATAAAGCTACTATCACCTACCAGTGATGAATAACCTGCTCTAGTAATCATGAACGTGCAAGCAGGAAGGACTCGGGCTGCTGGTGCAATCTCATCCTCCTGGACAGAATGAGAGTTTTCTGAAAAACCATCAGAAAACAAAGAGAGCGGCAAGGCATCTGGAATTGAACACTGACATTTTTGTTTTCAATAACTCTTTATCCTCTAACTTTCTTTAGCATCTGTACACCAGAGACTAGCAGGGGGAATCATTAGACACACAATAATCTATGCTTAATCCTTGAGTAAAAAAACAGAACCTTTCAGTTTAAAAACTAAAGTCTTTATTTTATTGACCTAATGATGTAGCTCAAGGTAAAATTGATGTTACCTTGTTATTGAATAAACACCTTATGCGTGTGCTCTAAACCAAATAGCAGATTCTGTCCTTTGGAGACAGAGAAGTAGGTGCAAGATGGATGTAAGTTGGCTCCACTACCTGTAAAATAACCGCAGGCATGAACTGACACGCGCTGTGCCAAGAGTGTTCAAGGAAAAGTAGACCCAAAAATATTTCCCTTTTTGGTCAGACTTTGGAAAAGGATGACAGTTCAACAACCAAAAAAATGATGGTCAAGAGCATTTTAATGGAAGCAAATAAAATGAAAACTGAAGTGTGGCGAAGAATGTTTTAAGGACTAAATATGTGAGTTACAAAATAAAATAATAGTGGGGGATAAAATAAATCAATAAACACCAATACAAAGTGATTTTGGTGTCAGGCAAATCCCTTGACCAGTAGGAGAGTGAAGAGCCTTGCTACCAAGCATGGTGCCCTGGGTTCAATCCCTGGAACCCACATGGCAGAAGGAGAGAATCAATTCCCATACGTTGTCCTCTGACCTCTGACCAGGTGCCATGACATGCATTCACCCACCAACAAAATAAAAATGAATTTTTAAAGAAAAAAAAGACACTTTGATCCAAAGATTGGTTTTATAAACACTGCTGTAGAAAGCACTAAGCACTGGAAACAAACAGATTTGAAGTCTGGGCTCTGTAGACCAGGCTGGCCTCGAACTCACAGAGATCCACCTGCCTTTGCCTCCCCAGGGCTAGGATTAAAGGTGTGCGCCACCACCAGGCTGGATCTAAGTTAGTTTCTATGAGGCCAGAAGGACAGAGAGTGAGCGCAATGCAGGATGGCTCCGAGCAGTTCCGAGTGTCTTTGTGTGCTCACCACACCACTTATTCACCTCAGCTACCCAGAAGTAGGTCGCTTGCCACAGAAAGTCGATTAGCTCAGTCATAGTGAAAGTCTGAGGTAGCAGAGCTGGGCCCTAAGACCAGACTGACAGGTTTCTAAAGGCCACCATTGAGCTGAAGAGATGTCACAGAAGGTATCCGCACTTACTGTTCTTCCAGGGAATCTGAGTTTGGGTCCCAGCATCCATGTCTGTGGCTCACAACAGCCTGTAAGTTCAGGTCCAGAATATTTAATGCACTATGGGCACCTGCATTCATGTGTGATTATGTAAGTGTGTGTGCATGTGTCTGTGTGTGACTGCACACACACACATGCACACACATACACACACATGCACACACACATACACACGCACACACACATACACACGCACATACACACACGCACACACACATACACATGCACACATGCACGCACACACACATACACACACGCACACACACACGCACACACATACACATGCACACATGCACGCACACACATGCACACACACATACACACACATGCACACACATACACATTCACACACACATAACACACACGCGCACACACATGCACACACACATGCGCACACACATGCACACACATGTACACACATACACACATGCGCACGCACATGCATACACACATGCAAACACACATAACACACACATGCACATACACACATCCACACACATGCACACACACATGCATACACACATACACACACATGCACACACACATACACATTCACACACACATACACACACATGCACACACACACACATGCACACATACAGGCACACAATTTAAAATAAAATTTATCTTAAAGATCACTCTCAGTTTCTGACCTCCAGTTTTTAAGCAGGTCAACAGCTAATGAGAGAAACAACAAGTAAAAGGTACATGGAGGTCTTAACTTTAAACAGCTGTTTAAATGACGGTGCCAATCAAAGGTGGAAGAGACTATCAGGAAGAGAGCTAGGCCACCTCTGACTAAGCACCCAGGGTCCTAAACTTTCTGAATATTTCAACATCAACTGAAGAAAGTTCCCTCCGCCTTCTGCTGGTCCTGCTTCATCTTTAAAGGTTTCGTGGATTCCGTGCTGGGATAGTTCTGATTTAACTAACACTCATTGTTTCTTTCAGGTGAGAAATATTCGGACAATAACCCTAAGGTGCAGTTACTGATGACGCACAAGGACTCAAAGCTCACCATCCTGGTGAAACACATGAAAAACATCGTAAGTTACTCCCATGTCCAAAGAGACCAGAAGCCCTCCATTGAGCAGCCATCCGCTTCCTCTGGGCCATGAGTGTCAACATCAGTATAGGAAATGCATAATGAATCTGATTCTGTCCCGCCCGTCAGTCCCCAAGTAATGACACAGCGACTTATTATGAAAGTTCAGCCTTAGCTTAGGCTTGTTCCTAATTAGCTCTTATAACTTAAATTAACCTGTATTTTTTAATCTGCATCTTCCACTCAGTATGCTCATTACCTCATCTTCATTCTACTCTTCCTGCTTCCTCCGCCTCTGCCTGGTGATTCTGCCTTTCTTCTTCCCAGAGTTCTCTCTGACCAGAAGTCCCACGAATACCTTCTGCCTAGCTATTGGTTGTTTAGCTTTTCATTAAACCAAGCACAGTGAAACGTCTTCACACAGTATAACGGAATATTCTACAACAGAAATGGGTCTAACAGCCAAGTTTAAATGAGAACCAAGCAGCCAACAACATTGTTTTTGTCTCAGTGTGAACATGATCTTTAGTGTAAAGGCTACACAATCTCACAGGGGAAGTCATCTAATGAACACGGGACTATACGCCAAATGAAGATCTAGGAAAAGCCTGTGAATAGTCTCTGACAAAGCAGGAATGGCTGGGGAGGGGGGAGAAACAGACTGGTTTCCAAAAATTTCTGTGGCTCATCTGACTGAGCTCATTGGAAGACCTACTGTCTCTTACTGTGTGGCACCCTAGCTGCTATCTTCTGTCTCTGTAAAGCTAACAGCTTCTGGGGGGGTTCCACCCAAAAGTCTCACTGTATCTTTATTTTTACTTTTGCATTATGATCTTAGCCATCACCTTCTTATGTCATTGTTTAGATGTATTTCTTTCTCTTCAAGAAAAAATGGGACTTTGTTATCTTGGGTGCTTGCTGGATATCCTTGAAACAGCATTTTTAAATTTGTTTTCTTTTGTGCCAAACATTTCATCTTTGTTTCTTTCATTGTTAACTGACGTCTTAGTTTTTTTTCTATTCAATGACATTCTGTTATCCTGATGTTTCCATGTGTGTGTGTGTGTGTGTGTGTGTGTGTTCACAAATACATGTGTGCAATCACATTTGGGGGCTATAGAAGTCAGACATTTTCTTCTATCAATCTCCATCTTATTTTCTGAGACAGGATCTCTCATTCAATCTGTAACTCACCGATTGGCTGAACTGACCAGTAAGCAACAGACAGCTATGCTCTGCCCTTACTAAGTCCCTCCTTGGCACCAGGCTGACAGAATGATGCTGCCATATGCAGCTTTTATCATGATGCTTGGGACCCGAACTCAGGATCTCATGCTTGAGCATCAGGCCCTTTATCCACTGAGCCACCTTCCCAACCCTTCCCTGGTTGTTCTTGATGCTGCAGTCCTCTTTCAGTGTCTTACTTTGAGGAAGTAGGTAGTGATCTCACTCTTTGCGGTCTCCCTTTGTCAGGGAACATACATCAACATGGCAACCCTGTCTAGGAATTTTTGGCAGGTTTCCCATTGTGTTAAACAGAAGCAAGGTTTATTTTAATAGAACTGCTTCAAGGCCATGATCCAGCTTCAAGGTGAGAGAGAGCGAATTAGACAGAAATGTTGCAATACATGGAGATTTAAATGTGATGGAACTTTAAAGGCAAAGTGAACCTTCCTCTGAGACCTACAGAAGAGCTTCATTAAGAATTAAAATCAGAGAGATATAGAGAAAGAGAGATCACCACATAACAAAGGATGATAATTCTCTGGGAGGCCAGAAAGCTTTCTGTGTCACAGGGCAAGTAAAAAATGATCTGAGTGTGGGCATAGTGGACAGAAAGGGGAACTAAGCATCACTCACTCCTCCAGGCTTGCCAGAGTCTGGTCAAACAGGCCCTGCACGTGACACAGCTACCAGAGACCACTCATGTTGTGCACTGAGCCAACTCAGTTGTGGCTCTATTCCTTGCGCACGTAAGACTTTCAGGGTGTGTTTGGAAGGATCTGAGGCAGCAATCTCCTCACCACATGACATGTATCTGGTACACACTACATTTAATAATTATTTATTCAGTGAACAAGGAATTGGCATAACTTTTCAGAAAACGTAGTGCCATCAATAGAGTCCTTGCCGAGGTTCAATCTCCAGCACTGCCTAAAGCAGGCGTGGTGACACACATCTGAAATCTTAGCACTTGGGAGACGGAGGCAGGGGTACCAGAAGTTTACGGTCATCCCCAGTTATGTACCACATTTGGGGCCAGCCTGATAAACTAAAAATCTCTGTCTCAAAATGAAGTAATTATCCTCCATTGTTTCAGGTAAGAAAACTGTTGTAAACCAGAGTAGCAGTTGCTCCGGAAATTTTTACATAAGGACATGAGGATTCAGTCAATTATTATTTATGGCTACATGTGTGTTCATGGCTCTTGATCATCTATATCGTTATGTGACAAAAAGAATAGTAAGAAATATTGCTAAGTCTAAAGAGTTTATATAAATTTGTTGTTTACTTGTTAGCCATGAAAACAGTCCCCTTGGAAATGACCTCTTTGTTTCAGTAATGTTTTTATTACTCAAAAGAATTTAGAAAAAAGCCTCTGTTGAAATTGCTTTCAGATCTGGCATGCGAATCTCACAGTGAGCTGGGTGATTTTTTTTCAATGGCCATGCCTAATTTTTGATCAAAAACAATATTAACTAAGTTGGTCGCCCATTCCATCCAACTGATGAATTTCAAAATTACATTTGACAGTTTCCAAAAAAAATGCATTTTACAATCAGGAAGTCAAGCCTACCAATGAGGCCATTCAAAGCCAGGAGGACTAGGTGGTAAGCGCAAGAATAAGATATGGAGAAAAAGTGAATGATGAAGGAAGAGCCAACAGTCGCGAGGTCCCCCTCAGGGCTCAAAGTGGCATGGCTGGGTGATGTCAGTGCCCACAGAACATTATTAATACTGGCCCAATGCTCTCTCTCCATCTACTTCCTGCCTCTTCTTTGAGTCTTTCTTGTTTGTTTTGCTTCGTTTGCTCTGTTTTGAAGTAGGTTCTCACTATGCATCCTAGGCTGGACTGGAACTGGCTATGTGCCCTCAAGCTGGCAGTGACCCTCCTGCCTCAGCCTCCAGAGCACTAAGGTTACACAGGCATCCATCACGGTGATTCTGGGTTTTCTCCTTCCCAATCTACTGATATGGAGAAAGTCAGAACTCCAAGTTTCCATTCTAGATCTCTTCTTTTTTCTACTGCTACCTTCACAACTTCCAATTCTTGTCATTTTCTTTACAACCCCTTCTCATTGCTCTCCCCAAATCCAGAGCTGGTTAGAAGACTTCTCAAAATTCCATTGGCATCTCGAACTCAGTACGCTCCAAATCCAACTTTTGATGGCTACCCCCTAAGCACAAGTCCCATCTTGTCCATCACCATTTCACTCACCGCCTTCGAGTGGCACATGCCGAAGCTTTTAGCCATTCAATTCCACTCCTCTTACAAGATGCATCTATCCTATCTGGAGATTCTATATTTGATGCATAAACCCAGAAACTCAGACTTTCCCATCTGCATTGCTTCAAAATCACCATCATTCCCCACCTAAACCATCGCCTTTTAAAGTTCTGTTTGCTTCCGTCCCTGTTGCTCTTCATCTGTACTGAACTTAGTAGCTCTCATACTGCTGTGGGAAGAAAGGCCCTTTCCTGCCGTTTCTTTCTTCAAAGTCTCATCTGATGAACAATGAAATCAAGGTCATACAAAGTTGTGCACATCTGGTTCCCTTGACAGGCTCAGCCTCGGCTCTGACCTCAAGTTCTCCATCTAGCCCAGTGAAGGCGTAAGTCATAAACAATCCCACACCAGTTGGGAATTAAAGGGGNTTCCCTTGACAGGCTCAGCCTCGGCTCTGACCTCAAGTTCTCCATCTAGCCCAGCCTCAATGTCTCCCTACTCTGCCTGGAATGTGAAGGCATGTTGCTGCCCCAAGACCTTTGTACCCACTGATGGCCCAGTCATACATGTCAGACATGTCATTGTCAAATCGTCAGTGAGTCCTCTGTCATATGAAAGACAGCCCTCCAATCCTCTTTAGTTGTCGCTTCACATCTGTCAAATACTATTTTCAAACAGCAGATCATTTCTCATATAGACAACTGAGAGCTAGGGTTCTTCAAATTTGAAAGTCATCACCAAAGTTCCCTGCGGATTTCAGACATTGTTTACTTTAAGTGTGTGTGTGTGTGTGCGTGTGTGTGTGTGTGTGTGTTTAGATGCACGTGGGTGTAGATGTCTATGGAGGCCAGAAGCATCTGATGTCCTAGGGCTACTGATACAGGAGGTAGTGGATTGCTCAGCGTGGGTGCTGAGAACAGAACTTAGTTCTTATACAAGAGCAGTATACACTCTTAACTGCTGAGCTGGCTCTGCTGCCCTCAGAGTGTTGCTAAATGATTATTTCTCTCACTCATCTGAAAATAGGTTCCATTTTAATATGGAGGACACAAAAATATCTACAAATTATTAAACTATTTCCTTTGCCTATTTCCAGTTCTAATTGTTCTTTAATTTTAAATCCTTCAATGTGTTCACATACCAAAGTAATCAAACTCCAGAAGTTACGCTTGATTTTATATTAATATTAAAATGAATTATTATGCCCAAGCTCCTGTTGTATTATATTAAGTTTGATGAAAGGAATTGCTTATCTTATATTAAATCTTGAAAGCTTTGTTCTAGGAACTCCTTTCGTCCTATGAGAACACAGGCTCAAACAAAACTGCTTTAAAAAATCCTTTCCCATTCAAAGAAGCATAAAGTGAGTTACTCTAGTGATCACAGCTGACAAATGGCTCCAGTTATACAGAGGCATAGTCAAGACATCTAACAGTATTTCAGCTTGTATGGCCAAGAAACTTTTATCAGCATTTGGACTTGAAATATTTTGTCAAACTCTAGGGCTCTTCCAGGTTCCCCATCTTAGATACTCTTCCCACTGTTTGTGCAGTGTTCCCCTGTGCATATCCTCCTGAGCTCACAGTCTCCCCTGGTGTGCACACTGTCTCCTCTTTCTTTGTCTCCCTTTGACACAATTTGAATATTCCCAGGCCCTGGAAGTTACCACTAGAACGAGCCCAGTGGTTCTAAATTTCCCCATTATGTCTCTCTGTCACATCAAGTCAGCAGCTGTACAAAATGAGCTGCAAGTGATGTCCCAACACACAGGCGTCGCCTGGCTGGGCAATGTTCTCAGAGGACACGAGACGGGAGGAAACACCGGCTTATGAAGAAAAGATAAAACAGCATCAGCCATCTCAAAAACAAGCCCATGTGCTTCCAGTTCACAAGACATTTCGCTTTGTTTATGTGCTTGTTGGTCATTTGTACTTCTTCGTTTGAAAAGTGGCTCTTTCATTCATTTGCCAGGTTTATTGTTTGAAGTAGGCATTTTTTTGGTTTTTCAGTTTTTTTAGTTTGGATATTAATTCCCTGTCAAATGAGTACTTTGCTAAGATTCTTTTCTAGTTTACAGTATGAATTTTCTAGTTGTTTCTTTTGCTGTGCCAAAGTTTTCAAATGCAATGCAATCCCATTTGGAAACCTTTTCCATTATTTTCTTAACTGTTGCTGATCCGTTTAGAAAGTCGGTGCTTATGCCTAGATCTCGCAGTGTTCCTCCTGTATTCAGCTACTGGTTCAGCACTTTAGGTCTGCCATTGGGTCTGTTATATAGTGTGAGCTGATTTTTGTTTGGAATGAGGAATAACCTAGTTTCAGTCTTTAATTTTCTTTCATCTGTGTGAGTGTTTTTACCTGTAAATGTGTGTGTGTGTGTGTGTGTGTGTGTGTGTGTGAGTGTGTGAACCATGCATGTACACTGTCTATAAAGGCCAGACAGGGGCGACAAATTCCCTGGAACTGGAGGGACAGACTATTGTGAGCCATCATGTATGTGCTGGGAATCAAACCCAGACCCTCTGCAACAACAGCTAGTGTACTTAACCACTGTTTTTCTAGC
>LOEQ01001340.1:77361-104690 GCA_001685075.1 Bramus lutescens
TCTCTCTCTCTCTCTCTCTCTCTCTCTCTCTCTCTCTCTCTCTGTATGTGCACATGAGTTCAGGTGCCTGCAGGAGCCAGAAGAGAGTGTCAGACTACCTGGAGCTGGAGTTACAGGTAGTTGTGAACCTCCTGACATGGGTCCTGGAAACCGAACAAGGGTCCTCTGGAAGAGCAGCAAGCACTTTTAATTGCTGAGTCATCTCTTCAATACCCAGATTTTTCCTATATTTTTAATGGTTTTATCAAAAGCAGATAGCTGTAGCTGTGAGGGTTTCTTTTTTTCTGGGCCCCAACTAGCCTGCTGTTTTCTTGTTGCCATGGCTCTGTAGTACAGTTTGAAGCCAGCCACTGGGATACCTCCTGCCCTTCTCCTTCTGCTAAGGATTGTTTGGCAGCTCTAGGTCTTTCTGCTTTCATCGAAATGTTGACTTGGGATAGAAGGGATTTGCAAAGAATGTCATTGGAATTTTCCTGGAGACTCCATTGAATGTGTAGCACCCTTGATATTATGGGCATTTGCTTAATGTTGATGGGATGTTTGCCCAACTATTTAGGGCCTTTCAAGGTCTTCCTTCTTAGAAATCATTACTAACATCTTCTGTTGAGTTTATACCTAAGTGTTACGTTTTTGCTACATTCTATGAATAGAATGATTTTTCTTGACTTCTTTTCAGTGAGTGTTTTTGCCACGTAGAAAATCTATAAGTTTGTAAGTTTGATTTTTATACACAGCTGCTTTGATGAGTTTATTTGCAATCCTTAATGATGACCAATTATTTTTCAAAGAAATCAATCCTACATTTTTCTATAAACTTGTTACCATTAATCTCATTTTAATACCAACAGCTTTAATCCATGTTTTCATTTTTTATTTTGTTGTCAGGTGTCTATGAGCCTTTGTTGTCCATATGTTCTCAAATTTTCCTTTGAAACACTCTTTCTAATATCTTGCCTTATCGGCCTTCCAATATTTAGGTTCCTGACTGAAGCTAATCTTGAAACTAATCTCCTACTTTAATATATTGTGACTTCAAAGATAATAGGAAATTCCCCCTAAATTTAAATCTCTATTTTTAATCTTTCTCTGAATTCCATTTATACATTTCTAACTGTCTGAAGGACATTTATACTTTGATATCTTTTCATCTCAAAAATTTCAAATTGCTTCCTCTACTTTCCACAAAGACCTTTTCTAACTCTGGCACTACTTGTTACTTAAAGATTCTGTGTCACCCTCACATAATGACTGACTAAAACTTCACTATAACTTACATTCCATATTTCAATTAGTTTATTCTTATACATAATTATCAACAAATCCATTCAGTTTCCTTTCATGTCTATTATGCTCTAAATGCTATTCAATATTTTCTATTCATCTGTGAATTATTTATTAGTTGCTATGATAGTCTTTTCTTTGTTTCAGTATTTCAGACATGTCCAACCTTTTAACACTGTTACATGACATTTTCATCTACAAAGTTCACACCCAAGAAACTGTAGAATTAAGTTACAAAAAAAAACACTAAAATGTTCACATTCATAGCTTTCTTGGGGTTCTGCAACCATAGGGCATAAATAGCACAAGCCACAGAGGAGACAGAATAGAAAAATGTTACAGATTTATTCACAAGCAAATACTTAAAGACAATAAGTCCAATTTTAAATTTGTCAAACATTCTTAAAAGCATTTAATTTATCGATCACTGTATTTGGGGTGTCCAGACATGTATTTAATAACTCAGTGACAAGTGTTTTAAGAATATCCCCATTTTTCAGTATGTTAAAGGACTCTTCACTAATAGCACAAACACTAAAATGCTGCATGGGAGCTCATGTACACTCTGAGTTAAAACTCAAATCCAAAACCAATGGGTCTTCCTTTTGCATAACACCTCAGCTGCTTTCATCCCAGTTCCTTGGGCTGCATTCTTCTTTGGACCTTCTTCACTGTTTCCCTCAGGAGAGACTGTTCTCCTCACATATTTTTTTCAAGTACTGAAACCAAATGCAGAACAGAAAGACATTTTTAGAGAGTGAGAGAAAAGGAAAGCACCAGGAAAGATGAGGTAGTGTAGGAGAAACCACCTGAAAAACAGAGACGTTGAACGGCAGCACAGGATCTTCCAAGTGTCCAACAACAGAGTCCTCAACTTGGGATTTTATGAGCAAAGATAATATCTTCAAAGACATGAGAAAAGAAACAGTCAGAGAGAAAGAGAGAGAAAGAGAGGGAGAGAGAGAGAGGGAGAGAGAGAGAGAGAGGGAGAGAGAGGGACCCAAGCAGGCAAACTGCAAACAAACAAAAAAGCTACTGTTTTATATCTTCCAAGTTTTCTAATGAAAACTAAAGCAATATCACGAAATAATTTGTCCTTTCTAGCACAGGTAGCTGCAGCTGCAGTTTTTATTCTGAGCACCCCTTTATCTGTAGCCTCCAAATGTTGGTGTGTTGTTTTCTATTGTCCTTCAGTTTAAAATTATTTCAATTGATTCCATCTTTGTGAGTTATTTGGATATGCATTGTTTTGTTACCAACTGTTTAGAAAGCTGTCAGAGGTGGGACTGTCTGTAATACCTACTTTAATTCCACTGTGGTCCCAAGTCAGAGAACTGAGGGAAAGGGGGAGGCAAAGACACCCACCCCCTTCCAGAAACTGACTGGGAATCAAATCCATCAATACAACTTAGAAAGTTAAATTTGCTTACAGAGACGATGATTGTTCCTAAGGACATCTTAAATAATGATGTTAACAACAAACTAGGGCCTGGGCCCGTAGCTCAGTGTGTGCTGAGGCTAGTAAAGTGTTTACTCAGTTTGTACCAAAGCCCTGGTCTCGGCCTCATACCAAGTGGTAAAATCTTAGAATACTGGCAAGAGGGTGGGAGAAGTGAGAGGATCCAAAGGCAACTCAAGGACATAGTTCACGTGATCCGAGTCTCTCTAGATTGACTGACAGCACTCAATGCAGCTTGTCAAATGCTCCAAGTGTGGCGGTAAAGGATGTGCACAGCCCGTGCTTGGTGAGGAGTTTGGTGAATATCAGTTAGGTGATGCTGGTTAATTATCACATTTCTCAAGCCTTAGACTGTCCTAGTGATTTTGTCTAAATTAGTTCTGTGAGTTACTAAGAGACAGCTGTTAAAATTTCCGAATACAATCATGGACACACATAATCCTTCATGAATATTTGAATTAAATTCTCTAGATTACTGCCATTTATCATTGCTCCTGATAGCACTTTCTACTCTCAGCCTTTGCTGGATTGTGATATAGATGGTTCAGTTTTCTCTTGAGTGATACTAATACATCGTTTCTAGCCTTTGACTTTTCTTTGTATCAAATGCATTTTTGTTTTTCTTGTTTTGCTTCATTGCTTTATGTTGACAGAGGTTTCTGTCCCGCCCAGTCCCACAGTCATTCAGTTCCAAAGAAATACACAGAGGTCTATATTAATCATAAACTGGTTGGCCTATTAGCTCAGGCTTCTTATTAACTAATTCTTACATCTTAACCCATAATTCTTGTCTGTGTTAGCCACGAGGCTTGGTACCTTTCATCGGCGAGGCATTCTCATCTGTGTCCTCTACATCTGGGTGAACGACTGCAGACTGACTCTTTTCTCTTCCCAGAATTCTCTTGTTCTCATTGCCTTGCCTCCACTTCCTGCCTATTCACCCCACCTATACTTCCTGCCTGGCTACTGGCCAATCACTGTTTTATTAAAATAATACAAGTAACAAGATAAAAGACCATTGTCCCACAGCAGTTTTGTAGGTAGCATCTCACCATGTAGACTGGGCTGGTTGTCATGTGGGTACACAGATGTGGACACATAGATATGTGCACATGTAGAGGCCAAGGATTGGTCTTTGGCGTCTTTCTCTGCTGTGCTCCATCTTTTCTGAGACAGAGTTACACTGAATTTGGGGATTGTCCCTTCAGCTAAACTGCCTAGCTAATGATTCCCCCTTAATTCATTGGTTTTCAGAAGCAATGTGATTGGTATGTATTAGGTCAAAAAAGGTCTTTAATCTGTCGGAGTTTGACTTCTGTGAGCTGTTAAAGAAGTTAAAGGTAAAATATTTTTAAAATGCAATCGTCCCTTAGTTGCAGGAAACCCCTGAAAATCCTATTTCCCTTATATTAAGTGATATAGTTTTTCTGGTAACCCACACAGAAAATGGTATAGTTTGCTTATAATGCTGACTATAGTATGACTATTATAGAAATAGCTGTTATGTTATTTAGGTAATAATCATGAGTAAAAATGTGTTTTCAGCATAGGCACAATTTAAAAGTTAATTTTTATCTGTTGTTGGTTGCATCCAAGCAGAAACTGCAGGATCCACAGATGTAGAAGACTGGCTGGTGACTAACACTCTGTGTGTGTGTGTGTGTGTGTGTGTGTGTGTGTGTGTGTGATGCACTCGCATGTGCACACTCACACACTCATGTGTGCAGGAATGAGTGCATACTGCTGAGGTGATCACAACAATGAGTTGCTTACGTCCTTGAAGACACTGAAGAGATAACTGTGCAGTTAAGAGAACAGCTTGTGCTGCTCTTGCAAAAGACCAGAGTTTGTTTCCCAGAAATCACTTGGAGTGACTCACAACTGCCTGTAACTTCAGCTGCAGGGATACTCTGACTACTTATGTGCACATAGCCACATGCAGGCCTACACATATACTTAATTTTAAAATGATATTAAATAATTATTTTTTAAAAGAAAACTCACAAAGTATCCTGATGTTTTGGCTCTGTTTGATCATGGCCCTCTCAAAATGGTAAATACATAAAAGTTAGACTTTTAAAAATAAGTCTTGAAAATTATTTCCCAATAATATGAGCCCATGAAAGGCTTAAATTGGTGTGAAATGAAGCAGAGACCATCCTGATTCAATTCATGAAAACCTGAAATCATTTCATTCATATTGACCAACACACGTGGGTTGGAAAGATGATTATAGTATTTAAGTTAAAAAAAAAGTACCAGGCACTTCTGCCTTACATTTCTGCTGTTGTTTGTGGCACAGCAGTTAGTCTGATGACTGACTTGCACACAGACATTAAAGTTTGTCAGGCACGTAGACAGGTGAGAAAATGTTTTTACCATGTTCTTTTGTTTCTGGCATCTAACTCAAGCATTGAAAATTATATCATATTTTAATCATGGTCAGTTGATTTTCACTGAAGCTTGCATTATTCCATGATTGGAGGCATTTAAGTTCAAAAATGATGGAAAATTCTCATAAATTATTCATCGGAAAGATAATAATGGATTAAACACAATTAAGCTTTGGATTAACGTAATGAAGGCTTCACAATGTCTGATGACTCTAAGCCATCTGCTACTTCATCACTCTTCCTAGAAAGCTCAGTCTAGAAGCACCCTGAATTATTTTACTTTCTTCATGAAGACTCATATAAGTCTGTGGTTAGACATAGGTTCTATAGAAAAACCTCCAATGAAATAAACAATACTAACTTGTGCATTATTTTAAGAAAGTGGTCCAGGACCAGCAAGATGGCTCGGTGAGTAAAGGCACTTTCTGCTAAAACTGCCTCCTGGAGTTTGGTCCCCAGGACTTTTATGATAAGTAAGAACTTACTCCTTCAGGTTGTCCTCTGACCTCCACATGTGTGCCATGGCATGCAGGAACACGTATGTACAGACAGATCAGTTAGACATCAACATCATGAACAAAGCCTAATACGCATGCACACTTTTTAAATTCAACTACATTGTTCATTGCCTACGCTTCATTCTTGAGTTAAGGAGGAGAATCCTACTAATAAATTCTAAGGTCATCTGAAACCCTTCATTCTATTCCTTTAGAATAGAATGGGACACTTTTTAAAAATTACTCATGAAGAGTGTAAAGGGGTGTGCACATGTGTGTGATGGTGTGTATGCCTATGCATGCATGTGTGGAGGACAGAGGTCAACATCGGGTTTCTTCTTCTCCAACCTTAGTTATTGAGACAGAGCCTCTCATTGAACCTGGGGCTCATGACATAGCCATCTGGCTAGTCAATCCCCACCACCCTCCGGAGTCCATCTCCTAGAAGTGAGGTCACAGGCATGTGTCACAATGCCCAGTTTATTTCGTAGGGTCTAGGCATCTAAACGAAGGTCTTTATACTTACCAATAAGCACTTTGCCCATATTCCCAGCCTCCTAAGACGGTTTTACAAATGATTCATCAGGCATCACTAAAATCCTTTTAATGCATGCTCATGTTAAATTTATGGAATATACAGTATTTTTTCAAAGCTTTACGGGAAGCATTTCTTTCTATTATTGCTACTTTTACTTTGTTGCTGTGAGACAGAGTCTCATGGACCCCAAGCTAGTCTCAATCTCAAGATCCTCCTGCCTCTAACTCCCCAGGGCAGGAATTACAGGTATGGACCACCACACCTAACTCATAGAAGAAGTGATTTTTAAAACACTGAAGTTTTGTTAACAGGACCACATATGTGTGTTGGACAAACAGTAGCATATGTATTAGAGATGTTGATTTCATCTGTGGAGAATAGTTAATGATAATGTGAGTCCTCCTTCTGCCTTCAATAGGGATCTCTATGTGGTATCTGTCCAATTAAATGTGAGTACCACAACCAGCCTCACAAGAATAAAGTACTGTGTTTATTTCATTCTGATTCATCCCTTCTACTCCACAAGCGAGAAATAAAATGGAAAAAAAAACTGTAGAAGAGAAAGAGAGGGTGTAAGAATGTCCCACAGCACACCGCTCATTCAGCCACTCATCTAGATGAGCCCACATTTTCTTTTAATGCTCAGGTAAACACTGTGACCAAAATCAACCTGGGGTTGATCTCACATTGAAATTTATAACCCATCACAGTGGGAAGCCAGAGCAGAAACTCAAGGGAGGAATTCAAAGAAGAAGTGAAAACAGAGAACTCTTCAAGGTCATAGAACCTGGTCTATAGAGTTCCAGGACAGTCAGGGCTACATGGTAAAACCCTGTTTGGAACACACACACAGACACACACACACACACACACACACACATAGGGAGAGAGAGAATATAAAGGAACATAGCTTGCTAACTCCATGGTATACTCAGCTTGCTTTTTTTTTTCTTTGTGACCCAGGACCACCTGCCTGAGGGTAGCACTGCCCACAGTTGCCTGGGTCCACCCACATTAACCATTAACGGTGAGAATGTCCCCAAACAGTTGCTACAGACTTGATAAGCAAAGCTAGGAAACTGCCAGGCACATCTCTTTGAAAAGACAGTGACCCTCAAGACCTTCGAGCAGATCCTTAGGAGGAGTCTCAGAAGTTATTTTCTTTAGCACAGACATAATAGCATGATTCTCGTTGTTCCCCCTGGAGAGCCTACAGTTCTACAAAGATACAGGCTTCAGCTAGTGCTGAAGCAACTCTATGAGTTACTTTTCTGAAAAGTGGTGGTCTGACTAAGTTACTGGCTTTGAAGTCACATACAAGTGACATACAAATTTACAGCCCCAAAGTAGTAAGCTACATTTAACATCGATGCATAGTAGGCAATACCTAGTTGTGTGGAAGTATTCACTGTGAAGAGCTCTGTAAAATGCTAGGATCACCTGACAGCTCATCTCTCAGAATGCATCCTCAGACACCTCTGTCTTTGGTGCTACTACCTCCCAAACCATGTTAGAAAGAATGTTGGAATCAAAACGACAAGTCTATTTAGAAATAACTGTAAAGAGAACCCAAATTTTCAGTATAAATTTCAAGCTTTCCATTTGAGACTAAAGAATCTACAGAGGGAGGTGGGTTAAAGTTTTCTATTGCTATGACAAAATGCCTCTCACAACTGTTGACTTGGGCCCAGGGTTTGAGGGGAGTTCAGTTCGTGGTCAGCTGGCTCCTCTGTGTCTGGGCTATGAGCAGACAGAGCTTCCGGATCAGGAAAGAATGGAAGGACAAAGTTTATCATCTCAACAAGTAGCAGAGGGAGACCACATGTAACACTATCAGGCATACCCTGAAGTGACCCATTTCTTCCAGCTAGGCCCAAGACATGGAAGTTTCCAGAACCTTCCAAATTAGCACTCTCAGCTGGTGACCAAGTTTTACATCCATGAGCCATATAAGGTGTTGTGAAAGAATTTGCAAATAAGTAATAGGGAAAAAAGTACAAAGGAATGCAGAGATGGGTAGAATGAGATGGGCTTCCAGGTAAGAACTTCTGAGCCCCTAATATGACACACATGAGAAAGGTTTTACGGCTGTTGCTTGTTTTGTGATCAATTTCAAATGCAAGCCTAGAATATGTAGAGTTTGGTTGCACCACAAAAACTAAACTGATAAGGCTTCATATTACCTTTTGAGAACTTTCTAGAAACATCAGACAAAATTCTAAAAGAAAGGAGACATGCTATTTTACTACGACCCACCATGAATAGAGTCAACTTCCCCAATGCTCAGGAGGGGTTGGACATTTCTCCATATCCGTGTTCAGTCTTTGTGAAGGTCAAAAGACAATCAGAGTCAAAAACAATAAAAATAAAATCCTAAGGTGAGAGATCTACAAGTCAGAGCCGTGTAATGATTTTAAAGTAAAAGTTAATTTGCATAAACATAAGGGCAAAGAGCAAATTGAGAATTGCTTGATGGTGAGACAGCTGGCNATGGGCCAGGCAGTGCTTAAATGAATACAATTTGTGTGTTGTTATTTGGGGGTAGAAGCTAGCCGTGCGGGAGCCGGGCAGGACGAAAACAGACCCGCTCCCTTAATCACTACAGCCTGTAATAAATTATTTGAGCTTCTGAAAACAGAGGATGCAATACCAGTGAAACGGGGGAGAGGAATTGACGCTGAGAAGACAGCTACACGGGAAGGAGAGTTTCTCTGCAGGACCGAAAAATCCATGTCTGCACTTGAAGCTTTTAAATGACAAGGGAAGCCTGATGCTCACATTTAAAGCACTCCTGGCTCACACTGAAACCTGTGGGCTCCTGTCATTTGGAAAACTCCAGAATCCTTAAGGATCCTCTCAAGGACACTGATTTGGAAATAGAAACCAGAAGCTTTGAGTGTGGCACATGATGGAGGCTACTATGAAAAGGCTTTCACAGTTTGGTCACTTAAGTTTATTCTTCAGGCAAAGGGAAAGGATCCCCAGCCATCTTGTGAAGGAAAGGGGTGTTGTCAAGTCAGTTTGAGAGTGCCATCAAATAAGCCAGTGATATACAAAACGAAGGAAGGGAATAGGTAAAAGGAGATTTAAAATGGCTACACAGATGGCGCTGTCAATAAAGTGCTCACCTAACATGTAAGCGTGAAGAGAGGGCCTGCCTGAGTTTGATTCCCCAGTCTGCAGGCATGGTAGCACACACCTGTGTTCCCAGCTTCCTGGCCAGCTAATGTAAAGAAAATGATGAGCTACGGGGTCAGTGCAGATTCTGTCTCAAAAACTAAAGTAGGGGACAATAGAGGGGGAAAACCATTGTCCTCCTCTGGCCTCCACACAAGTGCACTCAGGCACGTTGTCCACCCCTTCACCACACACACATGCACGCACGCACTCATGCATGTGCACGATGCATCAAAAAAAGGGAAAATACTTCATTGATGTTTAATCTCTTGGATACATTGGAGCTTAAATATTATAACATGAAATGAATAACATAGCCCAAGGCAGTTTTCACTTCCAGTCCAGTGGAGTCACCATTGTGTCTTCTGGTAGAAACATGTCTCCCCTGGAAAATGATTTTCTAGGCCAAGAGAACATAGCATTCAGGAACAATAAATAAAAATGTTCAAGTAGGTCATTGGTATCATGGTAAGAGGTCCCAGTCCCATTTCACCCCTTGACCATGAGAACCCTCAACCTGGTATGGGAGACTCACAGTTCTATATACTGGATGCTACATAGTAGGTATACCCCTGCTAGGGAGACTTTCCCAACTCGGCAAGGCATTATCTCCTACCTGGAGCTGTAACGGAGTCTTCAGAAGGTCACTCAACCATTCTACAAATCAAATGACAAACATCTTAGGCTGTCTAGAAACATTATAAAAAAAGGAGTGAATTCCATTGTTTCAGTTCTTTTGCTGTTGAAGTGAGTCCCTTGGTCAAGACTAATGTTGCATGGAAACCACGTGCTGCATACAAATCTTTATCATCCTATCTATCCCAACAAGAAGGGAACATTGCCCTTCCAAAGTGGAAGTGGTCCAGTGCAATACCCCTGCCACCAGGTAGCTGCTTGGCTCAGGGAATGGTGCCATTTTCAGGATTCAATAGCCTTCTTTCTTCTGGGCAGATTGATCACACTGCCATGGTCATAGCCTGGTGTTAAGTGATGCTTTTCCTAGAAAGACACAAAACAAATGTTTATTTACCATAGATTGGGAACCTAGACACTCCAAAGTAAGGGTTGCACCAAAGTCCAACTTGGTGCACTAATGATTTTTCACTGGGGTTACTTGCAGGAGCATGGATGGTTCATGAAATGGCATACTGAAAATCTTCACCACAACATGGGTGTTGTGTCACCAACATGGGTGTCATGCAAGTTGTGTTGCTGGAGCTCTCAGTGTCACTTATCAGTGGCTCTACATGTCCAAAAACGGCTTGCTAACTACCTTGGTCAAAAATCTCCTTCCCCCACAATGGTTTCCTGCTTTTATAACAGTAGGGGAGGACCCTCATGAATCTTGAAGCTTTCCCAGACATGTGAAGTTTGCTTCCTGGGCCTCAGGAACCTGGCAGCCTCCTTCCTTGGCGGAATGTTGTAATTCTGAGGAAATTGCTATACAACACTTGGTCAGCTTGGTGAATGGAATCTTTGTTGCCGAGACCTTAAAAATTTTCATCACACCCACCGACTTTCTTCACAGGCTCATTGGGAAGTGGAAGAGGTGGTCAGTATAAATTGATAGAGGCATCTTTATGCCCTTGACTATTAACATCCTACTCTGATGACATCATTCTCAGATGGTAATTTGCACTGATCACAAGTACATTTACGGCTTCTTTCCCCAGTCAAAGAATTCCATCCACACACCTCTTCCCCAAATTTCCCTTTCACCAAGTTTGCAATCCTGCTCTTTCCAAGTTCCTGACCATACAGCCAAGCCATTGGCTCCAGCCCAGGAGCTGGTACATAAACACATCTGGCCGTTTCTCCTTCCAAGCAGAGTAACCAAGCAGGTACTCCTGCTCAAAGTTCTGCCCACTGAATGATCTTGTACTGCTGTCCTACAGAGCCATCCTAGAACTGCCCTTCAGGATGATGCCTACCGGTTGGAGAGAGCTGCATCTGCAGACCAAGCCTTGGTCTTCAATTTCTTTGCTAATCAGTCTTATGAAAGTTTGGGGCAGAGATGGGACTTAGTGGCAAAGCACACATTGCACATACAGGTCTTAGGGGCAGTTCTAGCAGCAATAAAAACTCATCAGGAACTCTCGTGCTGTAGGAGGTGAGGTGTATGTAGGGACAAAGAACAGGGTAGCAGGAGCTCAGGACTTTGGATATCTGGACCAATTCATATAACTACCCGGGTTATATAGAAGGTGTAAATAACATTGATTTTAAAGTATCAAATAATATTTGTTGAATGTTATAATAGACTGCAGTAAATAATCCCAATAAATAATGAGAATAAAACTTCAATCTCTCATATTTGATTTTTAAACCATTTTTTTGGTTTAAATCGTATGAATATTTCTCACTGAGTTCTTTACTAAAGGCCCATCTCACCAAGATTACAGTGATAAGATCCATTTACTCCAAGTTATTTTGTTTTTGAAAATTGTGGACTCTACAAATGGTAAGTTAATAAACAAAAAATAATAAATGAAAATAATAACCAACAGACTTGAATAAAAGGCAGATGTTCCCAAACAATCTACAGATGCTGGCCGCACTTTCCAAAAAAATGGTAGTCTTAATATATATAGTCTCTGTGCACTGAACACCATTTTATATGGTATGGGAACCTGAAAATAAACACTAGGAACTGCAGGGGAGGAGCTGGTTGGAGGACAGGAGAGTCGCAGTTCAACATTGCTGTCCAGGCAGGCCGTTCAGAAGGCATACTACTCCCCTGAAGACACTGTCTAAAAGAATTATCTAACATACTTGGCAGTCACTTAGGTCATGAATTAATTGTAGCCACTTAAAATCTGGTGGGTGTATTCTGATTCCGTGTTGATCAAACTTCATGAGAATGTGACATCATCATAGATGCTTCTGGATCATTAAAGGATCCATCTCACTGTTTGGGCTGATGTGTGTGAAATTTGATATTTAAAAGATTCCTCAGTACTGTACATCCTCCCAAGATACTTAATTTTTATCGTCATTTGTGACTAACATTCATCTCTCTGTAAAAATACAAATTTAGATTTCAATCTAAAATGTAAACTGTAATTGATGGGCTTTTGAATTCTATTCTCTCACATAACAATTTTAGATAGAAAATATCTTTGACATTGTGGTTGAAATTATTTTTTAGCAGCCAAGTATTTTGGTTCCTTTCTTCTTTTCTTTCTTTTTTCTTTCTTCTTTTCCCCGCTAATGAACCAGAGTAGCATTAATGACTCCAGATCCCACCTCTGGTCTGGCCACTTACTATCCAGGTATTTGTTTTCCTTGATAGGGACACCACTAATATTTATAGCCACTCTTCTTTGCAGCATCTCCCAGATGGCTCTGTGCCCAGTGCCCATGTTGAGATGTATCTTTTACCACATCCCAGCGAAGTTCGCAAGAGGAAAACAAAGTCTGTTCCAAAATGCACTGACCCCACTTACAATGAAATTGTAAGTATACCTTATTGCTTGTCTAGGTAGTTTGTATTTTCTTACCAGGTTTTGGTTTGGTTTGGTTTGGGTTGGTTTGGGTTAGGTTGCGTTGGTTTGGGTTGGGTTGGTTTGGGTTAGGTTGGGTTGGTTTGGATTGGGTTGGTTTGGGTTGGGTTGGTTTGAGTTGGTTTGGGTTGGGTTGGGTTTGTTTGTTTGTTTGTTTCAGCTCACACACAAGTATGGAGAACTTTTAGTAGTTGGAAGCATTGTTCCATAAAGGAATGATGTTGCCCAAAATAGTCCTAGCATGTCAAACAATATTCTGGACGCTATGGGAACCGGAAAAATACAGATTCAGCTATCAAAGCTCTGACAGGCTAACCTCCAGCAGGCATGGAAGGGCCATTTTGCATACTAACACTTTCCCTGTATTTTCCATTGTATTTTCTCTACCAAGTTGATGTTTTTCTTTTAAGCCTTATTCTGGTGCACTTGATTTTCCTTACCTAATCATTCTATCACAAGCCCTTGTGCGAAGAACAGTGAATCTCCTAAAATCTCTTTTGACAAAATGAAAAAGAAAATATAAACATAAAAAACACAAATCAAAGCTACAGCATGCTGTAGATAGCACATCCAGTCTTGGGGTGTCTTTCTAAGACAACTCCCCCGCGTTTGTTCTCTTGGACCTCCTCCTTTCTGTCTCGGTTGTTTGTCTGCTTGTTCTACCACACAGTCTGCTCAGAAATCTCTGAAAACAAAGGCACCTTCCCTTGCTATTTCAGCTGTTTTGTGTTTGGGGGATAGGTCTTATTATGCAATCAAGGCTTCACAGTAGCAGGTGTCCTCCTGCCTCAGCCTCTCTGAGTGCTAGAATGGCAGAGTGTTGAATCAGATCTCAGCCTTTCTGAGCAACCTTTCTTTCCCTTACTACCAGCCCCAAACTCTCATGCCATTGACTCAATACACTGCTTTCTTTTCAGCCTTTAATGCTTTGCTGTGTAGAGCCTCACCTTTACTGGTAGGGCTTCACTCAGGTGGTATCAGCAGACTCCTGATGATTAAACACAATGAGCCCTCGGGCTCTTCCCCCACTGTAGGTGCAAACTGCCAACAAGGTACCCTGATTCTTGAAGCCACTCTTGTGCCTCCAAGTTCCACATTTTCTTAATGCTCTTTCATTTTTTTCTCTGACCATCATGTTGTTTTCACTTGTTGCAAATTCTTCCTCTTAAAATGTTTGCTAAGGTTCCATAGTCCACCCTGGTCTACCTCCCCTTCAAAAACACCCTTCAGTAACCCAAGGTTCTGCACACAGAAATTGAATCAACCTCTGATGGAAGGTTAAAAAAAAGTCTTAAAACTGTGTGAACTTGGGTAGCAACTCCAAGTTCCCTTTTTGTCAGGACTTCCTAAGAATCACAGTGGCACTCATGTGTTTCTTGAGGCATTACGAATGAGCTGCAGATGATGGCAGTGCCCAGGGTGAGGCACATGGTGACCCCTAAACTCTGAATATTTTATTCTCTTGACCTCTTTGTAGTTCTGGAGTCAGTCTCCATGGACACTGAATGATGGTGACAGAGATGCATAAAGTCTGGATACATTCCCAAGATTTCTATCACCATCACAGTGTAACCTGTATCTCTACTGATTCCCCAAACCCCAGCTTTCTCACAGGACCCAGGCTGACCTGGAAGTCGTTTTGCAATCATGGATAACTGTGTAGCTCTCATCCTCACTCCTCTACCTCAAGTGCTGGAATTACCAGTGTGCACACCACACCTGATACCTCTCACAGTTGTACCTGCCCCTCGTTCTCATTGCTGGAGCATGTCATGTAAAGTTCTCAAAAGATGGCTTCTCTTAGGAAGGGTAGGGGATTGGTTTTTATTCTATGAGAGTATATATTTTATAGCTCAGTGTGTCCAGTTAGTGCAGTTTGCATGCATGCAGGTATGGGGCTATCCACTAGCGTGACCACACCACCCAAAAGGAAACGACTCCTCTATCCCTGCAGCCCCTCTGATAGGGGTGGTATCACCTGAGCCCATTCCTCATCAGTGTTAGAATGTTAAGAAGGTTAATTACGTGGAAATTCAAAAGACGCTTTCTCATGACACTGCCTTCTCCCTCATACACATGTTCACCTAAGCACAAAGCTGTGCCGCTGTGGCTAGAGCATTGGCAGACTCTTGAATCCAGTCTTCTTTTTCTCTCTGAGGTCCCTGTCTCTCTAGCAATTGCAAACTTGTTCTCCTACTCCTCTAGAGTGTTGATTTCTGTTTGCTTTGAGACAGAATCTCACTATGCAACCTCAGCTGACCTTGAACTGGCTACATAGGCCAGGCTGGTTTTGAACTCACAGAGCTCTACCTGCCTCTACTTCCCAAGTGCTGGGGTTAAATGCTTGTACCATCAGGACCAGTTCTGTAAAATAGTTTTATGAAATCTTTTAAATTCTTCCTAGGGTGTTTCCCAGACATAGTTATCACTCATTCATTTAAATTATTTGAAGTTTCCTATTGCCAACTGATGGCCAAAATTTTAAATGTGGCATTCACATCCCTTAAATTTTAACTCAGTAATTTTCCTATGTTTCCCGTGGAAGAATAGCATCAAGTGTTCCTTTCTTTTTATATTAGTGTGCAGTCTGAAGAAATAATACAGATCTCATGATCTTTTCTCCAGTATTATAGCTAGCATAGCTGCAGTTTGTATTGACAGCAGGAAGTTGTCATTGGTATGATCCAAATAGCTCATTGTAACTTTAGCATCACTGAAAGTCCCCTTCTGTGGGTATAGATGTTTAGCTCTGAGCATTGGTTGAGTCACCTAGTTGATCCCACAGTCAAGCACAGAACAGAGCCATCCAAGGCTTACAAAGACCACCCTACTGGAGCCACAACTGTCTGTCTCTGACCAGTACTGGATCTTTATCTCTATGAATTCATCATTTTAAACATTACATCAATGGAATTGTACACTTTATAATATTTGGAATTGGCTTTTGTATCAGTTACTTTTTCTCGTGGCTGTGACAAAATGCGTAGGTAGAAAAAGCAACTCAAGAGAAAGTTTGTTTGGGCTCAGGTTTGGAGGATGCAGTCCATCATGGTGGGGAAGGCATGACGGCAGGAGCTCTGGGCAGACGGTCATTGTGTTGCCCACGTTCAGGGTGCATCTTCTCACCTCAGGAAACCTAGTCTAGAAATTCCTTCCCTGGCATGTTCAGAGACTTGTTTCCGTGGATTCTGAACCCCAGCAAGCTGGTAACCCAGAGTCACTGCCAAGCCTTTTCAGTCACTGTAACGCCACATTGAGTCACCTAAGAGTTGCACATGGTCCTGATGACCCCTCCAGTCAGTCATCCCACTCTACCCTTCTCTGCTGCTGTGACCTGTGAGTACTGAGCCCTCCAGCTCTTACATGGCTTTGTAATCTTTAGACCTAGAATGTAAATTTCCTGAGAAGAGGAAAATGTCTCCTCTCCCCTCATATCTTTAATACTTAGTGACTTCAAAAAGCTGTGTCTTTAAATATTTCAAGTAGTTTTATAAGTGATACTATATATGTATGTGTAAACAGTAAGTAAAGCATTAGTATGTATACATGTATTATATATGTGTGTATAAATGTATATAAAGCATTAGCATGCATGCATTATATATGTGTGTAAACCGTATATAAAGTATTACTATGCATACATGCATTAAATGTGTGTAAACTGTATATAAAGCATTAATATGTACACATGCATTATATATGTGTATAAAATTTATATAAAGCATTAGTAAACATATATGCATTACATGTGTGTGTGAACTATATATCAAGCATTAGTATGTAGACATGCATTGTTTATGTGTGTAAAATTTATATAAAGCATTAGTATGTATACATGCATGCCTATAAGGGACTCTCTAAATCAGTAGAGATACTTTGATGTCTTATTTATACTGTCCACTCTGCTTACAACTAAAGATATATGTCCAGCAATATGGAACCTATTTCTTTATTTGAATACAAGACACTCATCCTTACTATCAAGAAGCTTTCCAGACACCCTGCATCAAAAGAAGAAGGGGATGGACTGGAGGTATTCCTCAGTAGTTAAGAGCACTAGCTGTTCTTTCAGAAGATCCATGTTTGTGTCCCAGCACCAACATAGTGACTCACCTTGTCTGCTATTCTAGCTCCAAGTGATATGACACCCTCTTTTGTCCTCCATGGGCACTGCACACATGTGATGCACATATACATTTGGGTACACACTCATACACATAAAATATTTTAATCTAAGAATAAATGGATTCAGTGGATGATGCTTAGGGGACAATATCTGAGATGCTCTTCTGACTGCCACAGAAACAAAACACACATCATACACACACATAAAAAATTCCATAGCTGTTACAATAGAAAGAAAAAAGAAGGAAGTAGGAAGGGAGGAAGAGAAGAAGGATGGTCGATAGGTCTCAGTCTCCACACTGTAATTCGGTGTTTGCAGTCTAAGCAAACACTTAACAAAAAGTCACTAGACAATCAGTATTATTCTAATACATTGGAAGTTAAATCATCAAAGGCTTAATGGATTATAAAATCCGCAGTAAGTACACATGTCTGAAGCATATTTTGTAATTCTTGGTGTGAACATAAATTTTCTGATGGTTTTGAAATAATCCTAGGTCTTCCTAAACCTGTGACCTAGTGATACAATGCAATTCCTTTAGGCAGCCAAAGTCAGCCTAAAGTACAAACACACAGTATTTGTATTTTGTACACATTTTGAAAGACTAACAAATAACAGAGTCCACACTTGCACATCCCAGTGTGCATGGAATCCAAACCAGCAGAAACTTGAAGGAACATGGGCATCAGAGAGTAGATCAAGACTGGTCTGGGGGCAGTGAGAGACCAGTAGAATTTAGAGAGTCACAGACAGAAATAGGTCCCAAGATTCCAAGTTTTCTCATGTCATGTTCTTCGTCTGTATCAATCCAGCAACACTTATAAAAGATCCACAAAATGTACATTTAACTTTACATCTGACTTATTTTCTCTTACCCTCGACTGTGATTGACAATCTAGTTTCTGTGATAAGCCTCTGCTTTATTTCTGTGCATCTTCAAGGGCACCCTAATAGATGTCCTTAGAAGAGACCCGGTGCTCATTAAAGAGCTCAGAGGCTTCTCTCATGGCGCCCACGGGTTTTAAATAGCTCTGCTCTTCCACCTCATCTAAAGCATGCTCACTGCATCAGCAGCTCACTGCATCAGCCGCTCANTACAGCTGGGATTCCTCTAACCCCCAAGGCCTCGCAGCATACAAGACCTTGGTCTCATCTTTCATCTTTGTGTAGATCTCTCAGAGACACAGAAAGGGGATAAGATGCTGCATATCAATGTCTCAACAAAATTTTGACTAAAAATAATTCTTCCCTTTTTTGCTCATAACCCCCCAGAGGGAGTCCTAGTTCAAGGAGTCTGTCCAGTGGCAGAGGCACAGCCCTTCAATTACCAAAGCTTTGGTTCGGGGACCGACTTGTCTGTTTGACACTTCCCAGCATGCATCTCAGCAGGTTTTGCCAGCAGTCTCTGTGAAGTCCTCCATTGTATGGAAATCCCATGGTGCATCTGGGTCAGGAGCAGGCTGCTTAGAGCACCATCCTGACAGCTTTGAGAAACTGAGTTGTGTGTGATTCTAACCCTTCTACCATTGTTCTTTGTGCTCAGCTGCCTCTAACATCTGATTAAAAACTGTGATTTTTAAAGGATTCATAATGAAGGTAGAATTTCTACCCTGTAACAGAATAACATGGTTATAGTCAATGTGTTCCTACACTGTCCTGTTTGGAGAGTATTATCAGAAACATTCTAAAGGAAATGCTAGAAAGGACAGTACACACATGTTACATGTTTTTCCTACCTACAGTCTCTTGCAAAGTACCTAAAGGGGATGAAGATAAAAGGATATTGCTCTAGGTCCAGTCAGCAAGCCAAAACCATTCATTCATCATTGTCATTCTCTCTGTCTCCTCTCTCTCTCTCTCTCTCTCTCTCTCTCTCTCTCTCTCTCTTTCTCTCAGTGTGTGTGTGTGTGTGTGTGTCTATGTGTTTCTCTGTCTCTCTGTCTGTCTGTCTGTCTGTGTGTATACACATGTGTACTTATGTGCATGTAAATCTGTATGTATGTATGTATCTTCTAAGTCATGTGTTGGATGAGATTGCTTGTTGGTTCCTGGTCGCTCTGACTCCGAGATAATCACACAGAAATCTGTGTTAATTGCAATACTGTTTGGTCAATAGCTTGCGTGTATTTCTAGCTAGCTCTTACATCTTAAATCAACCCATCTCTAGTAATCTGTGTATCATCATGAGGTCATGGCCTACAAAACAGCTTTATTCGTTAACCAATAAAAGCAATGCATATACAGAAGGACCTCCCACATCAGACACCACTGCATCCGATTACACCTAGTTTTTCTTCACATGGACTCTGCGGATCGAACTCAGGTCTTTGTCTTGACTGCTGAGCTATCTCCCCAGCCCTAACTCTTCTGATGTTCACAAGATGATAAAAGTTGTTTGTCATATTCTACAAGTTTCAAGGATTGGTTCAGTGTAAGACAGGGCTCCTCTAAATTCTTGTCATCCACAACACTGCAGTCATCTTCACAAGAAGACAAAGATCGCCAAATAACCATGTTTCAGGATACATCTTTTCATTAAATGGCAGGTGCCTACATACGTAAATGATATTGAGGCCCAGGCAGCATACAACTTATTCAGTCCCAGAAATGACTGATCCCAAAGCCCACGTCCACTCCACCATAGGACACTATATCCCTCACACTTCTCTCCTCTCAGATGTGCTGAGCTGGCTCTCCTCCATGATAGTCTTCCCTCTAGCACAGACACACTGATCTCCTTTTCATTACTCTCCTACCACATTCTTGAAAAACCACTTTAGCATTATTTATTAGGCCCTTGTGTCAAATAATGTCGAGTGAATGCCTATATATGAATTAATAGAAACTCATTACACTCAAAGATTTCTATTTGAGGTGCCAATTCCAAGCCCACAAATTCTGTATTTGTCAGAGTAACTGAAGACTTGCCTCATGCAAGTTTTTTTTAAAAAAAAAAGTATGTATATACTATAAAACTTAATTAAAAGAAATATATATTGTTTCTTCCATTTATATCAAGACATACTAAGTCATTTGGTGAAAACATCATAAAATACATTCATCTGTGTTCATCTCTAGCATGACCACCAACTATTCATTGCATGGTAAAAGAGTATTTTGAAAAAGCACTGTGGGTACTCAGAAAAATTAAGAGCTATATACCATCAATGCTATAACTTTGGTCACTTTAAGGAAATGATTTGCATTGCTGAGGTTAAAATCTACCAAGTAACCTAAGCTTTGTATGTCCTAGGGTTTACATTTGGTGCAGAATATAGCTAATTTCAAAATCACTTCCAGAGACTTCCTACTTTCAGGGCGCATGAGGGAATCACTTCTGTCTGGAAGAATATTCTTTAGCCAAGTGATGCCAAAAAAATCCCTCTATTAGTGTATTTGATAGATATTTTAAGTTTATTTATGAGTGTTGAATACTTCGCATAAAGCTTGCATTATTAATTCATTAATTATTGTCCACAGTGCTTACAGGCTAGTGTTATTATTAACAGATGCAAAGGTTCACAGTTGATGAGAGATTCATGTGAACATAACTTATTGCTACATTTTGTTGAAAAATTCTCCTTTTAGAATTGAATTGTACAATTCACAGACTCCTTGAGCCATACCTTTCTGGGGACCCACTGCCTGGAATGGTGGCACTTTCCTTGTTCCAAAGGACCTTCATCTGTTTTCTCTGTGGACAGACGAGGAATTCACTGTTGAAATGTTATAGAAAAGAATGGTGAGGCGAAGAAGTCGGAAAGCTGAAGGGAGACACTGTGGAAGGAATAAGGGGCCCCTTACCCTGAAGTTCTAGATGGATTTCTGGGCAGCACTGAGCATCCAGCTACAGTGGAAGAACATGAGTTACAGGGAGTGAATTTGGGGGATGTTTGACGCATTCTCTAAAATCCTTCATTATCCCATATCTGCCTTGGCATGCTTCAAAGAGAAATACTAGAAAAGTGAAGATAATTTTCCACGTGGAACAGAAGTGTTGGATGTAGTAGCCGATGAGGAGTCTAGGTAACATCACATTCCATGTCCCGTAATGGAGCTAGTTTTTACTTAATAAGTAAATTTTTGTCTAGGAGGGAAAACAGGTTGATCTTGAACCAAATGTCATTGATGACTTTTATTTATTCAATACTAGGAAAGAAATCATGAGCAACACGTGTCATTGATGGATTACCTTTGGGGCTTCAACCCCAGTCTTTAATGATGACATCAAGGATGACAAAGGGACTCCAACACTATGCCGTTGCTCGGAAACCCTATCTACAGGCACAGGGGAGGCCACCCAGCTCTCTGGGGACCTTCCTCTCAAGCTGCCTCATGTTTCGCACATACAGAGAGACCTTCCTTCTCCCTTGTAATGTGGCTGTAAATAGCTAATCGGTAGCACTGTGTCAAACTCTTTCTTCTAAATGTGTTGTCACACATTTCCCTGACAACCATGTCAGCATTCCACTCAAGGCCTCCGTTCCTTTCACATCTCATAATTAACATCTTCACCCCTACCCTACTTCCAATGTCTCTTGGCCTCAACAGCTCTGTCATTGTAATGACTGTAATGACCTGAATATTAGAAAGCAAAGTTGAACAGACCACACTGGGGGAAAAGTAAATCACATGAATGTATACATACATATATATATACATATATACATATATAATCATATCGTAAAAGAAAAACAAGTAATTGTATATATAAATATAATATATATTTATCAGAAGAACATCAAAAATGTCAACTGTGATTATCTTTTTAAGGTGGAAAGGCATATTTTTTCCTTTCTTTTTTCTTTTTTTGTTTGTATCATATGTACTGATTGGGTAAACATGGCTTTCATAATCAAAAGTTATGAAGTTTTAAGTAAAAGAAGTAACCATGAAATGATTACATCACACATGCATGTTTCAGCAGCACAAGGTAAACATGGGAACTGGCATGTCTTTCCTCACACACAGTCTGGTACCCAAACCGCTGTTGCCACAGGAGCTCCTGAGACAGTCAATAAGTTCAAGGGTGGGTAGAGGCGAAGAATATTTGACTGCATTCCTAGTGAATAATTGACAGAATCACTGAACTTGGAGGGGGAAATTTTAATGGAATCAGTAACTGTCAAGATTCTTGGAGAAGTAGTCATTTAACTCCATTATGAGCCTAGCCTCTTCAGGGTTAACATTGGAAATAAAATATTTTGACATAAACCTATCACCTTCAGGGTATAAGATGTTAGCATCATTTTAGAAATTAAAATCAGTATTGAAAAGAAAGATGCATTCAATCGTGTTTGATTCAGACATTCCTTCTCTTTCCATTTGCAGGTAGTGTATGATGAAGTCTTGGAACTCCAAGGCCATGTCTTAATGCTTATTGTGAAGAGCAAGACTATATTTGTGGGAGCAATCAACATTCAACTCTGCAGTGTTCCCCTCAATGAAGAAAAGTGGTACCCTTTAGGAAACAGTATCATCTGACCAATGCCATGAGCATATATGCATTATTCATCATGCGCTTGCATGTTTTTGAATTTCCTCTATTACATAAGCAAGACATCTTTCTTGTGGAAGATAGCAGGATATAAAGGACACGGGAGAACCAGATCAAAATCAGTCTTTTGTAGTTATTTATTCTCTATTCTTTCCTTGTTTTCTTATCATATTTTCTCATTGGAATATTCACCATGTAAAATTCCATGTGCAAAATAATGAAATGATTATTGATTTTAATATACATTTTGAATCAAACATAGGTTCACATCTTTTCTTAATTGCTTGTTATAATCAAAATTATACTTTCAAGATGTTTTCTAAAGAATGACAGCTAGAAAAAGCTTGTGAATGAATTTGAAGGCTAAGAACATCTGCAGTTGATTTAGATCTTAAATATGTGTACAACCCACATGTCTAATCATGATCATATTTATTGAGAGAACTGGTGAGATCCAGTTATGTGCAATAATTTTTCAATCAAGAAACTAAGCTTTTCTATTAGATTTTTTCTTTAATAATTTCATGCATGGATATAGTGCCTTTCATTACTCTGTTCTCTCACCCTATCCTAGTTCCTTTCAACTCCTATCAAAAACTTCCCTACAAATTTCTTTCTCATATTTGTGTAGAGATTTTTTTCTTTCTGAGATAGGTATTTTACTGTATATCTCTGACTGGCCCACAACTAGCTATGTAGACTACGCTTGCTCCAAATTCACAGTGGCCCTCCTGCCTCTGTCTCCCTACTGCTGGGGTTCCAGGAATTATTAAGTTCAGGTATTAGAAGAATTTCCTTTTGACACCAATTAAGCCATTGTCATTGTTTCTCCCGACCATGGTCATGTTCATACCTTAAACCCTATTTATCCCCAAACCCAAAAAGTCAAACTTTTGAGTTCACTGTTTCAAACTCCTTTTCATTTGTTAAATGTTCTCATTGCACTTGAACCTTCCCCTTGTGCTCACCATGACCAGAATAGATAATCTTACAGAGTGTTGCCTGAATAGCAGACAAACCTACGATTGTATGCCTTCAAAATAATCAAGCTGAAAGTTTAAAAATGAAAACATCTGCCATGAAAATTGTCATTGGTTTTGTTTCTTTATTCTCTATTTGCTTCATTAAAACAAGGAATTCAAATGGTTTTGTTTGGTCATTTATATAATCATATAAACACATGAAAGCTTCTATATTTAGTCCTTGAAAACTACATTAGTGACTTATATGAGCCAACAGGGTCTCACTAAAATGTGTGATGCCTGCATACCAGAAAGCCATTAACATTGTGAGCAACTGTTCTGTTCATTCTTACATTGTCCCCTATCCTGTCTTAAAGACAATGGTGACACACACTCTCTTCTCCTGAAACCTCCTCAAGATCTTTTCCCTTTGTCCATATTCCCTTCTAGTGACTCTGTTTCCTGCTTGGAATCCATCAAAGGAACTTCTGCAGTTTTCCTCTGCTGGTGAGATTACTGCACTAGCAGCTTCTGTGGTTCACCTTCCTGCCAGTAAAGGGTGATGGTGCTTCTCCCAAATCAGTCCCCAGCTGTGCATTTAACACAGCTCCTTACCCACGTCATCCCAAAACTCTGTTCCTCTTTACAGCAAAATGTCTTCAAATGGCTGTCTCTGCCTTCTTCAGTTCCTGTCTCCTTCCATCCCCGCAGAACCCAGCTCTCTATTTCCATCTCCAGTCTGATCTCCCCCATCAACGACATCAGTGCACTCAGTAACTGCCATCTGCACACTCTTTGCCAGTTACTTCTCACACACCCTCCATGCTTGTTTTTATAACCTTGGTCTGTTGTTCTCATTCTCCAGTGCAAAGGCCTCCTGGCTCCCTGAGACCCCAGTGCTGTAGTGACCCAGGTTCCAAACTAAGGACATCCCTTATCCCTGGTAACAGTCTCTCCCATTCTCAAAGCTTTTAATGTCATCTGAAGGCTAAAAGATCCCAGCTTTCTAACTCCGTCTGACAGTCCTCCCAAACTCCAGCTGTGAGCGTTCAATTGCCTGCTCAACATCTGCCCTGAGTATCTAATAAAAAATCTCAAATTGGCTGTCTCAAAAACAGAGCTCCTGATCTTCTTCCCCAACATGTTTTAGTTGTTTCTTTCTTGATTAATAATAACCCTAACTTCCAGATGCTAAAGGAAAAAAAAGCTTGATATCATTCTTAACATCTCCCTTGTGTGTGTTCTCATCAATTAAGAAGACCCATTAGACCTGTCTTCAAACTACATCCCAAGTCCAGTCACTTACATTCTTGTCCTGCTCCCTCTCTGGTCCAAGTTCATACTGTCATCTTTACCCTGGATTACCGCAAATGCCTTCTAAGCAGCCTCTTGGTTTCTAAGAACCCCCACCCCCTTACATTCTTTTTCCAACACCATGGCCTCTGGAATGTCAATGTCATTCTGCTCTAAACTCTGCAGGGGCCTCTCATCTCAGAGCAAAAGCCCTAGCCTTTAAAATAACCTAAAAGGCACTATGACTGACTTCTCAACAGCTGTCTGTCTCTGATTTTAACTTTTGTTGGGTCCCTCTGTCCTCATAGATCAAGTCCATGGCCTTCTTTCTGTCCCCTTAGCACTGTAGGCATGCTTCGTCCTTGAAATCTTTGATCAGCCAACCCCTTCTTCCCCCCAAAAAACATGTTCTTTTGCCCCCATGTCCACTCTTCTGACTCCCACACATCCTTCAGATCTTGAGCAAATGTCTCCATCTCTGTGAAGCCCATCCCACAGAACTACAGTGACATAGCACACTGTGCTATTCCCAGATACACATCAGGTCTTTTCTACTCTACTCTGCTTTTCCTCCTACAAGTTGATCTCTGGACACTGCACATATGCAATTTTAATTTTACATGGTACTGATATCTGCTTCCCTAAGCCAGGCAATAAGCCTGAAGCCAATAAGGATTTTTTTCTCATTGACAGTATATCCTCAGACAAAATATAGGGAAGCTCTTACCCTGGTGAACCCTAGAGAACCCTCCCTCCTCTAGAAGTGACTATGAGCCACACCCAGAGTCAAATTCCAGACCAACCTTGGCACAAAGTGATAAGTGATCCCCAGTTATTGGATTCCTCTGCCACTGATGCAAAATTCCAAATCAAACCAAATTAATAAATCCAGATTTAATAAATAGGGCAATAGAAAGCAGATCATTCTCAGGTGACTCTCAGGAAGGCAGGAGAGAGAACACCCTGGCAGATCCATGGGCTGGGTCTTGAGTAGCCTCTAGTATGTCTTAAGTCTTTTTCAGGGGAGGAGCTGCCAATGGCTTACTTTTTCAGGGGCAGGGTCTGGAATGGGAGGAGTGGGGCTTGAAGGGCTTCCCTACAGTAAGATCTGCTAATTCTCTACCCAGCCCTTACAGGCTTCCTCTCTGTATCTACTACTCATCTCCAGTCTGACTGTACCACCATGAGAAAATGAAAGGACCCAGGGATGACCAAGGGAATGCTGGATGTGATTTGAGTGTGTCTGTTGAGTGACCATAAAGATGCACAGAAGACCACCACAGTGAAGAGGGAGCCAGAGAAAGAAAGAAAAACAGTACATGAGGGGCTCTGAACACAACAGGCTCTTCCACCCCACTGCAAGCCACAAGGGTTCTAACAACTCAGAACTCTAAACCTGTCCTTCTAGAAACAGAAGTACATTTCTTGTAAGAGTGGGGGAAGCACATTGTATTAAACAATGTGTTAACTTTTATATGCAATATCTAAATTTAGGCAGCTGATATGTTAGTATTATGAAAGAAAATGGAGCTTATCCTGACCACACAGTTATGGCTGCTTGAGAAGATGTAGCTAGTGTCTGCCAAAGGGTCAGCTCAGAGAGTATCTTTATTTCATCCCACTCAGAACTCTCCCAAAGAGAATTTTCCTAGAGCATTTCAGTCTCATATTCTACTGAATGAGCTAGCCAGGAGCCCACTTACCCAGAATAGTTAAAGGCAAGTGTACTAGTTATGTCTGCAGAGAGCAAGAAGTAATTACCATGACAACAGACTAGCTAAAAAAAAACTGAGAAACAAGGTTAGGGAATGTAAGTCCTTAAAGAGTGAAGAACTTGGGGCTGGAGAAATGCTCACTGGTTCAGAGCACTGGCTGCTCTTGCAGAGAGGATCTGGGTTTGGTTCCCAGCACCCACACTGTGGCTCACAATCACCTAGTTACTCTAACTCCAGTGAATAAACTTGTCTGGCCTCCTTGGGCTTCTGTACTTGTGTAACCATGCCCCTTACACAGATATACATGCATAAACATAAAGACATAATCATTAAATTAAAGAATAAGCACCTGAAAATTTTTCCACTAATTCTTAGGGACCTATAAAAATACGCAAATGCCCAACTTAAATTCACAGTGAGAGATGCTGTGAGGCTGATGGAAGTACCCATTTCTGGCTGCCTTCCAGGCTATGCAAGGTTGGCACAAAGGGGATGGTGGTGTAGAGATCCAGATGAAGGCATGCTTCGCCATGCACAGAGAATAAATAAAGACTTAAAGGGACTTATTTACTTACTTAGAGTCTAGGAGTTTAAAGAAATCTGTCATATCATAGTTGACCTCTAAGCTAACTACAAAGATGTCAGACACGCAGAAAACACACACTTTAAAACAGGTTCAAAAGGCACAAAGCAAACTATGCAAAGATTGCAACAACAAACCCAAGTGCCATCTGGAGGCAAGGAAATATGATGGTTAAAGTTGATACTTTATAAAATTTTAAATATAGATTCTTCTGCAAGAAGGGTGGGAGGGAGAGAGGAAGGGAGAAGGAAAGAAGAAGAGTGGGAGGGGAAAGGGAGGAAGGAAATAAGAAAGAGAGAGAATGA
>LOEQ01001340.1:118360-128749 GCA_001685075.1 Bramus lutescens
TATTCTTTCCCAAGCTTTCTCAGGCTTTCTGTGGATGCAGTTATCCAGGTTGGGCACCATGATGAAGGTGTAAATCACAAACAATCCCACACCAGTTTGGAATTATGATTAATAGAATGGTTTTTTATTTAAAGGGGAAAAACTTACAGATCACTGTCCTAGACAACAGCACTCTGGGCGACCAGGAAAGGAGTCTAGGAGCCAGAAGTGGAGCCTGAAGCAAGAGAGAGAGGGGAGGGCAGTCGCTGCGTTTTTAAAGAGAGAGAGAGACACCACGCCCCAATGGGCTGGTATCTCAGCGGCTATTGGCTAAAGGAGCAGAAGGAGCTCTCACAACACAACTATTCCTTTTGTGGACCAGTGACAACTGTTATTTGTCAGAATGCCCAAGAGAACTCCAACAGCACTGTTTGTTATTTTATGATCAAGATTGTATTTCTTCTATGCTTTCAGATATGATGGCAGGTCATTTTACTTCATGTGTCTAAATGGCACAGCATGTTTAGTTTTGAGATTAAGTTGTGGTTATTGTCAACATACTGTTTCCATTTATGCCAAAAGTTTCATGGTGGCTCCCTTCAACATACTGCTTTTCCAGGCCCAACCCCAGCATTGTGTGACTCTATTCCCGGGAAGACATGAGCAAAGGTCTAGTCTCCTCGCCTCGGATAAGAAACTGAAGACATATCAAAGCAGAAATGCCATCAAAGTCCAATTTGGTAAACCAATTAGTTTTACCAGGCTTATTCACAGGAATATTAGTGGCAGATTACTTACAGGAGCAGAAATGACTCAGAGATGAGTCTATCATGAAAAGTACACCCAACATGAGTGACAGCTAGCTGGAAGTCTGGCTCTTGCTGCACAACCTGCAGGCAGCTTAACTGAGTATCCTTTCCAGGCAGCACAGTTGCTCTGAGTCTCTTTCAGGAAGTCTGTTAGTCTCTGCCTTTTCCAGGAAGTGAGGCTTATCTGAAAGGGTCTTGACTGCTTATGTAAGTTTGGATAAGAAGGGACCTAGTAAATCTCGTCAAATTCAGGGACTTCCTGGAACTTTTGAGTTATGTACTTCCTGAACTTAAGAAATTCCCCCCCCCATAGAATATTCAGTTTGACTTCCTCTTAGAATATCCCTGGCTTGAGGAGCTTCCCTCCAAGATTGACGGCTTTATCTCAAAGGAAATTGTAACATTATCTCCACTTGCTGATTTTTATTGTACATTTTTGTATTCATTTGGATGATTTTTTGTTTAATTGATACTGATGTGTGTTTCAATAGTATTTTTTGTTTAATAATGTACTATTATATGAATATAACACAATTTATTGTCCATTCCCTGTCAATACATTTGAGTTGCTTCCAGTTTGTGATTATTTTAAGCCAAGTGTGTCGTGGTGGTGCACACTTTTAATGCCAGCACTTGGGAGGCAGAGACAGGAAGATCTCTGTGAGTTCAAGGCCAGCCTGACCTACAAGAGCTAGTTCCAGCACAGGCTCCAAAGCTACAGAGAAACCCTGTTTTGAAAAACTAAAGTAAACAATAAAACAATAAACAAACAAACAAATAACAACTGTTGAGAAGGTAGGGAAGTTTTAAATGTATTGTGTTCTTTCTGAAGCTTTGTGGTTTCATTCTATCAATAACCTGGCAGCTGTCAGACTAAAGGAAAACAACAAATTTATCAATATATCTAAACACGAGAGCCACACACATATACAAGGGGGCAAAAAACTGAAGCTCATAACTTATATATAGCTAAACAAATGGGTTATGGACTTGAGATTCTGTGGGGAAAGAAGAAACAACATGGCATTGAAGGTTGGCTAAGGAGGCATAGAGGGAGAAAAACTGACCCACTCACTGTACAGATAACAAACCGTGTCTCCCAGGTAACAGATACCTGTGGTCAACTCTATGAGAAACAGAAAATTGCCCCCTCAACCTCTTCCTGTGAGATCATTCCTGGTCAGGCAGAAGAATATGGATGGAAAAGCTTACTTATATCTACTGGCTGGAGGTTTACCTCATTGATGTAGTTTTCCTTTCTAGATGTACTGACAGATGTATTTTACAGAAGGGTTGCCTGGTTCTGCAGGGCTCTGCAGTTTCTCTCCATAACAGGGAAGACATCAAGGAAACATATCTGTAATGGGGTATTTTCCTCTCCACTCCACTGTGTGAAATCCTTGCGAGGACACATGTTTTGTTCCTCTTGTGGTAATATCTGGGAGTGAAAAAGCTGATTAACTGACTAGGCAGATGGTGAATGTGTTCATTATGTTCTGTTGCTGTAATAAAACACCACAACCAAAAGTCACTTATGGAAGTGTTTATTTTGGCTTACAGTACCAGAGGGAGAGTCTATAACAGTGGGGGAGGCCTGTCAGCAAGCAACTGGAGTCAGAGCTGGCAGATCACAACTCTGACCGCAGAAAGAAAGCAGAGAAGGCAGAAAGGAAATGGGGCAATGCTGTAAACTCTCAAAGCCTGCCCCCAGTGATGCACTTCCTTCTGCGTGGTTCCACATCCTAAGCATCCCATAGTCTTCCCAAATGAAGCTACTACTAGACACTAAGTGCCTATAAGGGACTTTCTCACTCAACCCATCACATACAGCTTTATTAGAAACTGTCCAGTCAATTCCAACTGAGTGCCCAATATGACAGGCATGTAAGAGCTCCAGGATTCTACTGCCCCTCAAAATTGCTACAGGACTCTTATTCTAGGTAGGAGAGATAATTAGTTTTAATTGGGTTCTTCTGCAAATGATATTCAGTTGATGTTTTCAAGTGCTTATTGATCATGCACATATTTTCTCTTGGGAAGTAATTATTCAAATATTTGCCTCATTTTTCTTATTGTTGAGTTATATATAGATCTCGTTCATATCATAAGCATGTATGGCAATACTATATATACATTTTACATATATACTAACATACCCCATATGTAACATATTATCTGTAATACTTACTCGTATGATTATTTGTAATATCTAAGTTGTTTTTCTGTTGCTGTGAGGAGGGTGTAGTAATAAAAGCCCTGAGTCAGATGTTGGGAGAAATGCTAAGAGATCAGAGAGATGAAGGAGCAAAACCACAGCCACCTGACCTCTCCACTTCCCAGCTATAAAGAGACTGCATTGTTGTCTCCACCCACCTTAGCACTTCCTCTCTCCACCAGCCATATCACTTCCTGTCTGTCTGCACAGGCCTCCAGAGCTCTATGGTTGGCGAGTGGATTTCTCTGCCCTCTGATCTTCAGGCAAGCTTTGTTTGTGCAAGCAAGATATCACCACAGAATGGAAGCTGCTTTCATTTCAGAGACAGACCAGCTTCTCCATTCAGCAACCACCCTGCCATTTATCCAATGGTGTCCACTACTTCCCACTCTAAAGTCAGGTTCACACTGAGTTTGAGAGATTTTGATTTGAGTTTTGCATAACTGAAGACTCTGAACCAAAAGAAACAAACTGTGGCCAAAGTATAGTGTATGAGAGTATCTATTTTCAATTAAAACATAAATAAATAAAAAGCTCAGAGTTGGCACCATTTCACTTCCCTGTCACTCTGATCCATGTAAAATAATGGGAGCTATCTAAGCTTTGCCTATTCCCTCCAGTCATAGATTCCCCCAGGGTCAAACACAGGTGGGTCCATTGCTCTTAGCAATGAGGAGGATCCACATGGGGAATTACTGGGTCTCTCTTTAGAGCAGTGGTTCTCAGCCTGTGGGTGGTGACCCCTTTAGGTCAAACAACATTTTCATAGGGGTTGCAAATCATTCCATGAATTGCATTGCAATTCATAATAATTGCAAAATTACAGTAATGAAGTAGGAACAAAACAATTTTATGGTTGGGGGTCACCACAACATGAGGAACTGTGCTGAAGGGTCACAGCATCGAAAGCAACTATAAAAGGTCTCTACTGGATGTGGGCTTGTGTTAGGTGATTTAATCCAAAGAAGTAAAGGTCTCCTCTGTATTGGACAGGTCAGGAATAAGAACTGAAAGAGCTGAAGAGTGGCCCTGTCAGTAAAGTACCTGCTGAACAAGAATAAGTTCTCAATATTGGAGACCCTGCACCCGCATAAAAAAAAAAGTGTGGCATCATTCACCTAATCCTAGCACTGGAGAGAAAGAGATGGGAGAAAAGCTCTTGTGCCAGTCAGTCCAGATTCAGTGAGAGAATCTGTCTCAAAAAATAAGATGAGAGCGATAGACGACAACACATGACATCAAATACACACGTGTGTGTATGATCACACACACACCCTACAAAAGGAAAATTAACAAAAAATAATGAGTCCATGATTGGAAAACCATCTTATCTACACACAGAAATAATCATAAGATAAAACTGTAACTGGCAATGAGTCAGGCCATTCACATTAGCTAGAATAGGGAATACTGGACACTTCAGCGTTTGGACAATGCTCATGCCTCTGACACACAATGAGCAATGTTCACACATTTGCTTCATCACAGTAGAATGGGTGAGTCTGGAACTGAGGTTTATGTTTTGCAAGGAAACCAATGTCAACAGCAAATTCCACACCAGCTTCTAGCCACCCACAATGCCCAGCTTGTGGTGCAAAGCCTGTACCCAGCTGTCAGTTTTACCAGTAGTAAGCAAGCAAAACCAGGAAATATAACCTAATTAGAGCAAGCGAGCGAGAATGCACAGCTTCCCTGAAGAACTGACATTTTTACTAAGAGTCTGAAATGCAAAGGTCTTTTTTCACCACAGTCCCAGGAGTTCATTTAGCCTTTTCTTTTCTTCCCTTCATGACACTATTATTTCTTACAAATGAGCTATGCTTAAGAAGCAAGGGTTGAAGCTGACTTCCGACACTCTTCCCAGTCTTCCTGAGATGTGAAAACATTCCATGGCTGTGGAGCTTCTGTGGGTAATGTCAAATGAAAATTCTTGGGAAAAATACAATTTAAAAAAACCCACTTCAAACAGTAAATGCTAAACTATGCACATTTTTTAAGTAGAATCAAATTGTTTAAAGACAGCACATGATTGTTGGATGGGAAATAAAAAGAATTAACACTTCTTCAAAAATCATATACAGAGTAGAATATTTAAAAAATTAATAGTCAGGGATGGGATGATAGTTCAGTAAGTAAAGTGATTGCTTTGCAAGTGTGAGGAGCTGAGTTCGATCCCCAATGCCCATATTAAAAAAAAAACATACAGTTCATAGTACAATAGTGCCAAACATAAAGACACAGAGAGAGACACACACAGAGAGAGAGAGCAGTCAATCCCTGAGGACTGCTGAATCGCCAGCCTAATGAACCATGAGTCCAATTGAGAGACCCTCTTACAAAAGATTAGGTTGACAACTCCTTTAGAATGACCCATGACACCTCTGGCCTCCACATGCACACACACACTTGTGAATACACATACACACATGAACACACACAAAAGCACACACAAATGTTACTTCACAAACACATACAAATAAAAAGTTAGCTTTCAAAGTCAGCAAGTGAGTTTAATTGGCACCTGTGGGAAAGGTGAAGACAAGACAACCACTCTCTTCTATTTCAAAGTCTAATGGTGCAAATCAAAAGCAGACATTTGTTCCACTGAAGAATTAATACCCTGGTTAGGAAGTGTACTTGACAAACGCCTTTAAAAGTCGGCTGAATTCCAGATCTCCAAAAGACCTTGGAGATTAGAGATTAGGGCCTTGAATCAGTGGATGAACATACCCCCACCCCTGCTGCTGGGTTTACAATTGAGAACTCAGCAAGATCCTCCGACTGTATGCTAAATGGAAGCTGTGCATTCCTCCTGAGAAACTTCAACAACATCATCAGAGGCAGATTTTCCAAAATAAACCATACAGCCCTTAAAAGAGCTAAGACGATGCTTTGAACGCTACAGGACATCTGTACCTTATGCTTGGAAATATCAATTTGAGGTGTATTTACATTTTTAATATTTGATCTTGAAGGTGAAGTCTTATAAAAGATTGCTAGATGAGCTATCAAAAGATAATGAGATTATACTACATCTTAAAATAAGCAATTATTCTTGGTTTTTAGTTACATCTGTGTAGACAGAGGCTGCTTTTTCATTTCCTAGCAAGCCAGACCCAAAATGATCACACAGAAACTGTATTAATTAAAACTCTGCTTAGACTATTAGCTCAGACTTTTTATTAACTACCTCTTACAACTTAAATTAACCCATTTATATTGTTTTGTATTTTACCACAAGGCTCGTAGTTTACCAGTAAAATTCCCGGGTGTCTGTCCTCTTCAGTAGATACATGGCATCTCCTCAGCTCTGCCTACTCTCTCTGTACATCTCTGTTCAGATTTTCCACCTGCCTTTACTCTGTTAAGCCATTGGCCAAAAGCAGCTTCTTTATTAATCAATGACAATAGAGCATATTAACAGTATACAGAGGGGAATCCCACATCATGTCCCCTTTTCTGTCTAATTAAAAAGTGAAGTTTTAACTTTAACATAGTAAAATTACAAAAAAATTATCAAGCAAGAATTATAGTTACAATATTTAGTCCACTTATATTTGACAAATTATGGAAAAATACTCTATCATCTATCCTATCTTTGTGGGTTTAAAGTTTTCTAACTAATGCATCTTTTATAATTATAGCTATCTTTCTTCAACTCCATCAAAGACTTCAGAAGGAAATAATATTACCTAAGTAAACAAAGAAGTACATTGTAAGCAACTTCCAAAACTCTAGAATTGACAGAGACTTCTTGTTGCCTGGACAGTCACCCAAAGTTCTTCTGTACTGTTGGAGCATCCATATTCAGCCTACAGGCCCATAGTATCCAGCAGACTTTTTCATGAAGTAGGAAATTTCAAAGACAGTTCCACCTCTATTGGCAGTTTGTCAGTCACTTTTTTCTATGTCCTGCATTATGTCTGGCAGACTCTTTCATGAAGCAGGAACCCTGAAGGACTGTCTCACCTTCTTTAGGCAACTTCAGTAGTCACTTTTCTGCAGGTTCTACAAATCCAGTTCACACAGCATAACATCAAGCAGTCCAGGCAAGAGCAGTTTCTTGCCCAAATGGTTAGCAAACTCCATAAGTAACCTCTTTAATGCCCATCATCCTCTTGAAGCAGATTGGTGCTGCCAGGAGCACATGAGTTTCATTGTCATGAAAAGTCCTAAGTTTTTAAAGCATTCTAAATGTCATATTCTGCATTTTTGAAAGGTTTGAAGAATACCTATCCATCTGAAACATATCTCTGTGCATCTAGAAAACCTAACTAACATGGCTACAAGCTTGACTATTATAGATGACTATCTATTAACATGTATTTTTAATTACACATTACATTTTAAGTGAGCTGCACAAATACAATACCTTAATCAAGAGCAGAAATATACATATAACATAATTTACCTTAAATTTGTATCAAGATCCATAGCAATGCAAAGTATTCATCTCTATAGCACATCTAGAGTTGGATTCAGTAACAATAAATATCTATTGGGGTGCTAATTTGCTAGACATACTAAACGTGTCAACATGGTGGGAGTGATCATTAATTTTCCATTTGTTTTCTTGTTTGTCTGTTTTTTTTGGTTTGGTTTTTTTTTAAAGAGTAGTTAGTAAGGAATTATATTCTCTACCACTTCTAGCCAAGTAAAATCCCCCTGATGGTGAAAAAAAATGAGGCCTCTCATTTCTGACCAAGAGACAGTCTTAAAAGTACATTTTAAGTACTTTAAGTACATTAAGTACAAAAGTACATTAAGGACAGATTCAAAAATACTGCAAATTAATTCAAGACCCAGACATGTAACTCCGCATAATAGCTTTCTTTTATATATTTTGAGTCTTGACTATAGTGGGAATGCAAATCAATTTCATACACACTTATAAAAATGTCTGTATAATTACGGGGTACCAAATCAAAACCAAGGCATCCAAGAACTAGACTGAGAATTCCGGAGCTAATTAATTACTCTCTAGGATATGAGGGATACAAAGGGCCTGGCAATCTAATTCCTTCCCACTGCCATAGATGGTGGTGGGTGTTGAGAAGTTTAAACACTCTTCAATTTCACATCTTCTATGCCACTAAATATTTGCCAACATGTCTTCTACGAACAGGCACACTTTAAGGAGCTGTAAATTCTATTCATTAAAGGTGATATAAGCGACTGAAATCGGCAGCCAGGGAACGGCATGCGTGCGCCCTCTGACGGTTTGTTTTTCCCCTTTCTGTTTTACCCATTGAATGGTGAATGAGTTGGGTATTTCTGACTTAATGAACTTTTTCATATAATGATTAATATAAGAAAAGGTATTAACATTCCTTTGGACTGTTTATTGTATGTGTAACTAACATGCCAGGTACACTTAGTCACTCTCTGATGTACCAAACGTAAACGAACAGTGAAGAAGGCTCAAGGTTTGCACCCTCTTTGGAAAACAGAGGAACACGACGATAACCTGTGGAAGAGGAATTGCGTCAAATTAGCAATAACAAACTAAGAGCTATGGCCTCAACCTTGCTGGTGAGGAAGGTGGTGTCGTCCACTAAACCTCTTTACATAGTTAACACTGTGACTGCAGAGTTCTAGGGGTTTTTTTCAACCTAGAATGTTACTTTTCCATAAAAATGAAACATTCCTGGTTTCTGTGCTAACTTCCAGAATTCTGAGAGTCCCTGCGATGAGCCCACACTTCATGTGTCTCCTCTCACAAGGACATCATGTTCAAAATCTAGCCTAACAACCTAGCATGCAGCAGCATCCCAAAAGCTAAGAACAGGTCTCTGCAGTTCCGCAGAAGAAAGTACACAGGTCCATTTAAAACTGCCGTCATATCCCACTGATGTAGATGAAGAGATGGAGACATTTGATGTGATCCAAGCGTGGCTTCAATAGAGGTACATATAAATGATAATAAAATCATCTTACGTTTGAGAACATTACCTTTGTTCATGCAAAGAAGTGGTAAAGTGTACTGCCCGAGAAATTCATTTCCTGTTATTAAGCTTTGATTTTCAACAACAAAACGTATCAATGCCAGTTCTGGCACTTGAATAATAAATGTAAACGTTTCATTCCACCTTGGACTAAGAGCTGAAATATAAAGAAAGGGGTACAAAAATATCACAGATACCTTTAAGGAAAAATCAAAAAAAACAATAGGTCTCCACAATTTTTCTTTCTGACACTTGGGCAATAATTAACATCAATACTAATTTGTATTTCAGAGCACTTAAATATTTAATGTAGTCAGAGGGTAGAAAATCTTCTAACAACAATGATACTATGATTTGAAAATTTTACATAGATTGACATCCCATCAGGGGTTAATAGGTGGGAGAACTGTCTCAAAAATGTCACACCGCTGTTTAGTGTTTCATAAGACAAAGTGCAGAGCAGAGATGCAAGCCGGGACTGGATCCTTACGCAGCATGACTGAAGCTAAGACACTCTGCTCAAAAGGAAAAGAGGACGTGAGGAAGTTGGACGAGTGGTTTTTCTGTACCTGGCTGTTATATAAAGAAATCCACAAAAGCTGAACAAGAAAGACTGTGAGGTGAGCTCTCTGCCTTACTTTTCACTAATGATGATTTCAAAGTCTCAGGTTAATAAATAATTTGGGACTCCAGTAAAATAAATCTTCCCAATCAACTAAATACCTTTCCACAGCAAGAAATCCATGTTTTGTTTTGTTTTGTTTTTTCCAACTTGACCCACCTCACTCAAAACTTAGAACCTGGGTTCATGGAGTTAAGATAATCACACACAGATAAAAATCTGTGCTTATAGGGCCAAAGGTTGAAAGAGAAATTATACCTGTCCAAGTACAATGACAAACTTTCCAAGTCATGTCAATATTTTTGTTATTTTTAGGACCACTGATGAATCCGTGAATAGTTATAGTGATAAGCGATAACTATGACATCTATAGTACAGTCACATTACCTCACCTTCTTGATCTAACTGTACATGGAGTTATTCATATAAAAAACTGATACAGAAAAACCTCACGTCTAATGTCCTCATGTCCCCATTTCTTTATGAAGAGCATGTCTTAACTACAGTCATATTGCATAAGGATCCAGTCCCTGCTTGCATCTCTGCTCTACAATTTGTCACATTAATCCCTAGGGAGTGGTGTGACATCTTTGAGGAAATTTTCTCACTTTTTAACCCTGATGGGTTTCAATCCATATGAAGTTGAAAAAAAAAGTATCATTATTGTTATAGGTGGCAGCCCTGAGTGCGTTTTTTTTGCCTTTGGAAACAGTAAGTTAATTATCTTATCCTGGAATAATGACATTGGCCTAAGAATGGAAATAATTGATCCCAAACTTTCTGAGAAACCGCCACACTGATTTCCAAAGTGGTTGCACA
>LOEQ01001340.1:132851-145565 GCA_001685075.1 Bramus lutescens
GAAAGAAAGAAAGAAAGAAAGAAAGAAAGAAAGAAAGAAAGAAAGAAATCACAAGAGAAAACAGGACCCATATTTTTCCTGTCTCCAAGAAATTTACCTTATCATTAAAAAAGACAACTCCTTACAATAAAAGTATGGAAAAGTATTATTCCAAACAAACAGAATGAGGAAATAAGCAGGTGTGGGTATAACTATTCTAATATCTGACAGTAAATTTAAAATCAAAACAAATTAGTCAAAGAGTATAATGAAGGTCCCTTCACAATCATTAAAGGAACAACCCACTAAGAGGACAGTACAAAGATGAATGTCTACACAAAACACAGGTGCACCCAACTTCAACGAAGACATGCTACTATATTTAAAACCACAGATAAACCCAACACACTGGTTGAGTGGATTTAATTGCAACTCTAACTACTAGACAAGTTATCTTAGGGAAAATTGAACAGAGAAACTCCATATATAAATCAAATGGACCTAACACATCTACTGCTGTGGAATAGTATTTTAAAGTGTGTTATAATTGTTTATGTTGTGGAAAATTTGTTTAGTGGTGCAAAGGTATATAGCATTTGTTTAATTCTGTGAAGCTGTGCTACTTTGCCTGATTAGTCTAATAAAGAGCTGAGCAGTCGATAGAAAGGCAGAATAAATAGCAGGTGGGGCTGGCAGGGAGAGAGAATAAATAGGAGAAATCTGGGAAGAGCAAGAAAAGAAGGGGCTGGGCACCCAGCTGCACAGCCAGCTATGGAAGAAGAGGAAAAGTAAGATTACAGAATTAAGAAAAGGAAAAAGTCAGAGGCAAAAGATACAGGGGATAATTTAAGTTAAGAAAATCTGTCAAGAAAGACACTTAAGGAAGTGTTCAACCTCCTTAGCTATCAAGTAAATGCAAATGAAAACAAGTCTAAGATGCCCTCCTACACAAATCACAGTGGTTAAAATCAAAAACACCAATGATAGCTTATGCTGGAGAGGGTGTGGAGTAAGGGGAACTCTCCTCCATTGCTGGTGGGAATGAAAACTTGTACAACCACTTTGGAAATCAGTGTGGTGTTTTCTCAGAAAATTGTGAATCAACCTGACTTAGGACCCAACAATACCACTCTTGGGCATATATCCAAAAGACGCTCAATAATACTAGAAGGACACTTGTTCAACTATGTTCATAGTAGCATTATTTATAATAGCTGGAATCTGGAAACAGCCTAGATGCCCCTCGACTGAAGAATAGATAAAGAAAATGTGGCACATTCACACATTAGAGTACTACGCAGTGGTTAAAAAAAATGACATCTTGAAATTTGCATGCAAATGAATGGAACTAGAAAAAAACATCCTGAGTGAGGTAACCCAGACCCATAAAGATGAGCATGATATGTATTCATTCATAAGTGGTTACTAGTTATAAAGGAAAGGATATTGAGCCTATAGTTCATGATCCTAGAGAAGCTAAGTAACAAGGTAAGCCCTAAGAAAAACATACATAGATCCACCTGGAAAGGGGAACAGACAAGATCACCTGACAAAATTGGGAGCATGGGGGTGGGGGAGTAGGAAGGATAGAAGGGGAAGATGAAGGCAGAAGGGGAGAGTGGAAGAGAACTGGGAGGAGTAAGATCATTGAGATGGAGGAAGGGAAGAGATATTTGGATTGAGGGAGCCACTATAGGACTAGCAAGAAACCTGGCACTAAGGAAATTTCCAGGAATTCACAAAGATGACCCCAGCTAAGACCCTAAACAATAGAAGAGAAGGTACCCGAACTAGCCTTGCCCTGTAGTCAGACTGATGAATATCTTAAATATCACCATAGAACCTTCATCCAGCAACTGATGGAAACAGAGTGGAGACCTGCATCAGGGCACTGGACTGGGCTCCCAAAGTTCAGTTGAAGAGTGGGAGAAATAAGAATATGAGCAAAGAGGTCAAGACCATGATGGGTACACCCACTGCAACAGTTTATCTGAGCTAATGGGAGCTCACCAACTCCAGCTGGATAGAGAAGGAAACAGTATAGGTCCAAACTAGTCCCCCTGAATGTGGGTGACAATTGTATGGCTGGGCAGACTTCAGGGCCACTGGTAGTGGCACCAGGATTTATCCCTACTTCTTGTACTGCCTTGTTTGAAACCTATTCTCTTTGGATGGATACTTTGCTCAGACTAGATATAGTAGAAATGGCCTTAGACCTTCCCCAAAGCAATGTGCCTTACCCTCTCTGAGGAGTGGATGGGGGGACAGTGGGGCAGGGGGTTAGGTGGAAGGAAGGGGAGGAGGGGAAGGAGTGGGAACTGGGATTGGTATATAAAATGAAAAAAGATTGTTCTTTAAAAAATAAAGTAAGGGATGGAGGGAGAAAAAGAAAGGAAGGGAGGAAGGAAGAAAAAGAAAGGATGGAAGGAAGAAAGAAAGAGAGCGAGAGAAAGAAAGAATCTTTCTTTCTTTCTTTCTTTCTTTCTTTCTTTCTTTCTGAGAGAGAAAGAGAGTCTGGCAAGAAGAAAGCAAAGCTAAGGCCAGGCATTCATAAGTAAGAATAAGACTTATTTATTTGGGAGCTGGATGTCAGGCCCCCCAAAAGAGCAAAGAACCAAAAGAGTAAAGAATTTAAAAAACAACAACAACAATCTACAGACTGTTTTACTCAAAACTAAAGAATACACTTTCTTCTCAACTGTTCATGGAACTTTCTCCAAAATTGTTGATATATTAGGACTTACTTAAGTCTTAAAAATGTGAGAAAATTGAAAAAAATATCTTGTGTACTGTATACTTTCTACCCTGGATGTAAGACCTGAGCACCTGGGTATTTTAGGGAAGAAAGTTGAGGATGTACTTCAACCTATAGGCAGAAAAAAAACACCTTTATAAAGAGGATGCTGACAAGACAGACATCAAGACAGACAACTCATTAATGAGACCTCATGAAACCAAAAGGCTCCCATAGAGCAAAGGGTATCATCATTAAACTGAAGAGCCAGTCAAGAGAATGGGAAAAAATTATCAACTATATATCTGACAGAGAGTTAGTATCTACAAAAAGATGAAAAACAATCAGACAAACAAACAAAAAAAACTAAATATCACAAAAACAAACAACCAGTTAAAATACGTGGCATAGAACTAAATAGGGAGAATTACATTATGTATGTGTATTCAATTCTCAAACAAAAAAATTATAAGCCTAAAGATGCAGTTATAAAAACTGAAGGACAGTTTCAATCTCTAAGGATGAGTATATGTTTGTATATTAATTACTCATATAAAGAAATAGAAAAGGAGAGGGGCAGAATAGCGAATGGGATGCGAAAGGAAAAGAAAACCCGCTGGCGTGTAACATCTGCTGTCTTAAACCCATACATTATGACATCAACTATATACTAAGATAGACTAAAAAAAAAGTGAGCAGTCTGGATTCAAGGGGCAGAAATCCTTCAGCAGAGTTAAAACATCTGCCTGCTTGGGAAGTACATTGTTTATAGATCTTTACTACACTGCTCCCAAATCTGAGGGCTTGCCAGCTAATGATCAACTACTCTGAGAAAGGGCCTTACCAAGATGGGGCCGTTTCATGTTAATACTCTCTATGCCAAAGAAAAGAATGGGCTAGACCAAAACTCTCATTTCACAGGAGACAGAATAAACTGGACGTGTTGATGATCTTCATCAAGGACTTCAGGAAGCTTATGGCGAATCCAGGCCTTTGGGTTTCCAAGTTGTGTTCCATAACCTATAAGATCAAAGTGAGGAACTACAAAGCCCCCAGTGCACGAGAGGAGGACTCACTCCCACGACTGTGGTGCATGGCTGTAGAGACTGCTTCCCGGAAGACTCACTAACCTATCTGAGTCCAACCGCTTAACACCTCAACATGAGATTCTCAGAATACACACCCAGAACACTCACAAGCATCACAGTGCACAAACTACCTTGAAACTCCATTTCTAGCAAAACAGCAGAGATGCTCTGTGCTGTTCTCAGCATGCGACAGACGCTGTCACTCATTCGATTATAGCTTCCACACATAAAGTATGTGTTCTATGTCAGATCCTGTCAACTAGGCTTGAACAGAGCACAGTTCCTATTCATAAAGAATCCTCAGAAAACTGGGGAATAAGGACAAGAAAATGAATATAATGCGGTGTGCTAACTGCTATAATATGTACTTATGTAGGTTGTGACAGAAAAATAGAAGGAAACTGTAAAATAGGGAAGAAAAAAAAGAGGAGGACAACCAAGGGGAAAAGGCTTCCAGAAAGTAATGATTTTTTTAAAGTCATGAGTCAGTCGGGTCATGCCATCTAAATTTAATCCCAGCACTCAATGCAGAAGCTGACAGGTCTCTGTGAGTTCAAGGACTGCCTGTTGGCCTAAAGAGCAAGTTCCAAGATAGCTATGATTGCACAGTAAAATCTTGTCTAAAGGAGAGGGGGAGTCCAGAGAGAGAGAGAGACAGACAGACAGACAGACAGACAGAGAGACAGAGACATGGAGAGAGACATGGAGAATTCAGCAGGAAAGCGAATTGCAAGGGGGGAAAAGAAGACTGCAACTCAAGGAAGGAAATCCTGGTCATGGCCGTAGAATAAGTTAAGGCTAGACCGGGTGAGACATGGGTACAGAGCGGTAAGCCACGCCTTGACTAGGACAGTAACTGGTAGGCAGAAATGAATGTTAAACACTAATGAGATCATCATTGTAGCAAAACCTAAAGGTTTCTTTTCTGTGTAGAGAAGAGTAGCTAGAAGGACAGAGACAGGTTGTTTTAATTCAGCTTCTTTTCTTCTTTTCTTCTTCTTCTTCTTCTTCTTCTTCTTCTTCTTCTTCTTCTTCTTCTTCTTCTTCTTGTCCTCCTCCTCCTCTTCCTCCTTCTTCTTTTTTGACACAGGGTTTCACTTTAGTTTTAAAGCCTGTCCTGGAACTAGCTCTTGTAGACCAGGCTGGCCTCAAACNCTTCTTCTTCTTCTTCTTCTTCTTCTTCTTCTTCTTCTTCTTCTTCTTCTTCTTCTTGTCCTCCTCCTCCTCTTCCTCCTTCTTCTTTTTTGACACAGGGTTTCACTTTAGTTTTAAAGCCTGTCCTGGAACTAGCTCTTGTAGACCAGGCTGGCCTCAAACTCACAGAGATCCGCCTGTCTCTGCCTCCCAAGTGCTGGGATTAAAGGCGGGCGCCACCACCACCCAGCTAGTTCAGCTTCTGTATTATGATGAAATACCCCAACAAAAACAACCTTGAAGAAGAAATGTTTGTTCAGATTACATTGTGTGGGAGTCAAGGCAGGAACCTGAAGAAGCTCGCCCATCCACAGTCAAGAGCAAAGAGAATCGGTGCATGTAAGCTTGTATACATCCCAGGACCCAAACCACGTACCACCTACTTTCAGCCTGGGTCTTCCCAATGAGAAAATCTCTTGGGGCTGGAGAGATGGGTCAGTGGCTAAGAGCACTTAGTGTTCTTCCAGAGAAACAGAGTTTGATTCCCAGTACTTTGCTGGGCCACTTATAACCTTATCACTCCAGATCTAAAGGATCCAAGACCCTCTTCAAGCCTCCATGGGAACCAAGCATACACTAAGTACATAGACACATGCACAGACAAAATAACCATACACATAAAAGAATAAAAAATTTTTTAAGAAAATCTCTCATAGACATGCCCACAGACCAACCTAACCGAAATAATCTCTCCCTGAGACTGTCTTCCCTGGTGATTCCAGACTAGGTCAAACTGACATTTAAAATTAACCATTAAGTGGACTGATTGGATATGTTTAAAAAGTCAAAGAAGAGACCTAATGATAGATAATAAGTTCCTGAAACAGAACAGCAGCAAAAGTAGCTAGACAAAGAGAATGGGTAATGAAGACATGGAGTGAGCTTGGTATAATTTAAAGATGGATGATATAGGAAGTGAAGGAAATGTATAACATCATCCTGGTTTCTGGTGTGAGCTGGTCAGACAAATGGTGCTGTTCATTGACATGTCAATAAAATATTTAAAGGTGAATTGACTAGGAAGAGATGTTCCGCTTTAAAATTTTCAAGTTTGACAGTATACTGATTTAATAGGTGTGAATGCTTGTTAGACTGTTTAAAACATACTTAGGTTCTAAAGAAAATGAGGTCAGGTTAAAGATTTGAGCCTTATTGGTGGTTAAAATCATGAACCTTTGCGTAAGAGAATTTGAGAAGAATCATTAGTTTGGAACAAGGGCATAGATAAAAGCTGTATTCAATATAAATATTTTAGGAGTAGGTATCGGAAGAGGAATCCATCAGTGAAAGTAAAAGATTCCCACGGCAGATAAAGAAATGAGGGCTCAAAAAGCAAAGGAGACTTGAGTGTATTATGAAAGGCTCTTAAGAATGGCTAATCCAAGCCGGGCAGTGGTGGCGCATACCTTTAAACCCAGCACTCTGGTAGGCAGAGGCAGGTGGATCTCTGTGAGTTCAAGGCCAGCCTGGTCTACAAGAACAAGTTTCAGGACAGGTTCCAAAGCTACAGAGAAACCCTGTCTCAAAAAAAAAACCACCTTTTCCCACTGAATCAACTACTTAAAAGATGTAGAAAGGAGACCAACGTAACAAATCCCTTGTAAAAGAAGCCCAGTGGTCAATAGCACTTCTCCAGATGCCAGAAAAAGTGTCAGCTAATCAATATTTGCTACACCTACTGTAGGTGATTTCTAGGTGTCTACTTTGACTGGATTAGAGTGTCACAGCATCCTAACAGCAGGAGCAAAGCCAGCTGTGTTCCTCACCAGTGCTGCTTCCTGCCAGGCCCAAAGCATTTTTAGAAAGTAGCATCAAAACCTCCTGTTCTTCCCTTGAGTTAAATGGCTAGGACCTGAAGCAGGTGAGAGTGGAATCCCAAGCCCTGCAGTGTGATGGCAGTGCTGAGTAGAGACAAGACAAAGGCTGGAGGTGAAGCATATTCTGGGGACTCCAGGGTTTCAGGCACTACAGCCAAGAGCAAAGATCAAGAGGCCACTCAACATCTGGCAGAGTTCCAATATGGAACACGTAGCTGGAAACAGCAAGATCGCTGACCTAAATTTCAGAAGGGCATCTGAGATGATGCCTATGGTTGTAGGGGCAACCAGGTAAACAGAAGGAGGCACTCCAAAGAGGTCATACCTATCTAATTCATTAGCAAACAAATCCTCCAGTTTCAGACTTTATAGGCAAAGGTACAGCCTTAAGGAGTGGCTTGTAATTAAGTGGGAGAAAAATGCAACCAGAACTTTGTAAAGGTTTGGTCACATTTTACAAAGGAAATAAACATTGCATTTAGGTCACAGAGAATGAAGAAAAGTTGGTGATAATGGAGACAGCTGCTTTTGCTCTCAAAGAAAATGTATGGAAAATAATAAACAAAAGATGAAATAATGAGGCAGGAGAACTGGGAAGGGGCAGAATGCATTTACAAATAAAGAAGAAGTAACAGGATGAAACCATCAGTTGGAGACTAGAAGTGCAAGGAAAAAATGCACATCCATATTAAAATAAAAATTAAAAACACAAAGGGTTCTGAGAGGAAGGCTCAGCAGTTAAGAGTAGGCACTGCTGAGAATCAGGGTTCAATTTCTAGCACCCATGAGTGGTGGCTCGCAATCAGCTGTACCTCCAGCTCCAAGGGGATCTGATGCCTTCTTCTGGACTCCACAGGTACATACTCTACACATACACACATGCACGCACACACACACATACACACACACATAACTAAATAAATAAATAAATCTAAAAACTGAAACATATATTTTGAATAATCAATGTAGGGAGTAAATGTTAAAGGTTCTCCTAAACTACAGAGGAAAAAAATGAGAACATTCTAAGCTTGTAACTCATTAATAGATGTGGTAGATACAGAAAAGATATGTACATAGCTTCCTTTATTTGCAATTGAACAGAGTTCAGAGACTTAGAAGGGAAAAAATACTGTATTACAAAAGTAAGAGATTAATGAGAAGGAAATCACTCCTGGAATTTGCGGGTGAAATTTTTCAAAATGAAGGGACAAAAAGCAGCATGTCCACAAGGTCATCAGCAGGCTGAAATCAAACCACTCCATCACAGTGCTAAATGGCAAAATACAATGGAATAATATAAACAGGTCTCTCAGAGGAAAGGTTTTAGCCTCAATATTTCTATTCCCTGGCAGAAAATCATTCATGTGAAAATGCACAGAAAGACATTTTTCAGACACGAAAAAAGATGCTAAAACGGTGCCCATTAATTGTGTCTAAAAAGGTTAACAGGGATTTAAGAGGCATTAGAGCAGATCAGTAGAATTGAAATATTAATATACACTATCGTGTTTACTTAAAAACCAGCAAATAAAAGAACAAGTCACTAATCTTACTCGTATTGTGAGGGCAATCGGGTGTCCATCTCCTATTGCTTCACTTGGGTTAAAGCTCAAGGTTGTATCTCTTAGGAAGTCTGGCTTCAAAAGATACCCAGAGCCTCCGTTATCCAAAAATTTCCCATTCTGCAAGTCCATAGGCAGTCCCGGGGTTTGGAAATTCAAGGCCACTGTGAAAAAGAAGTATGTTGACATTGTTTGGAAACAGAGAGTGTAGTTAAAGACATTCAGTTAAGTGGTGTCTCAAAATCATCACACACTGCTTATCTTCATTTATTCTAAGACTATTGATCATTCATCTAATAATTGATGATTTTTAAACTTTTTTGCTGTCTTGATGTGGTGGTTTGAATGAAATGAAATAAAGATGGTTTCCCTAGGCCCATAGGGAGTGGTGCTATTTAGGAGGTGTGGCCTTGGTGGAGGAAGTGTGTCACTTAGGGTGGGCTTTAAGCCTTCAAATATTCAAGCCAGGCCCAGTATCTCTTTCTCTCTCTCTTTCTACTCTCTGAAGATTCAGATGTAGAACTCTCAGCTACCTCTCCAAGACCAGGTCTGCCTGCATGCTGTCGTGCTTTATGCCATTATGATAAGGGACTAAACCTCTGAACTGTAGGCCAGTCTCAATTAAATGTTTTCTTTTATAAGAGTTGCAGTGGCTGTGGTGCCTCTTCACGGCAATGGAAATCCTAACACTTGCCTATGTCAATGTGTGTCTGTGAATTGTAATGTTTAGTTTGCAAATTAAATTATCATATAGTTGTTGGTTGTTGGGTTAGGTTTGGGGACAGGAAATCATATAGCACAGGCTGACCTCAGGCTCTCCATGTAAAAGAGGAAGACTTTGAACTCCCAAAGCTCTTGCTTCCCCTTTCCTAGTACTGAGATTACAGGCATGCCTCATGATATCCATCTACCATACAGCTTTGAATAATGAAAAGAAAATGGCATTCAGTATGGATTACCAAAAAGCAATGCATGTGTTAAATAATATTCAATTAATACAAAAATAAAGAAAATAGGGCTAGGACTCTACCTCAGGGGTAGCATGTTTCCTTAACCTGTGTGGGGTCTTATATTTAATCATCAGTACTGGATTTACTGCTAAGGAAAAGAGAGCACCAACTATAATACAAATATCCAGGTCCAAGAGGCAGCTATGTTCCCTAAGACGGTGGGAAACTGGTATACACAGTGACTGATAAGTGGTCCTGGTATACAGTCCTCCCTCAAGCCCTCCTTGTTCCACCTGACTCCACTCCCCGTATTCTCAGACCTACACACAAGCCTCTCCATGGTCCAGGAAATGAAGAATGAGCAATGACAAGCAATGACATTGAGTGGCTAGGGCTGGTGCCATACCTGCTCTTCAGTTAGGAGCAAGGAGAATCTGGCAGAGAGAAATGACCAATCCTGTGACCTTACTCATCTTCTGAGACTGAGAGTGTCAAAGCTCATGAGAAGCCAAAATGATGGAGGACACTTAACTAAAAAGAAGGCTTGAGCCTAACTCAAGCAAGGAACTTGATCTTTGATTACCCTTCTGTCCATCTGGTCACCCTGTTCCTCAAGCACACACGTTCCAATATCAACTCCTTGTGACTTAATCTTCCAACCCTCTCCAGTCACTGGGGGAAAACTTTAGCTCTAGAAACCAGTGATTTATCAATGTCCCACTTCCAGGGTCAGAACTTTTCCAGAAATTTCCATTAACTAACCCAAGGTATTCATTTCCACTTAATTTGCAGGTAACCCATTATCCTACATAACATACCCATCTGACAGCCTACATTCCAAAACTCTTGAGGGTTAAAATTAGAAGAGTCTGCTCTGATCATTTTGGGGTAAACTCTGGTGATGAATGACCTGGTATGGAAAATGAATTCATGGGCTAAAAAAAGAGAAAAGTAATACAATTTTGTGAAGCAATTGTAATTAAAAAGCTATTTTTATATTACTCATATATATGAAATAATTCTTTGCATGACCTGGACAAAACCATTTATCAATTATAAGATAAAAGAATTCTATGCATTTATACTTACAAAATAATTCACAAAATTTCATATTTCATGGAAAAACTTACATACATTGATTATATACTTGAGGAACTATTTTGCTTTCACACATCCAAATTAATTCCACATTAGTACAAAAATACACACAATTCCAAAATAAAATGTATTTTAAGTAGCATATTTATCAGTTTGACTTTTTTTACATTTTCAATTTTCACATTAAGATGGACTCAAATGTAAGTCATATAAAACTATGTATTTCTAGTTCAATTAATTTGGTGATCTTTTCACATATTTAAAGAGTTTAGAGGGGCCCTCAAATTATCTGGCTTTGCTCCCAGTCCTCTGGTCCAGCATCTTTTTCTCAAGTGCATCCAACTCTGTTTTCAACCTTCTATTGGCAATCTCATGGACTTCCCAACATTTTCATCTCTAATATGTCTTTTGCTGAGCTACCTACTTGCTTGTAACATGTACGTATTTATGCATGCATATGCAATCTGTACATACTCTGTATATTTTTGCTTGTCTGTAAGTGACTTGGGATTAAAAACTAATTTGCATCCTTCACCATTTGACTTATGTTCGTTAGTTTAGTTGTACACAGATGTCAATTTTCTCCAAGATTTTTCGTCTTTCACTGAACAGATCTCATTGCCACAACCATTTCTGACAATATGACAATCAACATTGAGAGAAATTATTACCATGTATAGCCCTTGGTATTTGTTAGTGGGACAGAACCCTTTCCTCCTTGACCTAAATGCTGTTGTTTTAGAAACATTTTTAATTTAAAAGCCAAATCTTGTTTTGAAATCATGATCCCTTCTGTACTCTACAGGAAGTCTAGCCACAAGCACAACAAGCACAGCTGGAACCTAGGGCTGACCATCCACATAGTGTTGCATTAATGGTAATGATAAATTCCAAGTATCAACCTGGTTAGGTTAAGAAACATCCACACATCAACAAGGCACACCTACATGTATGTCTGTGAAGGTATTTATACAAGGATTAAGTGAGAAAGACACCCTCGTTATATGTGGTATCAACCCATGGTTAGGTCCTTGTTTAAAAAAAAGGGGGGGAGTGAGGAGATCCAGTTGAGCACAAGCATCCATCTCTCTTGCATTTTTATCTAAAGAGATGTGGACAAGCAGCTGCCTTGTACTCCCACCACCATGGAGCTATAGCCCTCTTGCTTCCTGGGCCGAGATGGACTGTGTCTCCTCAAACTGTGAGACACCTCAACTTCCTTCCTGAAGTTGCTGCTTGGCAGGCATTTGGTCATGGCAATGAGAAAAATAGCTATGAAGGCCTTGTAACATGATATCAGTGTGTTACTTCTGATATTTGTCACTAGAAATTGCATGCGATTTATTACAAATGCACTTCATGCTCTTCCTAGAAACATATGGAAATTAAATAAAAAAAGGAAATAAAACTTCATACAATCTCACTACTCAAGAATTACCAATATCTGGGTGATGGCTTTCTTTCCATTCTTTTCAATCTATATGCTAATTTTTCAAATGGATTTATATTATATTTATATTCCTTCTTACTGGTTGTCTTTTTTATTAACCTAACTGGAATAATGTGAGAATCATTCCATTTTGATAACATTCCTAGATTTTATTTTTGTGATGTTTATAATGATATGTACAGTAAGTCTAAGTATCTGTGTAGTTAAGCCTTTGCTGCTATCATTAATTATTTAATTACTGACTTTTGGCACAAGAAGAATATTCTACTCTCTTTCTGGCACTATGCACTATATCTAGGCTCACCTGCACCAATCCCTCTTCAAAATTGCTTGTGTGTATTTAATCTACTAGAAGTGAGAGAATTGTGACTACTCCCACTATGCCTAGACCTCCTATTCTTAAAAATTTTTAAAAACTACACAACACATTGAGGTGTCAGACGTCAGCTAGAAAAGTGGGTCATTCAAACACTCTTGACCAGACTGTGCAGTAAGAAATCTATGCAACCCAAGTTGAGAAGGTGGCACAGCAGATAAGAGCTCCCATTAAGCAGACATGCAGACCTGCGTTTACATCCCCATCACCCAAATAAAAACCCAGCATGGCTGCATGAACACCTATAGCCTCAGCACTGTAGCAGGATGGGAATGCACCCAGAGGGTGTATCAGTGAGACTTGCTGACTACCAGCCTAACTCCAGGTTCAGTGAGAGATCCTGTCTTGAGGGAACAAGGCAGAGAGTGACAGAATAGAACCCTGGTATCTTCAACTGGATCCTGCTTGATCACAAGTACATGCATTCACGTACACACATGGGTCCTCTCTCTCTCTCTCTCTCTCT
>LOEQ01001340.1:145645-176126 GCA_001685075.1 Bramus lutescens
TCTCTCTCTCTCTCTCTCTCTCTCTCTCTCTCCCCCTTCCTAGTGGTTTCATAAAGCACTCCTTCACTCCTCCTTGTTGCCTACAGTCTTCCATTCTGCTCTATTTTTTTCATCCCACCCTGCTCAATAGTACTCTATCTTACGCTTTTACCTATCTGACTCCGGCTGCTACGCAATGCCCCAAAGCACACAGTGGCTTGTGTTACTCTCAGATTGCAGCCTGCTTCTGCTTACACTTTCTCCCAGAAAAACCGGAGTGTTGTGCAGTGGGCCCTGTCACTCAGCACTCTGTAGTACCACCTGCCCACCACAGACCTGCCCACAGAAGGGTCCGCACCTCATACCCTCAATCAAAATGCCGTAACTTTAAAGAAGGCAATTAAAGCATGATGTTGGCACACCTTTAGTCTCAGCGCTTGGTAGGCAGAGGCATGTAGGTCTCTATGAGTTAGTTCAAGGCCATTTTAGCCAACATAGTGTGTTCCAGGTCAACCAAGACTACATAGTTATACCTTCTCTAAAAAAATTAAGACAGTTAATAAAAAAGTTTTATGATATAAGACTTAATGAAATTCAAAAATATAAACACTTTCGAAATTATATTAAGTGAATTGAAATTTAATAAGAATATACATTCATAAATATACCCAGCCCATGTTAACCCTTCAGCAGTGAATAGAACTGACTTAAATACTCTGTCCTTTGAAGTTTTAAACATTTACCTCTCAATTTTGAAAGTTTTCGAGCTTGAGACTCCCCAATAGAATTATTCTCATTAAATTGCTGATAACATCTTGAATATTGTAAGCTTCGGAACTTCTCAGCTTTAGTATAAATGACAAGATCAGATAAGGCCAGAGCTATTTTTAGCTTCCTAGTCTAAAAATAAAATGCAGTGATTTCACATTTTTATACTAATCATTTGTAATTTTACTTTTCTAATAATAAAAATATGCTTTTAAAGAGATTATTTCGGTTTTTTTTTCTTAAGCTTATCTCCTCCAGAATTCTTTGGACTAAGCCAATGTAATCATTTTTATGCCCACAATATTTAATAAGCATCTGAACTAGACTGAACTTATTTTAATTAGTTAATGTTTTAAGACTTGAGAATAAAAAATTTTACTATTTTCTCATCCCCCAAAGATCTCAGCTTATTCTCATAAACTTTATAAATTTAAGAACGGTAGTCATGAATATATTTCCAGTTCATTCTGACATTTTAAGATAGTTTTTCTCTTTAGTAGATATTTGCTCTTCCACTGCAGTCCCTTCAGCTTCTTCCCAGGTTTGTGATCAACATTCCTTACTCCTGCTCATGCTACACATTAATATTTAAGTTAGTACATAAATGATGCATTTCTTCATGACATCCTCACAAGTATGTATCATCATACGCTCCTCTAGCCTGTCTATCTGCTGCGATGCTCTCCCCTGTGATCCCTCCGGCAGCCTCCTGCCCATCCCCTCCTCAATGTTTATGTCACGTGGGTCCTACTGTTTTCTCTTGGTTCCATCTCAGTCCTTTCTATTTCTCCATCACCTCTGTCATCCTCTTCCTACTTTTGTGTCATATATATGATGCATGTGCATCAATTTATATATTAATTCCCATATCAGAAAGACTGTGCAGTGTTGGCCTGAGTCTGGCTGGTCTCTCTTAGTATAATGATACCCATCTCAAAGATAATAATGTGACAAGGAAGCAGGAAGACCAAAGCAATAGAGGATGTCTATATCATACTCCTGCAAGGCTCAGGGGACATGCAGAAGGGAAGCTGAAAGATTATAGAAGCCAGACATCAGGGAACATTGCTGAGAAATAGTATTTTCTAGACACAGAATAGCCATCACACGGATGAACTCACAGCAGATGTAGTGGCCTGCACAAGACCCACACAAGCTCAAGCCAGCCAGACCAAGGAGTGAGAATGAGTGACCGGGGATCTATTAGCAGTTGAGGGTCACTGAGGGAACAAAGTCAATTTTCTCCAGTAGTGTGGCTGTAATAGGTTGCCCTACACCCACGAGCATACAGATGAACACACAAGACGAACATGAAGGCAACATAAATTGGACTAAGAGGAGGAGAGGGAAGGAAGAAGGAAGAGGGAGAGGAGGAGGAAGGGAGGAGGGGGAGGAAGAGGAAGGAAGGAGGGGGAGGGGGAGGAAGAGGAAGAATTCGCTGAGAGAAAGGAGTGTATGTAGGGGCAATGACAGGGGTTATGAGGGAAACACAGAGTGGATATAATCTAAACACAATGTGTTTGCAGATGAAATTACAAAAAAGCAAAAACTTAAGAAGATTAAAAGTAAAAATGTTTATAAAAGACCTGCAACTGAAAAAATTATAATTCAGTTACTTTAAAAGATATGACAGAATCTGATAAAGTGGAAACTAAAAATCAACGCATAGAACCCATCAAACAAAAAGTTGGCTCTTTGAAAAAAATAAATAAGATCAATAAACCTCTAACCAAACTATTCAAAAGAGAAAGAATTTCAGAAGGACTAAAGTTAAAGACAAAAAAGGGTGCTACAACAGATTCTGGAGAGGTACAAAGGATTAGTAGGAATACTTTGAAACCTTATATCCAAAGAAAAAACCTAAATGAAATGGACAGATTCCTAAATACAAATAATCCTAGGAGGTCTCCCCAGTCAGAGCTGACCACCTCAGCACCAAAAATTGGTGCAAATGGGCATATCATGGCAGTCACTCAAAACAAAGGCTTCTCTCCCAGACAGGCACACACTACGTAAGATCCCATAAATTATACAAAGCTGATATTTTTTGCAATAATTATCCAAACATAGAGAAATTTGGCCCAAAGAGGCACCAAGAAGTTCCGGCTGCCTGGTATGAAACGCTAGATCAAGCGATTTCGCAGTTAAGATTCCTTTCCTCTGAGGATGTGGGGGAAAGGGAACACTCCTGCCCTGCTGGTGGGAGTGCAAGCTGGTACAGCCCCTTTGGATGTCAGTGTGGCGATTTCTCAGAAAATTAGCAAACAACCTTCCTCAAGACCCAGCAATACCACTTTTGGGTGTATATCCAAAGGATGTTCAATCGTGCCGCAAGGACATGAGCTCAACTATGTTCATAGCAGCTTTGTTTGTCATAGCCACAACCTGGAGACAACCTAAATGCCCCTCGACCAAGGAATGGATAAGGAAAATGTGGCATATTTACACAATGGAGTACTACACAACAGAAAAAAAATAACGACATCTTGAATTTTGCAGGCAAATGGATGGAGCTAGAAAACATTTTGAGTGAGGAAACTCAGACCCAGAAAGACAATTANGGGGAGGGGAGAGGCAGGGAGGGGAGCAGAGAAAATGTAGAGCTCAATAAAAAAGTCAAAAAAAAGATTCCTTTCCACAAACCATTCATGCAAGGGGGGATCAATTCTCATATCCATTAGCCCAGCTGTAGAGTAGCACAGAACACAATGCATGCATTTTAACATAATAATACAAATACATATAACACTGTGTAGCATGAGCATTGATTCTATTGCTGCATCTGCTACATGGGCGAGAAATTCCGTTATTTCCCTCTGCATCCTTTCTACTCTCGTACAGAGCCTAGTACATATGAGTGTGTATAACTGTCTACTCCAGTGAGTTTTTTAGGAAAAACTACCCCAGAATGAGAGATATATTTTACATGTTCTTATCCACTGGCAACTTCTTTCAAGCAAGATTTTAAATTGGAAGCAAGCTTTCATTAAGAGGAAACTGACTCTCTTAAATAAAATTCTTTCAACTCCTCACCAAGAACTTTAGAAAGTTTTGATAGCTTGTAAAATTCTCAAGAAACATGTTCTCACCCTCCTCTTGGCAAATGCTCCTCTGGTCAGCTTTGAAGGATCTCTCTCCTTTTCCTGCTGGACCCTTGTTTCTCCTTCTTTTAGTGGTTCTTCATTGTCATCATCACAGACATCTTCCTCGTACTCTACCACCTGGCCATGTTTGTCAGCCCCTTTCCTCTCACGGGTTTCCTGTAAGGTTCCTATTTTCTTATTTTTCACTAATATTTTGAATTTTAGTGCCTATAAAAAACAGTTGGAAAGAAGGCATATTTACAAGCAAGTCATCGCTGCAATCTTGGGAAGTACCCCAACATGGGTACAATATTTAAAAAGAAAGCAAGGCTGAGTCTGGGAAATAAACCTACAGTAGCAAGGTATGCCAGGGACCTCATTGTGACTCAGAAGATTATTAGTGCTTATGAGAAACCAGTGGGATTGCAGTCCTGGCCATCATTTACCGGAAAAGAAGCCCATGGAGACTTACTATAAATGACCTTTTCTATATTCCACAAGTTGCTACTATGTGATAAGTTTGAAATAGGTCAGAAAGTGCATGCATGTACACTGAAATGTTTGTTACATTGCTGAAGTTAAAAGGTTGCAACTTCGGGCAGTAGATGCAATACTCTCATCCAACAATAAAAGCATCCAATGGGAGAAGGCCTATAAAAGTGCCCATCAGCCTGTCTGACATCTAATATGGATTGCATTCAAAACGTATAAAGCTTCTTCAGTTGAAACCCATATAAGTATCGATGACTTAGTATGTCCGGTCCATCAAATCACGGATGTGACAAAATTTTATCTCCCTCAGGGAGGGTCAGTCACTCTGACATCAAAGCCTTTGGATGTATTTCTCAACTATTTCCACCCTTTCCAAAAAATTCACTAATATGCATGAGTGTCTGCTATATCACATACAATACTGAAATACATGTTGTGATATAAAGTTTCCCCCTAAGGAGACCTTCATCTTCCTTCCTTCCAACATCCACATAGCTTGTGTCTTCTCCTTTGTGACGGCCCTTCCATTACTCTCTAATATGGAATTTGCCAAAATGTATTCTGTGCCCATGTGCCAAAGTCACTGTGAATGATGCTTGCTAAAGGAACACACTTTGGGATGTACTTCACAATTAAGAAGTCAAAATCTTAAATCATCTTTCACGACTCATGTGTCCATTCCCTGCATTCAATACTTCCTCGCCATATCTTATTTCCCCATTTCGGGTCCCCACTGGACACCTGAATCATGAATGAGGATAGAAAGCTGACTGCTTTTCCAGTTTGAACTCTGTTGCAGATTTTTTCATTCTTTTTGGTGGCGGATAAATTCGTCAAAATGTCTTTCCTAGTGAACGTGTAAAATCCATGCGAGTCTCTACAGTTTCAGAATGGCTTGCCTAGCTGCAGCGGTGTTTGTTGAGCTCTATGAACTTTGGGTTCATGTTTCAAGAAAAGCCTTTTAAATTTTATATTGTGGGGCTGAAATAAGGCTAAGTCACCATGTTCCCAGGTAATTATATCTCACATTGAGGACTGAACACAGTGTAGAAAAGGTACCTTAATTACTCATTGATTTTTCAGAAACCCCCTCCTTACTGCGGTGTGGAAGCAGAAACCTCAATGAAAGCCATGTGGTGGAATGCAAGAAAGAAGACATGCTGACAGGATACAACATTTAGAGAGAATTACTCAAATTGTTTTCAGAATTGGATCATGGCTCTGAGTTGCATCTTTGGTGACTTACGTCCAGCATTTTACATGAATTTTTATAGCTTTTATCGACTGAGCATACTTAATTTCCAAGCATTCTTCAGAGGTTAAAGAGTCATGATTTTTACACTCACCAATAAGTTTTTGTTGTCTGTCTTAGTTCTATCATGTGAGCACATTCATTTCTCTAAATTCCTCACATCTTTAAATGATATGAGGAAAAATATTCAAATATTACCAAAATAATACTATATTACCAAAACTGTAGACACATCAAAACTCAAATATTGATTGTTAGATAATGCTATTGAGGAAAAAAGAAAGTTCACTTATCGTTTTATGACATTTGGGGGTTATGGCTCAGACAAGGAAATCTAAGAAAAGTGGCTGAGAGAGCGAGTCACCCTGCAGCCGTGGCCGAGGCAATGTTGGAACAGAAGGAGGCATTTTAAGGAAAGCAAAGAACAGAGAAGCCCTGGGTCCTGTGTGCTGCTGGGAAACAGGTCACGTGTGTTCCGAGATAGACCTAGTGGGATTCATCAGTAGGGAGACTGTGGTGACATGAGTTCTGAGGTACATGAAGAGGAGACAGGCAGGACGGGAGTCCTGGGGGCTGACTTGGCGGCGGGAGTTTCCTCCCTGTTTGTTAATATTTGGAGCATGGATTCTGTTTACAACCTGGACATTTCAAATCCTTCTTAACCCTTTGCCAATAAAATATATCAGATTCCTGAGGCTTTATATTAAAATGCCTTTAGAGTTTGGACTCATGGTGAGGTAAAGAACATTGTCAGAAGTGGATTTTACTTCTATTTCTGCTTTAGTTCCTTTCCTGTTGCTGTTCTAAAACATCTTGACAAAAGCCACTTAATGGAGGAAGGGTTTATCTCAGCTCACAGCTCCACAGTACAATCCATCATAGTAGGGAAGGGACAGAAGCAGCAGAAGGTTGGGGGAGGGAGCGAGTCCTGTCGCATCCATAGTCAGGACAGAGAGCAGTGAATTCAGGCATGACAGTGCTCAGCTTTGTCAGTTAGACAGCCCAGGTTCCCTTCGAAATGGGTCTTTCCATGCTAGTCAATGCAAACAAGGCAATATCCCAGCATGCAGGCCCAGAGTTCAGCCTCCAGGTGGTTCTAGATTATGTCAAGTTGACAACTAGCAAAAGTCACCATTTGTATGAAAATCCTGTTTGCATGTTCTCTTTCTTCACCAGTATAACTTAAACTTAACAGAACATTTGGTGCTGGAGAATTATCGATATTCTGTCAATCATCTATTTTAATAAAACACTGATTGGCCAGGCAGGAAGTATAGGCGAGTAAACCAGACAGAAAGTAGAACAGGAGAATGCTGGAAAGGAGGAAGCCCATTCNATAATGGGTTAATATAAGCTACAAGAGCTAATAAGAAGACTGAGCTAATGAGCCAATCAGTTTTATAAAACTTATAGAGATCGCTATGTGATTTTCTTTGGGGCATGCTGGCTGTGGGGTACTGGGCGGGACAGACACCCCAAAAAGCCAGCCCTTCATGTTACAAACATTCCTTAAGCAATGCATAGAGACCTCTCTCTGAAATCATCAAAACCCACCCTCTCTAACCTACATGAGAAGGTGACCACGATGTGTTTCTTTGTTTTTTGTTTTTATTCTTGTTTTTCCTTCATCTGGACATCTCAGACAAAGCATTACCTCTGGAGATGGCAGTGTGTCTGGAAACTCATCAAGCATGTCAGAGAGCAGGAAGTCTCCAAAGGTACTCTGCAGAATGTCAGCCATTACTTCCTGCTGGCTGGGGGAACAGTGGTTCTCCAAGGACAGCACCACCGGGTACTCAGATGACTAGAATATAAACCATTGCTATGGTTATGCATCCGAACTGTCACATTGCCCTAATGCAATCCATCTAAACATCTTATCTCTAACATCTCCAACAGTCTTTGCAAAATCAGCATGCATTAAACTGAAAATTATCACTGTATCTGGCAAAGTCAGGGGGGCTTCCGTGTAAAGAGGAGTACACTTGTTTGCCTTGGAAGTAGGAGCAAAGCCAGAATCACCCATAAGTGGGACTTTGTTTCAGTAAGTGATATCACGTCCACAGAAAGAAATGACATAGATCCATTGCCAAGAAATTAAAAGAAATGAAAAGCTTGTAGGCTTACGACTCTAATCCCAGTTAATGCGGAGGCTGGTGGGAAAGAACCCACAGTGAAGGCTAACCTGCGCTAAAGAGTCTAAGGACAGTCTTGGCAACCAAGTAAGACCTTGTCTTAAAATAAAAAGTAAAAAATAGAGGTGGGCATATAGCTCATTGGTAGAGCATTTGCCTAGCATGCACAAAACCCCGGCTTCAATTCTCAGTGCTCAACCCTGACCCCAAAAGATCTGTGAACCTGTATACAATGCCCTAGAAACTGCTATAATGTATTCTTAATGTATTCAGGGAAAAAAAAAACTTGCCTAGCACACGTTGCATTGTTGAAAGTCCCCAAAGGTGCGGGAGGTATTCTTAATTAACAAGATAATGGGTTTCATTAGAGCATTCTCATAGATGTGTATCATTTTATTCCGTCCATAGTCACACATAGTATATGCTATTTACCATAAATGGGGTTTCTTTTTAAATTTTATTTTCAATTAGGTCATTTTTTACTAAAAAAAGTTATTAATTTTTACTATTTTTTTCTATGAATCTACTGAATTCATTTGGTATCTCTCACAATTGTTTGTGGGATGTTTGGGATTTTATATATAAATATATATGTACATATAAACATACATATAAATTTATATTCATTATCATTTCTCTTGAAAGTAGAGAAAATCTTATTCTTTCCTTCATAATTAATAATTATAATGTCTTTTATTGGTCTATTTCTAATTTTTATGCTTATTCAGTGTGTGTGCACAGATACATGTACGTGCATAACCTTACCATGGCACATGTGTGAAGGTCAGAGGACAAGTTGAAGAGTCTATACTCTCCTTCCACCTTGTGAGTTCCAGGATCTAACTCAGTTTGTCAGGCTTGGTGTCTGCACTTTTACACCCTGAGCCATCTCCCCAGTCCATCCCGTTATGTTTCTGGTTCAATTGCTCATCTCTGTTCTTTTGAGTCTTGGAAAATGTAGATTTTTTACATCCTTGTGAGGATTTTGAGTTTTAAGACTGTCTCTATTGCCTTGCAGAATCTAATTATCCTTAACTAAGTGAGGATTGTCATTCAAACATTTAGGAAGAGCATTTCAGACAAATGGAGCATTATATACAAAAGATTTTAGATGCACCTGAAAAACAAACCAAATGAACAAAGGATGGACAACAGGAGAGCTCAGAGGTCATAGAAAACTGGTCACAGGGACCTGGTGAGTTAAGGGTGGAGTCCAGGTTTTGTTTCAAAAACCTTTTGAACTGGGAATGATGTGGCTTGCCTCTAAGTCACTCTGATGTACATGATGCGTGAGAAATAAATATAACATTGTGATTTCTAGTTTATGATTAGAGATTAGGTGATATGTTCATAGGGGAACACTGAGTTTATTGACCGTGCAGGCTTCTTATTTTATGTACATGTTCATTAAGTAATTACTGAGGGGGGGTTAGTTAAATCCTTTGATGGTACAACAGTTGCAACTCTGACTCACTCTACAGACCTGACTGGCTTCGAACTCACAGAGATCCACCCATCTCTGCCTCCCGATTAAAGGCATGCACTACCACACCCAACTGCAACTCTAAAGAGAACAAATCAGCTATATTAAAATTTCCAAAGAGACACTCTGAAGGAATGCAATTAGCCAACTTGGAAGATGGAACCAACTATTGCTCAAAACTCCTTTAAAAATTTTATGAGAGATTGCTAAAATCAGCCCAAATCAGGTCAGACATGTAAAAGGAGCTTCATTCTATGGAATTTAGATCTTTGAGTCTGTAACCAATGAATTGGGTAGTCAATTTAAGCTGCAAAATGTACTTTGGAACACTATTTGTTATGCCAGTATAGTTGTAAATAAGGTCAGCAATTGAGATGATGGATAGTTGACACATTTTATTTTTAGCTTAAAAGTAAAATACTGGGCATGGGTAAAATGCTCATTATTGTCTAGATTGATGCATCTCAAACTTTGGGTTTATGACACATAATGAAAATAAGTATATTTCTTAACATAACACAGCATACACAAGACTAAACAGGAAGTCCCATGAACTCACATTACCTCGCACTCCGATAAATGTACCACTCACCACCAGGTGGATTTTGCTGCCTGTCGCAGCTCACAATTTAAAGTGTCACAGATTTAAAGGAAGGCCATACTCTAAAGAATTCGGGAGCAGTGGTCTCTAAATGAGTACGGCAGAGATGTGCACATACCATGAAGGCGTACTTGTTTATTGCCTGGATGACGGTTTTGAAGAGAAGCTTGCTGGTGAGGGTGTAACCGTGATACACAACAGGCTCGTTCTCTGCCCCGTCCCAGCAGTCAATTTCCAGACAGCGGCAGCCTTTCACAAGGGCACTAACAAAGGTTAAGCAAAAGAGTGTCATGCCCAGACCATGAAGCATGGATAGAATGAGATCAAATATTCAGACTTTTAAAACAAATATATAAGCCAAACTGTAATAGAGGAAAGGTTTGCACCTAAGAAAACTGCAAACTTATAAAGCACAAACCCTCTCTTCGTGTCATACAAACAGACTGGTTCTCCCTAGTCAACCATGTCACTCTGTGTTGATCTCTTTACGAAGCTTGTTTGTTCAAGGGGGGATATGATGGCCACCTGAAGTTATAGTTTTGAAGCCCTTTGTCCCCATCCCAAACAGCCTTGCCGATGGTGTTACTACTGTGCTGCCTTTGTCTTCTTTGCAGTATACAAAGGCATCTAGAAATAATGAAATATGTTAGTCTGATTCTTTTCATCACACTAAGTTTTGGGGAGTCATCTACATGGTGAGACGGGGAAGGAGAAAAGAGAAATCACGGCCGCAGCAAAGACAGAGTGAGCTTGACATTCCAGTAATCATGTTTGACCTTCTTACAGCTCCTCATGCGAGGATTGCCTGAACCCTATTCCAGCTACACAAGAAGCCGGCCTAGCTGCTCATCTGTGTTGCTTTGACTCACAGCTTCTTTGGAGAAAATTTTGAGTGACTGTTTCAGGATGCGCCAATTCCTCAGCTTTCTCCAAACTGAGGAAAATATTGTCCCATTTCTACTTAGATCTAAAACTAAATTGATTCTCCATCTATCAAATAAATCGGCTTCTTGATCTCCACATAAATTCTATCTTGGGTTTTGAAGTCAGTTGTATCCACTGGGTTTAAATGGATTTTCAGCCTTCTGACTCAGACAGTGACTGGCACTTTAATAAACATATACCTGTATTTAAACTGTGGCAACTGAAGCAGGTTGCATTCGGATTTCTCACTGAGTTGAGAATGGCGAATGTGCACAAGGAGAGCTGTTGCTAAGGTCTTCAGGGACCACCTTGGGCAGTCATTTTATGTCAGCGTGAAATAAGCTGGGCTTTTACCAGAGCTTACTATAATTTCTTGACTTAATTGCAAAAGTTGTTTTACTGTGATGGGGATGCAGGTCAGTGACAGGCTGCTTTTCTAAGCTGAGCAAAGCCTTAGCTCAATCCTCAGGATTAAAAAGAGTACATTTAGGGAGTCATTCAAATGTGCATAATAGAAATAGGATTTTTCTTCTACATGTACACATAGTTGCTTAGAGCTAAATACATCTAGATGAACAATTCTCAGGTGGAGGGGTATTGCATCCCACAAGATTTCTAGCAATGTCCACAGGAGGTTTTGGTGGGCACAACTTGGGATGGTGATGAGATTTAAGCAGACATCTTGGGGGCTACATAGAGGAATGTTGGTAAACACCCTGCCATACACAGTATGGACCTCTCCCACCAAGGGTCATTTGATTCAAACATGAGTATGAGAAAGGCTGGCCCAACATTGTAGTAGCCTGGAGGGGAAACTGTGGTCCCAGCATCACATGCCTGTATCATTCAGTAGTCTTCCCAGCCAGTACACCAGATCGTATGAGAAAGTATACCTTCCAGAATGAATATTTCTTTGGAACTAATACATGTATTAGTCCCTTTCTGGGTAACTGAGTTGAACAATACTTAAGAGTGCAGTGAGCAGAGACTAAACAATTGGATAACAAGTCAGTACACTGCATTCAGGGAAACAATGAGACTGGACGTTCCCTGGGAAATAACAGACAAAAGATGAGAGGAAGCTGAGAACCAGGGCAGCTGAGCCAAAGAGAATGGGTAGATTTTCTGTGTCTTGGAGGCATCACCAAGACCACCTTTCTTGGACGTTCTGTGGGTTTGGGGGACTGTGCTGTTTCACAGAGCATCCTTTATGCGGTTGTGTGGTGACGGACCATAAGGGAAAGCTGCAGAGCTCTTGAATGAGGAAATCTGTCTGGATGACTCTGAGAAAGGAACTGGTTAACCACCCTCAATCCTCGCAGATGTAACTAAGGCACCATCTAATTTTAGGAGCCTTAAAGTGGGATAAGTTTGTAGAATTATAAAAGAACACATTTCTTGGCTTCTAAATGTTTTACAAGTACTTAGACTTTTAAGTCAGAAAAAAAAAAACTGGAACCTTTACTTGTACTGTTTCCTAATTCCCATGAAAAGACATTTGCCTTGCGCACCTTTCAGGAGTTACCAAACTAAACCGTGCTGTATTTTTCTTCTATAAAGAATATTCACTCTTTAGAGTTCTGCTGGACAGTAAACTTGAACTCTGCACCAGCACAAAGAACTGTCTAAGACTTGGTGTGGAAGAAAACGTTGGACAAAGATTTGTCTACAATCCTGAGTCTTTCTGCTTCTCTCGACTCTCCCAATTTTAGCAAGAATTGAATCAACCTTCACAAAAACAGCACATTCCTACCAAGAAGGCTTTACATAGGCTGTGCTGTCTGGTGTTAGTCACTTTTTCCCTGGCGCATGTGATCTGTTTGTTCTCCTGTTTCACTCTGGTTCTTTTGTTGAGAATGAAGGGATACCGTTTCTCATTCACAAAGGAAACTCTAAGCAGCCATGTTATCTTTGGGTCACTATAATTCTTATAGATAGTCCTGTTCTCCTTTAGTCTCAACTGACAGAGACCCTTTAAGTAGATACTCTAGCATGTGTACAAGGTTTTGTGGCATGAAGCTCCTACTTGTAGCTGTGTTCCACCTTTTAAAATCTCCCTTAGATACTGTCTAGAAAAAAGTATAAAATATTATGGTTTTCATGTATGGGAAATCCCTTTCTATCATGTGAACAGTATTGTTTTATTTGTAATTGAATTTTAACTGTAAATAAAAAGGCTTGGGTTAGGGTTGGGAGATGTAGCTTAGTTGGTAACGTGCTCACTCACCTTGCACACAGGAGGCCCAGGATCCTATCTCCTGCACAATATCAACCATGCATGCCAGGAAACACTTAAAATCCCAGCACTTAAGGAGTGGAGGCCAGAGGATCAAGCTTATCCTCACCTCTATCATAAGTTCAAGGTCAGCCTAGGATGCTTGAGACCGTGTCACAAAAATCAGCCCTCACATTCGGAGAGATTTTGGTGGATTAAAATGTTTAATATGGAGTTACTGGTTTTCTGTCTTAAAAATGAAGTAGAGATGTGTGAAGTTCGTAACCATCACATGATGAAGAGGGGCGAGAGAGGGGAGAGGAGTACCAGAAACTCACACACTGACTCTATAATACTGCTTTCATCATTTGATGAAAGCAAAGACATTTGGAAGGATGATGTAATGCTTGTCTTCCAAATGTGTTTTGAAGAAACGAGAAGAAATGCAACTAAACACAGACTCCAATTTTTTTTTTACTTGGTTGGAACAATTTTTGGCATTCAGAAGTAAATTTCTGTATGTCTGGATTTGAACTTATTTCCCTCTTCTAAAAAATTGGAATAGTATCAAAATATCTAACATAAAGTTATAACTAGAATTATCTGCTGAATTCTAAACTGATAATATTTTTGAGCTTCTATTTTTAAATATTTACTTAGGCTTTAATTAGGACATTCATCGATTAGTTTATAGTTTTATGTTATGGTATGATCCTATCTTCCTTATAAGATATTTTCCTTAAACAAAATAATCCAGTCTCATAGTTTTAAATATCATCTATAAACTAATGGCTTTCAATTACATTTTTCCAGCTTGGAGGCTTTTTTATGTGAAGTACAAACTTATATTAAACCCAGCCACCTACTTGACAAACGCCTTGGGAAAGAGGTTGATATCACAAACTCAGCACAGATTCCCTAAAGCTCTCGCTTTGATCTCAGACCCCACAAGGAGCCTTTTGGGTGGGCATCAACACGTCAACCTTACAGGCTTGGCTACTGGGCCAAGCAGGTTGATGTCTCTCCCTCACTGATACTGGTTTTCACTACCTGTTAAACCCTCATGGTTCTTCCTCCTCAAAGCACTTCAGCTTGTCATCATCTTGGCTGCTCCACCATGTCCTCGTCATCACCCAGCCTGCTGTATCTCCCCTGCTCCCAGGGTGTCAAAGTTTGACACTGTCTCAAGGGAAATCTCACCGATGCCTCTCCCACCTTTCCATGATCGATAAGACCTCCACAAACTCGCCCTCCTCCCCAGGCCCAGCCCCTTCATTTACTATATGCTAGTGTCCAGATGCTTTTTGCTAACTTCCAAGATATGAACAAGCCAAGTGCTTATCATGTCTCCATTCTCCCACGGCTCCTCTGTTACTGTCAGCCAGGATAGTTGAGAAACCATTTCTGATGTTTTTAAGCAACACCCACAAGCCATATCACATTCACTTATGTGGTTTGGTTTATCTTTCTCATTAGTTTCATTAGCCCCTGATGATATTCATTTTCCTTTTCAATCTATCAATCCCCATGAATTTCTACAAAAACAATGAGGCATCTAAAAATCCTCATTTCCCACTAAGATCCCTGCTGACTAAGCTGGACCCACTGTCAGCAGCATGATGTCTTATAGGCTATGAAGTTGGAGATACAAGATGTTCTGCTTTAATTTATGTAAATTATTTAACATATAGATCCATAAAAATCACTATCTAGAACACGAAACCACACAAATTACTCTATTTATGAACTGGATTTTCTTAGAACATTGTATCCTGATGCCTAAGAATTAAAACTATGTTTGCTAAAATCCAGTGTGTTCCAAATAAGCACAACGGTCATATTTTCCTGTAAGAAATGTACAGATTGGTCAAGAACCTCCAGAGAGTGTAGACCCATGGATCAGAGGTCAGTGAGGAGGATGAGAGGGGAACCTTGTGATGCTAACGTACATTGTCTGCTGCTGCGATTCCATCTCATCCAAAGGATGGACCATCCACGTAGGAACAAACTACAGTTCCTCTTCCCTGTGAGTTCTTTTTTTGTGCACAGTCTCCTTATGACTCAGCACTCGTACTGAGTTAGTACAGCAGGAGCTGTATATGGAGGAGACTTCAAACTCCAAACAGCTGATTGCATGGCGCATCCAGGTAGGATGTGCTGAGGAAGCAGAGGCAAGAGGATCATGGGTTCAAGGACAGCCTGAGCTGCACAGTCTAGTGGCTGGCAAGATGGCCCAGAGGTTAAGAGTACATATGATTCTTGCAGTACCTGAGTTTACTTACCTCTGGTGGCTCACTCCAGCTCCTTGGAGAGCCAGCATTCCCGTTTAGCCTTTGTGGGCACTCATAGGCACAGAACCGTACACAAACACACATAAACTTCATTAAAAATGACAATATACTTTTTGAAAGAATCAAAATAAGTACCTTACATATCCCCAAATGTCACTTGGTCCGACTAATTGATCAGATATCAAATACGTGTTGTGAGAAGATGAAATAAAATAATCATTTAATGGCTGATTCATATCTTGGTACACTGTTTTACACTTGTCTTTAAATAGCAGACATTCTGGTGAAAATATGTATCTTGCAAAACCTTCAAATGACATATGTCCTTCATTCTTCACTATAAAAATAAGTAAAAAAAAGATGTAGATATACCATTAGTAACTTACAACTTTTATAGCTCATTTATAAACTGAATGGTAGAGTGCATTTATAAAATAGATATTTAGAATTAATATTAACTTATTTCTAAATCTTTCTTGGGAAATAAATTCTTTTTATCTATACTATGTATGTGTCTGATTGTCTGTATAGATACCTCATATGTGCAGATGCCTGCAGAGGCAGAAGAGGGCACTGGATCCCTTGGAACTGTAGTTACAGATGGTTGTGAGCTAGTATGTAGGTGCTGGGAATCAAACTCAGGTCCTCTGGAAGAGCAGTAGGTGCTCTTAACTGCTGAACCATCTCTTCAGCCTTGAGGAACAAATTTTTCTAGTTCCTTTAGTGCTACCATATCAACAGCCAAGCATGCATTATATTATTAACTTTGATTTTTGTTTTATCTTGTAAATATATACAAGTGCATCTGTTATAGATTAATGAACTTCTGTGTTTGGATAGCTGTTCAAAAGCAGACCACTGTGATACCCAGAAACAACCCCCTATTAACTCCCCAGTCACTGCCTCAACTCAATGCATGGAGGCATAAAAAAATGGGTTAACTTTCTTTCTTGTACTTTGTATGGATGGATTCACACAGTGTACTTTGTTACTTTACATTGTCTTTAAGATTTTTAAATTTTTAATTTATGTGTATATGCATTGTCTAAGAGTGTGTCTGTGTACATGAGTATATGCTTTTTTATTTGTGTGTGTGTGTGTGTGTGTCTACATATATGTGGGTGCCTATGGATGCCAAAAGAGGGAGTCAGGTCCTCTGTAACTGGAGTTAAAGGCAGTGTGGGTTCTGGAACTGAACGCCTGTCCTCTGCGAGAGCAGCAACTGCTTTAAGCCACTGAGCCTTCTGTCCAGGCCAGTACGTGGTTTTCTGTCTGACTGTTTTGGTTGCATGCTTGTTTACTTTCTTTGGGAGTTTTATTCCTGTGGTTCCAGTCACACATGGTCATTTCCACGCTTCCTGTGGAATTCCACTGTGCAACGAGCTAGGCTTCACTCATGCTTTCTATCCTTCATGAGCGTGTGATTTCCCATGAGGAGCTGTCCCAAAAAGTTCTCCTGGGAACCACTAGTCCATGTCCTGGTGTGTGGACATACATTTCTGCTCTGTGCAGAACCAGACTGCGACCACCTACAGCTAATTATCTCTCAACTTTTTCCTCATTATAATGTGCACTGAAATCATAAGCCTTGGCTCTGGATCCAGAAAGTCAGGCATTGAATGTATTTGCTTGTCATGTGATCTGGAGGAAGCTGGTTAAGCTGTTAAGTAGCTAACAGAAAAGCTACCCCATGTAGAGGTTTTAGTTCTACAAATGCCCATTGCTAGTGTGTCTGTTGATTTCTGTTTGGCTCAAAAGGGAAGTGGAAATGCAGATCTACTTTAGATGAGAGCTGGGCCTTTCTTCTTAGAGCCTAGTCCATTCACTTTAGAGCCTGGGTTAATCACCTTCAAGCATGGGCTTATACTTCAGAGCCTAAGCCTTAACTTAGAGCCTGGGTCATTCACTTTGACTACTCCTTTTATTTTATTTTATTTTCAAGAAATAAGCTAGATTTTAATTGTATTCAAGGTTGTACTTTCTTTCACATTCTCCAATTGATTCTGAGGACTGTGAACTCTGCAATGGAATTTACCCAACCTTGTCAAGATTTCTGAATGTGTTGTTAAAGGCGACCTAGAAAGGTCTTTCCCCAGATTTAGCATGCAGACATTATTTTACTTGTGTTCTAGGAGCATCATGGACATAGAGGGCTGAACAATTTTCTCAAATACCATAATTTGAAACACTTATCAAGTGTGCATAAGCCTGGGGCTACTTGGTCTTAGAAACCAAGTGAATTTCTAGGAATTAGTTCTGAAGAAGACAAAATTTAGACAAAAAGAATGGTGTGCTCACATACCAGCATTAGCACTGTTTACAAAAGCAGAAAAAATGTGGGAAGGAAGAAAATGAAAGCTCAGACTTTGAACATTGCCAAGCAGCCGTTAAAAATGGTGTATCTTAAGAACACATAGTGATATAAGTCAGGCAACGTGTATGACAGAATGGAAGTCAAAAGACAGCTTCAGAACACTGTCCCTAAAAGGAAAGCAAACCAAAAAAAAAAAATCCTACTGCTCCTATTTTAGCCAAAATATAAAAATCTAGAAGAAAACACATAAAATTTTATAGACATATAAACTGCTTCAAAGCCATATAAATTCAAGAATACAGGAATGTTTCAGAATAAAAGCATCATGCAGCATAACAATAATAGTTTGTATTAATTTATTCATGGAATTTGACTTGTGATCCTTTTGAGCTAGTGAATAAATAAATAAATGTATTTAATAATAGAATAGAAAATGAGGGACGAAGGAGATGGCTCAGTTGGTAAAGTGTTTGCTGTTCAAGCATCAAGACCTGAGTTCAAACTCCAACATTCATGTTAGAAATAAAAGACATGTCTTTTAGTCCCAGCACTGTGGAGGCAAAGACTTGAGGATGCCTGGGGCATGGTGGTCACAGCCCAGGCAAACTCATGACCTCCAGATTGTGTGAGAGACCCTGCCAAAGCAATTGAGGAAGACACCCAAAATCAACCTCTGCACACACATCTGTACACATGAGCACATACACACGTGGTAAGGAACAGAAAACAAAATCACTTGGTGTTACTTAAAATGACAAGATGGAGAGTTCACAAAATGGCTTAGTAGGCAAATTACTTGATGGGCAAGCTTGGGTTCCATACCTGGATCCCATCATAAAAGGAGAAAACCAACACTGAAAGCTGTCTTCCTCCACACATTCTCTCTCTCTCTCCTCTCTCTCCTCTCTCTCTCTCTCTCTCTCTCTCTCTCTCAGACTCTCAGACACACACACACACACACCAATTAGATATTTTGCAAATACTTTCTAAAACTATCAGATTGTGATGACAATTAATCTCAAGGATTTTGAGACACATGACAGGATGACATGAGATGAGATCAGGGAGCTCGGAATCACTGAGGATTATAAGAGCATACATAACATTGGCTTTTAAGGCTAAATTGGTCAGTAATTATCTTGATAATGGAGACATCTTAACTTCATATGACAGTGTCTATGATGGGTAAATGTTCAAAAGATGGAAGGCAGAAAAACGTAATACCCAAGTGAAAATGGAGACACAACTCCACGGTGACAGTGTCGATCACTATCCTTTCATATATTTAATTTGCCACCCAGAGATAAGCATGCCAGTGTGACTGTTTTTATAACACTAAGTCACTGAGTCAATGCTTTTGAAAGAACTCATCTGCAAATGACTGTTTCCAAACAACAACTCCATAAAGAGCTTTAGCCAGACCATCCATCAACTCACAGCATCCTTAGGGAGAGCATGCTATTAAAGGAAGAAAAGGTCAGCCGAACTTCCCAGCTAGAGTTGGTAACACAGCTGTTCGCTGCTTTACCTACTGGTGCAAGTTCTTTATGTTTTTGCGAAGCCAACAAAGGTCAACAGCGTTCGAGCCAAGCTGTGACTAGCCCTACACTTCATCATGTCAGCAAAGCGTACATAATCTTCTAAACATGCATGATGCTGTCCTGCAGCTCCAGGCCTAATTCTGGCCTAGAAGGTACTCTGTGATTTACCCATTACTTTCCCCTCACACCTTAACTCTAAGAACCCACATCAGGAAACATTCTCCTTGAAGTAAGATCCAGTTTACCCAGGGACCCTCAGCAGGTCAGAATGCAGATTAAGAGGTTGTGGCATTGCTCAGCCTTAAAGGGCACTTCTACGGTCAGACTGATAATGTAGTAAGCACACTGCCCCACACACCCATTCCTCTGACACACACTCTCTATGTGACACGCTGTCGTGCCACAAGTGTGAAGCAACAGGTACAGTCATGAGCTGAGACCTCTAAAAACTTGGGCCAACGTCAGTCTTTTCTTGTTATAAGCTGATCATCTCGGGGGTGAGGTGCAGTGATGGAAAGCCAGAAGGTCTGTATACAACAGAGTTGATAAAAAGGAAGACCATGATTTTGTACATCTGTTTTCATTTAATTCTCACAGACCAATTTCACATGCCTAGAGTTTCTTCTTAAGCATATTCAAAGAACACAATGCATAAAACAGCAGGCTGCCTATAATTGTTTTTTAAATAAAACATAATATCCACAAGATATCATCATATCCACAAGATTAAGACACTTTTAAAATATGTGTGTTCCTGTGTGCATATTACTTTAGAGTATGTGTGTGTGCATGTTTGTGCACATGTGTATGCATGTGTGCACTCATGTCACGGTACAAACGTGGAAGTTCAAGACCACCTTGCAGAAGTTCATTCTCTCCTTCCATTACGTAGGTTCTGGGATCAAGCACAGGCCGTCAGGCTTGGCGGCAAGTATCCTTAACAGCTGAGCCACCTTCCTGCCCCTTCAAGACACTTTTCTTTATAGGCAGAAGTAATAGACCTGCTGTCTTGCTTTAACAGTAATGGATCTGAACATTTCAGAAGGGAATCTAGTCAACAGAATAGGGATGGGTATCACTGTTGTACATTATAGCTTAAGAAAAATATATATGTATACCTCCTATGAAATACAAAGACAAAATTTCTACTTCCTAGAAGCTCATCCACCCCAATATTTTAATTTGATAATCATAATTTACAAGAGCACTTTGCATATGAATATGCTGTAAGGTTTTAACTGGAAACAGAACTTACTTTCATCAATAGGCTCATACTTTTTGATGATCTCTGTTGAAGCAGAGGAATTTATCTCCAGTTCATACTGCTCTTGGATTAAAAAGTCAGTCAGGTTTTTTTCTGAAAGAATCTTCCGGTTTTCAGAATACGTGTTGAAAATCTCAATAATTTCTTCTCTGTAGGCAATACACCGATAAATGGCTCTAAATTCTTCTATGGTGATTTTCCCTTGTTTCTGTCTGTCATTTTCCTACTAAAAAAAGGAACTGGTGGGCTCACCGTGGAAAAATCAAAGATACAAAGTAAACATACACATATTTATATATCGTATGCTAATCCCTAAAACTTAAAACATGTTGGATCCTTATTGAAGATAAAATGCATCACCCTATGGGGAGTGATGCCAAAGTCAGGGAAAAGGTTAGTAGCTGGTCAAGTCAGAGAGAAGGAAGAATTGAGTGCAGGGGCAGAGAAGACTTTCGAGATGTTTGTGTACTTTATTCCCCTTAAATTCCTTCCTAAGGCCAGGCCAGGTCAGGCCAGGTGGTGTTCATGCACTGCCACTCCATAGTCTGGACCATAAATGTCAGAGACAGTCAAGATCATGCTAGACTGTAGAGGCTGCGGTCATTAGGAAGCACCTTGAAAAGAAGTCTCAACAGTTATAAGATTTGGTACAAGGACATAGGTTGGGCTCAGGTTTTAAAAATAACAAAAGCACCAGGAGGTCCTGAATCATAAAAATGCTTGACCAAAGCAGGAAAAGCAAAAAACGGAGCTAGGAATTCAACTCAGCTTGAGGGTGTTTGCATACCATCTATGAGGCTACGAATTTGATTCCCAGAACCACAACAATCTGACCTAAGGTGGTGCTCATAATGGCAGCACTGGCCTGTGAGAGCAGGAGGGTTAGAAGCTCAAGATCATCCCCTGCTACAGAGCAAGTTCAAGGCCAAGCTGGGCGACTTGAGATTCTGCCTAAAAATAGTAATTAAAAATTTTAAAAATAAATTTAATTATTTATTGGCTGTTCGAAGACTGGAAAATGGCAGAAAATGCAATTCAAGTAGGAAATAGTGAATACGCGATGAAAAACAGTCATTGGTGAAAGAATGAAAGAATTCAGAAAGACAACTTTGCAGAGATTGTAATCATAGCAACAGAAGTATCATGCTGCAAACAAACAGAGATCCACGGGGCCACAGAAAATTCACCTGAGGAGTTACAATTCTGAAGAGGGCTTAGAAAGCATACTAACTCTCTCATCACAGTGTAAACACCTGGAATACAAGGAAGCCCTCGCTTGGTGGGCCATCGGGTCAAGGTAAAGTGTTTACAGGGATGACGTTGTCTTTCAACCCCCAGAGTGTGGTGGTAGTTTGGAGACAGGAATTAAACTCTCTGAGCCTCTCATTTTTATCTGGGAAAGAGGAAAAGATAGTCCCACCTATGCCATCAGCCTGCTGTGGGAATGGGAAATACACCCCAGATGGTAGACCTGAATAGGGGTGACTTGTCACATATTAGCTAGCTATGTCTGTTCCCTCACATCCTTCGGGCAAGCTGTGTCTCATCTTTTGAAGCTTCTCCTGTGAAGTGCACAGCATCGTAGAACCCCTGGGGTACAACAGGAGACAGGCACACTGGAAATCACCTCTTCATCTCACTGGGGAGAGTTCAGGGGTGATTATCAGAGAATTTGTCACAAAAGGGTCGAAGAAGCCATCTGAGCTAGGACTCAAACATGAAGAGCATCCTGTCAGTTGAGAGAGGAGTGCTACCCCACACAAGCAGCAGCTTGGAGAGGCAGGGTCCAGCTACCCTGGCGAGGGGAAAGGAGAGGGGACAAGCTTTGGAGCACAACCACTAGCTGTGCTTAGACCCCGTGGAAACAAGAACCACACCTTAAAATTAAACGACCTCAAAATTACACATTTTGTCACTGAGTAAACTAACACGACTCCAATATTGGTTTTAAGTTCTGGAATTTGAGGTTCTTAAACAGTGGCTATTGTAGAACTAAAAATATTTTTGTTGTTGCTCCATCCCACTTAGTTATTCATTAAAAGTCTTAATTGAAAATCAGTAAAATTCAAAGTGGGCCTGTAACTCAGAAAAGTTCTTGTTACGCTTGATTTATATAAATCAAAACTCCTCAACCTCCTGCATAGCAACATGAAATAGAATGTGTGTTACCTGCTGAGTAAACACAAGTTTTGTTACGTTCAACCAAGACACAACCGTGCTCATCTTGAAAGTTCTCTGCTGACTTTTTTAAGTGTGTGTTTTCAGAATAAATGAAAGCTGCCTTTTGGTACAATAAAAAGCTGGAGGGAAGACCAAACGAAACTTCACAAATCCACATAATTGTTTCAATTGATCAATACCAAAAGATAATGTTGGGCCACAAATTGACAAAAAAAAGATCAAAATAAAAGATACTAAAGATAATTAGGATTATACCATTGGCAGCTCTAACAAATGTGGGGAATGAAAGAAGAAGCAGTTTGTTAGCAACAATCAGGGGAAACAGAAGAAAGACAGTGAGCAAGAAGGTTTAAGCCTGATGCCGAGACACAGAACAGCTAGAATTTTGGATACTGCTGTGTTAAAAGCTGCATAAACACTGTCTCCCGTCCTGTCAATGTACAAGACTAATCCTGAAATCATACAGACTTGAGTTGAACGAACACATTTCATTGCACAAATTAATCATACATATGCACAGATAAATCCTCTAAAATGAAAATCTGGTCATTTCACCCATCTCCTAAATGATCTCTGTTTCCCTTGTCTTCAAGACACCTGACATGTACTATATATGCATTGTCATCGGTCCCTGAAGTCGGCAGTGGCAGCCTCCACTTTGTCATCCATGTGCCTCACACAGCCGGTGTCCTGAGTTGGTCACTGTTTACACAGCATAGGCACTATGCCAGCCCCCATGTGGTAGAAGCTGTTCTCCTAGTGTGTGATGCTGTCCTTTGTCTTATTAACCTGCTAGTGTCTGCTAATCTGTGCTTCACTGTAGAAATCATTGCTGTATTCCATATCTCTTCCCTGGGTTGCTTTAGACATCCATCTTCTAGATTTGCCTCAGTCTTACATTCTTGTTATTTTACAGAGTACTTCACTTAAGGTATTCAGAATTATCATTCATGTAAAAGTTTTAGATTTACCAAGAATTTCTCTGAATTAAAAATATATTAATATATTTATTTGTGTGTGCATCTGGGTAAATATATGCCACTGCATTCATGTGGAAATCAAAAGACAACCTTCAAGAGTGGGCTCTTATCGTCTACCTCGTGGGTCCTGAGATTAGATTATCAGTCTTGGCAGCAAGCTCCCTTACCCAATGAGCCAACACACAGGCCATCTATCAACAGACAGACTCGTTACAAAGAGGGAAAAATAAAATCTTGAGCAGCTAACTGGCGGATTGAGCATCTCACATATAAAGTTCTCATACAGAAGCTCCTATAAACCTTGTTACAATGGATCAAGTAACAAGTGAAGGGATATAAAGGATTCTTCTGTTGTCTACTAGAGAATGCAGCAGAAGAGAATGCGTGCGAAGGAACAGCAAGGTCAAAAGGCAGAATAAGGAAGTCAACTGGGCAGGATGAAAGTGGCTGTGTTTTGCAGGTGGAGGTGGCAGGAATGGGCTATCTCTATCCAGCTTCTAACTTCCAGTCAATTCTATACTGCTACCATATTATTTATCAAGAAATACTTGACATTTTTCCAGCCAAAAACTTTATGAATATCCATTGTCTGCAAAACAAAGTTTAAATTCTGAGGTCTACCCTCTCAGAACTCCACTATCAAGTCAGGTGTGCTGACTCATGTCTATAATCCTAGCATTTGGGATGAAGACACAGGCAGATCAAGAGTCCAAAGTCATCCTCAGCTGCACAAAGAGTCTGAGGCTTCTGTGGGCCATATGAAACTGTTGAAAATTAGAACAGGAGAGAAGGGGAGAAGGAAATGAAAGTTTAAAAAGAATGAGGAAACTGGGTGGTGGTGGTGCATGCCTTTAATTCCAGCACTCCACGGGAGGCAGATGCAGGCAGATCAAGACCAGCCTGGTCTACAAAGTGAGTTCCAGGATAGCCAAGGCTGTTACACAGAGAAACCCTGTCTCAAAATAAACAACAACAAAAAAAAATAAGGAAAAGAAAAGAAAAAAAAGAGGAGTAGGGAGAGGAGAGGAAGGGAAAGAAAGGGGGAGAAATAAAGGGACAGGAAGGAAAGAAAAAACAAAGCTACTTTCCGCCTAAGCCACTTTTTCCCCACCCCCCTCCAGACATCCTTCTCCAGCCACATTTGATTACAATTTTATTCATAAACTCTCCTACTGTGCATCCTGTATACAGGGCTTCTCACTCCTTCTTTTCTCTTTAAACCATGCCACCTGCACACCTTCCAGAATCTTTTTCGTCCCACAGTCCAGGTCCTTAGGGACATTCATCGCAGTCTGCTCAGAGGAAGTTCAGTATTCTTTTCTCTCCTGAGAGAACATGCCTCCCTTCTTCCCCACTGCTCAGACTTTCTAAGAGAGCAATGTATTCATCAGTCCTTGGTAATTGCCTAGAGGAGACCTAAGTCCTGTAGGAACAAATTCTTGATACTCAAAAGCATACAATTCCCTACTTGACTGGCAAGCAAAGGTATGATCGAAGACTGGGTATGTGTATTGAAGTCACCTGTAATATCACTTATAAAATATTATAATGCTATAAATTAAAGACCATTACAAGACAGAGCAGGAAATCTTTTTGTAAAGGCATAAGTTATTTTTAAAAAGTTTAATGGATTGCTGTTCAAGCCATGACTCAATAATTCATTCTGTAGAAAGAATTTTGGAATATGTTGCCAAGATCATAAACTTATATGATTTTTACCCAAATTTATAATAAAAAGTCACTTTGTAATAAAGTAAATTTATGCCATAATCTATGTCAGCTCCTTAGAAAATCAATGTATTTTGAGTAATTCCTAATGCAACCTCATTCACTGCTTAGTAAGGGCATATTTTGTTCATGTACAAGGTATATTCATAAATAATATTTTATTTATGACTTAGAACAAACTGACGGAATTAATATCCCCATTTCACAGACTAGGAAATTTGTTTAGGAAGGTTTTGGCTTGCAAAAATAGTAGCTAAGCCTAAAATCTCTGTACTTGGAGACACTGCCATATTTCAATCACCCAAGTCATTTTTGTTTCATTAGATTGAATTCAACAGAAAGTATATGTAGAAAGGAAAACTTAATAACTAGATTTCAAGGAGAGTTGGATGCTTTGGACTGGAGAGATGGCTCAATCGACAAAGCACTTGCCGTGAAAGTATGAGAACAGGGACTCAGAGGGCCAGTACCCACCAAGCAACCTGGGATGGCTTGACAGCCTACTTGTAATCCCAATCCTCAAAAAACTGAGACAGGCTGATTAGTTAACTTCGTAGAATCTGCAAGCTCAGGTTCAGTGGGGGATGCAGCCTTGGTAAATAAATAGATGAATAATCAAGAAGATACCCAATGTAAACCTCTGACTGCTCCATAGATGCCCCCACATGCAAACATGGATACATGTATGCATGCATACAATACACACATGCATATGCCTAAAAGACTTGAAAGCTCAAGCTGATTAATCTAAACACATACACAAAATTGCTCAGCCAGTACACATCCCTTACCTTTTTATTCAATCAACCTTTGACTAGCAATTTAGCCTAACACGATGAAGAAGCAGAAGGCCGAGAATTAATTTCACAGTGAGTTTACCACAGTCATCACTAATGTTTCTAAAGTTCTCAAGGTCATGGGATCATTTTTTAAAGGTTTTTAAAGTGTATTCTAAGCAGATTCTGTTGGCGGAGGCTGCTCGTCCATTTCCGCTGCCCAGACCCAAAATAATCACACTGAAACTATATTATTTGCAATACTGTTTGGCCAATAGCCTACATGTCTTTCTAGATAGTTCTTTTATCTTAAATTAACCCATTTCTATTAATCTGTGTATTGCCACGTGGCTGTGTCTTACCGGGCAAAGTTCTGGCATCTGTCTCCTCCAGCGGCATCATGGCTTCCCTCCTGACTCTGCTTCTTTCCTCCTCTATTTGCTTGGAATTCCCACCTTGTTCTATTCCGCTAAGCCACTGACTAAAACAGCTTTATTCATTAACCAATAAAAGCAAGCATATTCTGTCTCTAACTGCATTCATATATTTATATGGGTGGGTATGTATCACAGCACGTGAAGGTCAGAGGACACTCGCAGGAGTCAGTTTTCTCTTCCCACCAAGAGGGTTTTGGGAGGAGATCTCCAGTCAACAGACTTGACAGTAAGTGCCTTCACCCAATGAGACATGGCCACTGGTTCCCTCTGCTCTAATTTTTGTGAACATTGTCATAGTCATAGTAAAAATATTTTGCCTAACAAAATAAACATGTAGGCCTGCCCATGTCTGAGCAATAAAATGTTCCACAGACCCATTTTTATACTTTGACAACTGTTAAACATTCTATAAAGTGCATTGGATGTAGCATGTGCTTTACCCAGTCCTGGTACCAATCATCTGTGTCTGAAAGAGATTCCAAAGCTATGTAAAGATGTACGGATAGCATTTACATCAGCGCACATTTGATGTTTTAACACAATGCTGCCGCCACCTGCATTGCATGTGAAGTCCGTTAAACCAGGAAGAACATGATTTTCTTCCTCTTACAAGATCTATTAGCTAGAAACCCTATGTGTATAAGACTTGTGTGGGGAAAACTTTTCGTGTTCCTCAGATATGAATTTAGACATGAACTGGTTCCTCACCTTCAAAACAAAATAGTGTCTGGAAGTTCAGCCAAGCCAGCTTTTGTTTTTCTTTTTTGTCTAATTCATAAATAGATAGATAGATAGATAGATAGATAGATAGATAGATAGATAGATAGNNGATAGATAGATAGATAGATAGATAGATAGATAGATAGATAGATAGATAAATGTTCACTTTCTAGGACAAAGTTCAACTGAAGCTTGGTCTTGTTCTATTCAGGATCATCCCCTCTGCCCTCAGCTACTGACTGAAGAAATCAAATCGGAATCCTTCTTGCTAGTTCTTTAAACGAAATCTCAGTAGAATTTCTCCCTTGGAATAAGTGAACTAAGAATATTTCTTCAGGTTACTCATTCTTTAAATTACAGTTCTGGGCCATAAATGACAAAGGAAAGTTTAACTTTCCTATACTTAGAGCCAATGAGGTGGCTGAGCAGGTAAAAGGGCTTGCCACCAAGTCTCACAACCTAAATTCAATCCCCAGAACAAAACTGCCCCTCAAGGCTGTGTTGTGATCTCTAAATGCACATTGTGGTGCATGTGTGCACACATATTTGCATGCACACATACACATAAGTGTAAACATTTTAAAAAGTTGACACATTTAAAATATCAACTTAGAGAATAGGAGATAACTTTAAAACTAGTAGAGTATGCTGAACACCATACGCATGTCCACCCCATTCAAAGATGCTGTGGGTGTGTTAGACAGACAGGCAGACAAAGAGAGAGAGTAATAAGAACAATCAACCTAAGATCTGCTCATAAAATTCTGTGGCTACAAGTCAATTTCACATACCACAGGCACTCTTCCGTAAGTACACCTCAAGGATCTTTTCCCATTGTCGACTGAAGCTGTCTGTACCCTTTGGCTAATCCTAGCCGGCTGCCTACCACATTGGCCCCTCCCAACCACCACTCTGCCCTTTCCTCTTATGAATCTGAGAATCTCAAATCACTCACATCAGTGTTTTCACAAAAATATTTTATCCCTTTGTCTCACTTCTTACACCTAGTTCCTCTTCGGAGTTTATTCATGTTATTGTGAGTAGGAAGAAGCCTTTGTTTCCCCGGGGAGAATCATCCCACATTATGGATATGCCGTGTTTTCTTTACCCATTATTACATTGGTGAACACTTCAGCTGCTTCCGATGTCTTGGCTATAAAGATCCACTGCAGTAAGCATGGGCATTCAGGGCAAACACTCGAGTTTGTCTACAGTCTTCTCGGGAATGGAGGTGTGTCACACAGTGGTTCTGTTTCGGTTTTGGGGTCCTCTCCATGATATCCTTACAATGGCTGCAATGATTTGCCTGCCCATGAAGAGTGTGCAGGATGTCTTTTTCTCCATGTCTGTACAAACACTTGTTGTCAGACATGCACCTTCCATGCCACGGGTTGTAGGTGACGTCTCCCGTGGTTTGCTCTGCATTTTCACATGGCTAGTGGAGTTAGGCACTTTTCAGATACCTGTTGACTATTTGCATATTTTTACAACAATATCCATCTGCCCCTTTTGTTGATTTTTAAGTGGCACTACCTTTGTCCTCTCCTGCGTTTTGTATCTTCTCTGTGTGTTTTTAGATATTAACCCCTTAGCGAACATGTAGTCCACACGTACTTCCTCTCACTCTGAAAGTTGCTTTCTTGGTTTTCCACTCCCTTTGTTAGGCCAAAGCCACTAACTGGATGTATTTTCATCCTCTTTTTTGTCTTCATTCCCCGTTTTTTGTTCAAGAAACCAGTATAAAGAACGATGTCAAGCAGATTTTGCCCTAGGGTGTCTTCCAGGAGTTCTCTAGTTTGGAGTCTGACATTTCCATCTTTGATGTGTTTCTGATGGACTTGGTGTGCAGCCTGAGAGTCCGGTCTAAGATTTTGCATAAGGATATCCGGTCTTCTCTCTGCTGCTCATTGAGGAGACTCTCCTAAGCCACTGAGTGTGCATAGCATCTCCTCCAAATACCACAGACAGTGTAAGAACGTTTATCTCCGGGATCTCCCTCTTGTTTCATTTTCTTGTATACCTATGCTGCAGCTTTGGTCTTTCTCAAGATATGTTGGTTATACAAGGAAGGTCTTCTTTAGTCCAATAAAAATTAGAACTGGAAGCTTTTTTCTCACTATTTGGAGAGGGGGAGAGAGACAGAAACTGCACATAATCTGTAGATTCCCTTTGTCAAAATGAACACATCAACGTAAAATCTTTCAATTTATTTCTATATTTTAAATTTTCTTTTCTCCATGTTTCATAGTCTTGAACAAGTGTTTTATCTCCTGAGATAAATTAATTCTTAGGTACATTATTCATTTTGATATTAGTAGAAATGAAACTGTTTTCTTGGTTTATTCTGGCTTGATTCACTGCTGGTGAGTAGAAAGGCAATGATTTTTGCACCTGATATTGTGTCCTCCCAATTTGCTGAATTTATTCATGCTGATAGATTTTTTTGACAGAGTCCTTCGTGTTTTTTCCACATAAGATCATCTGTGACGACTAGAGACCATTTTACTTCTGCCATTCCAACTTAAACATGCTTTCTTTCTTTGTCTTATCTAGTGTCCGTGGCTGGCATGTCTTACTCTTAATGTTTCAAAGTAGAAGAGCTGAGATGGGAATCTTTGTTTGTTCCAGCTCACAAAGGAAAGTCACTTCGAGGGCTGGCTTTCTTCTTTGTTCGTTTATATTTTTGTTTTGGTTTCATTTTTGTGTCTTTTGTTTCTGGTTTTCCGTTTTTATCCCTGAGTATGTTGGTTTTTCATTTATGGACTTTGCTGTCTTGAGATCATTTCTTTCCTTGACAGTTGTGTGTGTGCATGGATGTGTATATGGTCATATGGATGTGTGTAGGTACACATGCGGGTACCCATATACACATGTGTACATGTAGGCAAAGTTCAGAAATAGGTACCTCTCTCAGTCACTTCTCCACATTGTTTTTTAGATAGGAACTCTTCATGAAAACGGGAGCTCACTGACTGACTAGTCAGGTAGTCTCAGGGATTTTCCTGTCCCTACATCCCCAGTGTTGGGATTTCAAGCTTGTGCTACCATTTCTGGATTTTTGCAAGTGTTAAAGATCCAAAATCAGGTCCTCAGGTCAATTGTCTTTCCTGCTAAATTATTCCCCCTGCTCTAAGAGTTATTTTTGGATTGGAAAAAAAAGTGTTCATTTTTATAAGGCAATCAGGTAATTTTATTTTATCCTTCATTTTGTTAATGAGAATATGTAGTGATGGGGGAGCGGGCCTGTTTTTCGTCCAGCCCAGCTCCCACACGGCTAGCTTATACCCAGAAATAACAACACACAAATTGTATTCATT
>LOEQ01001340.1:209779-222172 GCA_001685075.1 Bramus lutescens
CCCCCAGCATTCTGTTCTGTCTACTCCACCCACCTAAAGGCTGGCCTATCAAAATGCCAAGGCAGTTTCTTTATTAACCAATGAAAGTAACACATAGACAGATGACCCTCCTACATCAGAAATCAGTATGGCAATTACTCAGAAAATTAGCAAACAACCTACCTCAAGACCCAGCAATACCACTTTGGGGTATATATCCAAAGGATGCTCAATCACATCACAAGGACATGTGTTCAATTATGTTCATAGCAGCATTGTTTGCAAGCAGCTAACAGCCATGAGAACATTCACCCTTCTTTGAGATACTTGAGCTCTTTGTGAATTCTGCTTCCAAGTCCTCCCACAAGCACACCACAAGCTCAGTCCATGCTTGCAGTCCGTCAGCTTCAGTTCACGTGCCCACACTTCCAGATCAGTAATGGAGAACACACACCATACAGCATTCACAGCAGATGACAGATGGGGAGGGAAATACAAGCATCATTTCACTTAGCACATTCAACTAAAGTGGGTTTTCAGAGAACAAAGCATAAATTCTTTCAATAGATGATGTCCATTGATGCAAAAACATTCATGCATTCCTTGCTATATTTCTCTCTGCATAATCTTTTACCAAAGCCACAGGATTGAGTGACACGTCTCACCAAGTTAAATATATCCATTTTTCCATCAAATCTCTGCATGCATCCCCTCTCTTTCTCACTCATATTAGCCTTGCATGCTTCTCTACCACCATCAATCCCATACAAGGCTTCAAAAGTTCAAACAGTCTTCTGGTTCCATATCATAGCTTTCCTTTCATAGCACTGATGCAACTCCATCAAATAATGGGTAACAAATAAAAATAGAAACCCACCATCAAAGAGCCAGCCTGTGTGATGTGATGATGAGCTCCTGGATGAGAAAACACGTAGACAGGAGCATTCCTGTTTGCAGCACCTCTTGCAGTGACATGCTTCTTCCACACACATTTACAATCAGATGAGCCGCGGAGACTAAAAGAAGAATTCATATTATATATTATGCTTTCACCTATAAAGGAAAACAAGTGTTAAAAACAAAACTGAAAGAACAAAACACCATGACATCATGATCTCCCAATGAAAACTGGACTGTAACTGTGAGCAGCAATATCTTGTCATGGTCTCCTGTTGATGTTTCATGTTTCATTATCACCTTCTGTTACCGGCATATATTCAGACATTTTTGCTTAGTTCTCCACTAGGCCATTGCCAATAAGTGTTACAGAGATCTTGTATCAGCCAAGGTACCCCTTCATGCCCACAAAATCCAGTCCCTCATTTTTAAATTGTATTATTATTCTATTAACAAAATATACTGCCATGTGCTGTGAGATTTGTATGAATACCATATTCTTTATTTTACAAGCTTGAGTTTTGGCTAAATCACATTTTAAGATCCATCCATGGCTGCTTATAATCAGAGGCAACTTATTTAAACATTTTTGGAGTTTTCTGTGGTCTTGTATAATCCATCAGCCATGCAGCAGTCATTCTATAGACAGGACGATATTTGGCACCCTACATGATGCCACAGAACTCAGGGGTGCCTCCCTTTCTGCAGGAGAGGAAGAGAGGCCATAATGCAACTATGGCTGAACAATGACAGGCAAAGAACATCCTCACTTTAGCATAACAACAGATTACATTCCAAACTGACTATTACAATCTGCATGCCCTCTGCTTTTAAAATATACTGAAGGTTTTCTTGGTGTTTGACCACATCTAGTTTTGATTTGAGCAAGTACTCCTCTGAAAAATAAATAGTACTTTCTTTTCATGAGCGACAAAATCATATACCAAACTATGAACTCAAGATTATTGATCAGGTTATTCGAAATAATGTATGGTTTATGTCTTACTCTAACATGGAAGTTTGGGAGAGTGCTAAGGTTCCTTACTATATTCTTTTAGTAGTAGTAGCAGTAGTAGTGAGGTGTGTGTGTATGTGGGGGGGTGTGCATGTGTGCTTATATGAGTATATGTAGATACATAGATAGATATGACATGATACACACATGGAAAACAACTTCCGGGAGATGGCTCTCCCCTTCCACCATGCGGATCCCAGGCCTTCAGGCTTGGAAGCAAGTGCTTTACCAATTCAGCCATCTTGCTTGCCCAGGGTCCCTGCTACTATTTTTGTGCGTTCCACTTTATGCTTCTAACAAAGTCTGCAGTTATAAGATATATTGTGTTACATTAAGGCGTTTTGTTTCAACTTGCATGTGTTTATTGACATTGGGAACCAAGCATTTTGTTGTGGGCTTTATTGTTACTGACTTATCATCCTTCAAATTCTGTTTTAATTTACCTGCTGTATCTCCTCGCCTCTGTTTAATTTCATAATGATGTGCTCCCACATGAAGCAGATCTCTTAGCTGAAGAAAAAAATTCTCCATTAGATGGAACCTTATTAATATGGAGATCTAGTCCATTTATATTAAATATGATAATTGCTTCCTGTGCTTAGGCTGCAACCAGGTTATTCTATGCATTCTTTTCCTGGTTCCCCTTATTATTCTCTGCAGAAATTATTTTAAAATTTAGGTTTATTCCTATTCATGAGTCTGATAAAACATTTGTTATGACCTGTATTAAATTAACATCCATACTCATCAACAGAGAAAATAATTTCATTTTCCCTTTTGAAAAGACAGCACTCTGAGTGCCTGTCTTTCTAATACCTCTACAAATTACTGGGACAATAATAATACCAATAAAATGGTTATTGTTTATTGAATACCTAACTCATTCCACTCACTATGAAGTACTTTATACACTGACTCATTTTGCCCATATTACAGTCCTGTGAATAAGTATCATTCTTGTTCCCAAATAAACTGGAAAGCTGTACTACAGAGAGCTAATTTGCCTTGCTCTAAAAGCTGCTACATCTCAGAGTCAGCCTTGGGAGCAGTAATTTTGGAATCGGACCCCACACACTTTGCTACTATACTGAAATGAGTCCTTGCGAGGTGATAACCTATTGTTCTATTTTACTGTCTAGATGGTTGGAGAAAATTCAGCATTTAATTTAATTTATTTAAATAGCTATTAAAACTACCTTAGTCAAACACCTCATTCATGTTCCTAGTCAAATGTTATCACCACCTTCTTACCCTTTACTTTCCCATCTGAAACAATAGATAATTATATGTATGTATAATATAAAATAAAATATGATGCTTTATGTACTCCATTTTCTCCTTTCAGACTTAATTCATTCTGTCAAACTTATCATCACCAGCTCTTGCATAATTGCCCTTATTCATGTTCCCTCTTCACCTTCCCTACTAGAATGCAAGCCTCATGGGGAAGTGTGCTCACAACCACATCTCAAGCACCTCAAACAGTGCCCAAGACACAATGCTCACATGCAAACACCAAGTGAGGGAGCAAACAGAGTAATGACTGTGACCACCTCAAGGCCTTCAAGCTGCTAACTTCATCATTCCTAAGCTTGTGTCTTTGATTCACTTTTCCTTCCTTCTTTCATAGCAAAGGCCTTTGAGTCCAGGATGAAAATGTCTACTTATAACAACTCTTTTCACTTGCCCTTGGAACTATGTGTCTTTTAGCCATTATCTTATAATAGTTCCTGACACAGAACCTAATTCCCTGGATAATTCCATTTTTATCTCCTTATATGTAATTTTAAAAGTCATTTTAATAGAAGAGGATTTTTGAAAAAGGAATATATATCCTACCTCAGGATCTCCCACCACAATGCAAAACCAAGTGCTGTGTTTGAAAGGTTCGTCCACTGAGATATCATGAAAATGAAACAAGAAACCAAAAATGAAAAGTTAAATCTTAATTTATAAGCAAATAAAAATGCCAACCAATTAAGCCAAAAAATTAACTAAAGTATGAGGCTAAATTTTTCTATAAAAAGAAATTGTCCTTAAATAGTTATAAGAATAATTTTAAGATTCTATTGCTTATCACCATTTCCTTAACATTAAAAACATTAGCAACTACAAGGTTTGTTGTCTGTAGGTTCTGCACAGTTGAGGCTGTTACCATTTTACTAGCATGAATGTTACAGTGGACCAGTGCTTAACAAGAAGACACACAAAGACACAGGTAACTTCATACCAGGTACTTACAGAGGCAAAGATATTAAACCTTAACTGCACAGAGTTGGCTAAAAGTAGAACTGAGAGCCTGGTTGCTGAGATTACGGTCGCTGTGCAAGCAAAATCCTACCAGCCCAGATCTTACAATAACATACATGTATTGCCTTTTACTTCTGAAGGTCAGACTGACTAAGGGTTGGCACGGCTGCATTTCTTATAAAGAATCAGGAAGAATATATGCCCTTGTAAATGTCATCTGAGCTCCTTGGCATCTCACCTCTGACTGATCCGATCATTCTATCTCTTTCTCAGACTGAGTCCCCTCCCCTAACCCTATCAGGAGACTTACGATTTCATCAGTTCCAGCAGGATAATCCATAATAATTTCTCTTTTTGGAAATCTGCAGTTCAGGGACTGGGGAAGCAGCTCAGTTAGCAAAGTGTGTGCTAAACAAGCATCAAGTCCTTAGTTCTATCCCCAGAAACCACATAAAAAAAATAGGCATGGAATACACATGTAACACCAGCTCTTTGGAGAAAGAGGCATGGGGAACCCTGGGGCTCCTTAGATGCTCAGCTTAGATGGCTGCATGAACTACAGGCCAGTGAGAGACCCAGTCTCAAAACAAACAAACAAAGGCAGAGATGGCCTGTGAACAATCTGCATACATACATGGATCCTCAAAAAACACACAGGCACACACATGAAAAGATCCTTAATTGAATCACATCTGTAATGTCCTCCATTGGCATGTAAGCTGTCAGATCTACAGACATGAGGTATTAGGATACACAATTGCCTCAAATTCCTACTATACCATGTATTACAGAAAGGACAGGAGCATGTTAATACTAATAATTCAGTAGAGAAGAAAATGTGTTTTTTATTAAAGGGGGAGGGACTGAAGATTATATAACAGCAAATTCTTAAGGAGAACAAGATCCACAGGAGATCCATCTGTACTGATGGCAGAAAATACCAAATAATCCCACACTACTTCATAATTACATATAATAAAGGGTTATTTATTTAGGGGAGACTCACAGATCACTGTCCTAGATTACAGTCCTCTGCACCAACAGGGAACAGGAGCAGAGTGGTGCAGTGGAAGCATGCTGGAAGCAAGAGAGAGAGCACACACACTTTACAGCTGCATTTATAGTATAAGAGACCACGCACAAGTGGGCTGGTATCTTAAAGGTTACTGGCTGAAGGAGCTGAAGGCGCTCCCAAAGCACTGTAACTCCCTCCCTGAAAGGGACTTGCACATTGTAGGGACTAGACAAGTATCTGCAAACACCATCAATATTCTGGAGGACAAGCATTTACTGAGACAATATCAAGAAATCATACCTTGGTTGCTTCATTTGCCTCACCCTCATTAAAATTAGATGGTAATGAAATTATGTAATTATAATATTTGAAACTATTGCTATGACATAGTGTTTAATAAAAAAAGAAGAATTGCACACCCCCAACCTCAGTATGTATGAGGCAAAGACAAGAGGATCACGAATTCAAGGCTGAAGAGATGGCTTGATGACTGAAGGCACTGACTGTTCTCTGCAGGACCTGGATTTGCTTCCTAACACCTACAGTGAAGCTCACAAACTTCTGTATCTCCAGTTCCAGGGGACAATGCTGTCTTCTGGCCACTATAGGCACCAGACACACATGTGGTGCACAGACATACATGCAGGCAAAATGATCATACACATAAAATAAATGTTTTAAAGTATTTTTAAAGAGAATCTAATGTGGGATTCCCCTCTGTATGTTATGAATGCCATTGGTGAACAAAGACACTGCCTTGGCTGTTGATAGGACAGAGGAGAGCTAGGCAGGGAAAACTGAATGCTGGGAGAAAGAAGGTGGAATCAACGAGAGGCCATGTAGCCCCACTGGAGACAGACACTGGAACTTTACCAGTAAGCCACAGCCTCATGACGATACACAGATTAATAGAAATGGGTTAAATTAAGATGTAAGAGCTAGCCAATAAGAAGCTAGAGCTAATGGGCCAATCAGTGATTTAATTAATGCAGTTTCTGTGTGATTATTACAGAAATCTGGGTGGACAGGAAATGAATAAGCAGCCTCCTACAACAAGAATCCATGGTGATTCTCAGTTCACAGTGACTTTGCGGCCAACCTGGGATACATGAGATAATGTCTTTTTAAAAATATTTGGGGGATGTTCAACCTCAGAATAGCAAAAATCTAAACACACTAAAATTCATAAGATACTGCCAAAAGTAATATTTGAAAAATACCTTTTTGAATATGACACCAGCTTAGAACTACAGAATGAAGTCAAATCAAGTTGGAGGAAATGTCACAGTTAAGAGAAGACAAAAGCACACGTGAGAAAAAGAAAACATCAGTAGGAATTGATCAGCATAAATACGCTGAGAAGACGGCTCAGAGCACACAAGCTCGATTCATTCACTCCAATCCTGGGGTGAGAGGGTCAAACCTCAGTTCTCACCCACCCCTTGCAGAAGGCAGGGGCTTCTTCCTTGTCAGTTGGACCTCTGCATCAGAAGAGACGAGTCTTGTAGACAGTCTTTACCAGAAAGTCTCTGGCTATGGATTTCCTTCACTAAATAGGAACTGAGTCAATGGGACATGACTTCTGGAAGAATGGAATTGTCAGCACTCAGTTCTCAGGAACATTCAGAGGTAATAGTTGTTTAGGTTGCTCCCAGTTTCTGTTATTAATAAAGTCACAATGAACATGGCTAAGCAAGTGTCTTTGTGTTAGGATGGAGTATCCTTCAGGTTATGTTCCAGTGTGGCATACCTGGATTAAGTGTGGCATACCTAGATCAAGTGTGGCATACCTGGATTAAGTGTGGCATACCTGGATTAAGTGTGGCATACCTATATCAAGTGTGATATACCTGTATCAAGTGTGGCATACCTAGATCAAGTGTGGTATACCTGGATCAAGTGTGGCATACCTGGATTAAGTGTGGCATACCTGGATTAAGTGTGGCANAGTGTGATATACCTGTATCAAGTGTGGCATACCTAGATCAAGTGTGGTATACCTGGATCAAGTGTGGCATACCTGGATTAAGTGTGGCATACCTGGATTAAGTGTGGCATACCTATATCAAGTGTGATATACCTGTATCAAGTGTGGCATACCTAGATCAAGTGTGGTATACCTAGATCAAGTGTGGCATACCTGGATTAAGTGTGGCATACCTAGATCAAGTGTGGTATACCTGTATCAAGTGTGGCATACCTGGATCAAGTGTGGCATACCTAGATCAAGTGTGGCAAACCTGGATCAAGTGTGGCATGCCTAGATCAAGTGTGGCATACCTGGATCAAGTGTGGCATACCTGGATCAAGTGTGGCATACCTGCATCAAGTGTGGGATACCTAGATCAAGTGTGGTATACCTGGGTCCCAAGGTAAATCGATTTCCAATTTTCTGAGGAAGCATCATATTGATTTGCATGGTGACTCCACGAGTTTGCACTCCCACCAGCAGTGGGGGAGTGCTCATTCCCCTTGCTCCACATCCTTGCCAGCATGAGCTGTCATTTGTGTTATTAGTATTAGCCATCCCGTTCTGAGAGGCAGAAGATAAAATCTCAAAGTAGTTTTCATTTGCATTCCCCTAACAGCTAAGGATGTTGAACATTTCTTTAAGTATTTCTCAACCATTTGAGATTCCTCTACGGAGAACTCTATATAGATTTTTAGCTCATTGTTAATAGCATTGTTTGTTGTTGTTGTTGTTGTTATTAATGATATCTAATTTCTTGAGGTCTTTGTATATTTTGAATATTAGACCTCTATCATATGTGGAGCTGGTAAAAAAAAAAAAAACTTTTCCCATTCTGTAGGCTGCCTCTTTGTCCAATTGATAGTATCCTTTGCCTTACAGAAGCTTTTCAGTTTAGTGAGAATAGGTATTTCTCTGACTCTTACTTGCTCTTGAGACTCTTTTCCTCCTACTGGGTTGCCTTATCCAGCCTCGAAAGGAGGGGCTTTTGCCTTGTCTTATTGTATCTTGTTTTGTCCTGTTTGGCTCTTGGAGGCCTAATCTTTTCTGAAGAGGAAACAGAGAGGGAGTGGATCTGGGGGAAAGGGGAGGTGATGTGGAACTGGCAGGAGTCGAGGGAAGAAAGACTATGGTTAGGATGTATTGCATGAGAGAAGAATTTATTTTAATTTTTAAAAGGAGTGAGGGGTACTGTTTACAGTTGTAGCACTCACCACCTGAACTCCTACCACCTCACCTGCTGACCTCTCTCCTGAGCCAGGAGGAAGCGTATGGGGGGGCATACAGCACAGGGAGGAAGGGCTACTCTTTGCTGTCTCTGACCATGCTGACGGCATATGGCTGGGACCTTCTTTAGTAAAGCTAGAGGCTAGACAAGGCTCTGGTCAGTGTAGGTGTGATTTCCCAGTTCAGTATTATGCATTGGTAGCTATTTCCCAGAGGAAACCCCTCACACCATTGAAAAATCCTAGGTCAAATGAAATAAGTCATCATTTAAAATGTCATTCAGAGTAGTACATGGCAACCTCAAATAATAAGAGGCCGAGGCAAGAAAACTGTGAACTTGAAACCAGCCTAGGCTACATAGTGAATTCAAGACTAGCCTGGACTACATAGTGAATTCAATCCCAACCTGGACTACATAGTGAGAACCTGTCTCAAAAAATAATGAAAGAAGTGGGACTAGAAAACAACTGAGTGGTTAAGAGCCCTTACTGCCCTTCCAGAGGGCTCAAGTTCAATTCCTAACAGCTACATCTGGCTGCTCATAACCACTTATAAGTTCAGAGGATCAGAGTCCCTCTTCTGACCTCAACAGTTACCCACATGTGTCTTCACACGCATACCCACATACATATAAATAAATAATATAATACATTTTAAAAGTCATGTAAATAGTGCCAACTATTCTCAATTATAACACTGATTCAAACTGGAGGACCAAGTAGCATTGGTATTTACAAAAACAGAAATTTTTAACAAAGTTACAGAAATGACCACATAAATGAAATAAATGAGACGAAATGTAAGTGGTTGCTACAGACTACAGCATGGCCGCAGATTCATTGCTAAGCTTTGCTAATTTTTCAAAAATAATAGATCCATGATAATGACATTCTAGAATTATTCAAAACAAGAAGGCACAAGTTTTCATGGGTAGCAAGAACTGCTTTGATTGCTAAATCTAAAAAGTAAATGCCAGAAAAAAGTTTCTTAGACTAATCTCAGTATAAAAATTGGTAGTAGTCCTGCTGGGACTTCAAATCGATACATCACGAGGAAATTAATCAGCATGACTCAACATATTAACACAGGACAGAGCTGACAAAATCCAGTTCCAATGCTGTCTAAATGAAAACTTTCAAGAATAATTTTTAACTGACCTTCAAAGGGCATTGCTATTTCAAGTTATATGTTGATAGCTTAACACACACAAGGTTATGGATTTAATCTCAGTAACACATACCACACACACACACACACACACATACTCACACACACACACACACACACACAGTTCAAGTTATATGCTGATGCACTCAAAACAGATCTATGTGAGTCATTCCTTTAAAACTATCAATGGATAGAGACCATTTAACCTTTCTACTTATAGATTAGGAATTATTGACATATCATGTATTAATATTTTATAATTGTATCATTTTTTTATTTTTATTTTATGTATATGAGTGTTTGTATGTATGTATGTGCACCACAGGCATACAGTGCCCACAGAGGCCAGAAGAGGGCATCATAACCCCTGATGCTTGTGTTACTCTCTCTAATCCCATGCTGTTCTTGATCTCCGAGGGATCAAGAACAGCATGGGATTAGAGAGAGTTCCAAGACAGCCAGGGCTGCACAAAGAAACCCTATCTCCAAAAACAAAGGAAAAATATGAAGAAATAAATGAATCATATCTTTAGCTAGAGTAATAAGTACTTTGAAGGACATAAGCAAAATTCAAGTGATGAAACTATTACCAGAGGCAATAACCCACAAATTCCGAGTCACAAATTCAATTGCATCTCTTTATGAAGTGATACATGATTAGCATAACTGGAACACAGAACGAATTCCACTGATAATAGATGTCAACATGTTAGAATGATAAAATGTTCATTTAATTTAGGTCATTGGGTTTAAGGTTTTTGTTATTTTGTTTTAAAATACTTTGTTTTAAAACAAAAAAGTACTTCAGAAGTTGTCCCCACATAATGTAATCCTGGTTGGTAATATGAGTGTAGAGAACATCAATATCCATGGTGCTTTTATAAAATAAGTTATGGTAATAATGAATTGTATTTATGACTAAGTATGTGACATTTTTACAGAATGTACTTTAACTCTGTTTTCTGTTTAATTATTCATCTTGGGATGCAAATTCAATTCTAATTCCCACTTTATAAACAAGGAAATTGAGGATAAGAAAGAGGAAACACTGTTGTGGTTTAGGTTCGAAATGTTCCTCATTGGGTCATGTGTTTGAGCACTTTAGCCCCAGTGATGGCACTGTTTGGGGAAGTAAGCAAAACCGACAGGAAGTAGAGCATTATTTTGAAAAAGTGAGTCACTTTGGGGCTTTATAACCTTACACATTTCCTGTTAGTTCCTCACTTTCTGAGTATGTTTGCAGTGGGACCAGCCAACCTACTATTTTCTGCCTCTATGCCTTCCTTGCCTGTTGTATGTCTTTCTGTAGAGACAGACTCCATCCCTCTATAACTATAAGGCGAAGACATCTCTCTCCCAAGTTGCCTTTGTCAGGGAATTTTATCACAGCAAAGATTATTAAATTGTTTTGTCAGTGTAGAACCCAGCTATGATAAAAGCTCAATAGAGGCCTGAGTCTCAATAGTTTACCCTAAGGCAATACCTGGTTCCAAGAAAGACCACAAACTGAGACCACCCAGGCACCACCCAGGAACAGACCTTCCAAAGGAAATTCCTAACATTCCAACCAATGTTGACAGGATCACCTTCCAGCACACACCCATTACTTTTCAACAAGATACCCCTAGGCAAATGTCAGCCAATCAAGGATCCTGAACCTTAGGGGAAAAAAATAGTTAAGCATGGCTTAAAGCTGCAGCTCCTTTAAGAGATGTTTTCTGATTCAGTGGGAGCATTTAAATGGGGTTCATGAGCAGAGCGCTACAACTTGCTTAATGGTAACACAGACCTGCTGACGAAGAGGCAACTTATGGAGTTTGTTTGCCATTTGGTTAAGAGAGGTGCTCTTGCTTGGACTGCTTGATGTTATGCTGTATGACCTGGACATGCAGAACTCACAGAGAAATGAATGCTGAACTTGCCTAAAGGTGAGATGGCTCTTTGGGGATCCTGTTTCATTAAAAAGGTCTGCCAGGCATTCTACAGGATACAGAAGAAGTCAACTGATGGACTTAGCCATTACAAGACAGAACATATCTTCAAATTTCCTGCTTCTTGGAATAGTCTGCTGGATACTATGGGCCTGTAGGCTGAAGATGGATGCCCCAAATGCACAAAAGAACTTTGGATGACTGTCCAGGCAGCAAAATGTCTCTGTCAATTCTAGAGTTTTGGAAGTTATTTACAATGTACTTCCAGTTAACTTAGGTAATATTATATCCTTCTGGAGTCTTTGATGGAGTTGAAGAATAAATAGTTATAGGTTTCCTTAGTTATGATAAAAGATAAAGTAGATATAAATAATGTAACTGTAATTCTTGCTTGATACCTGTTTTGTTATATGTGATTACTATGTTAAAGTTAAAACCTTCCTTTTGATTTAAACAAAAAAAGGGTAGCTGATGTAGGATTCCCCTCCGTTTGCTGTGAATATCACTAGTTAATAAAGGAACTGCTTTGGGCCTATAGCAGAGCTATAGGGGAACAGAGCTAGGTGGGGAAAACTAAACTGAATACGGGAGAAAGAAGGTAGAGTCAGGAAAAGCCATATAGCCCCACCAGAGACAGACACCAGAGAGAACTTTACCTGGTAAGCCATAGTCATGTGGCGATACACAGATTAATAGAAATGGGTTAAATTAAGATGTAAGAGCTAACCAATGGATGGAGCTAGAAAACATTTTGAGTGAGGTAACCTGTGTCTACAGAAGGACAATTATCACATATACTCATTCATAGGTGCTTTTTAAACATAAAGCAAAGAAAGCCAGCCTACAAACCACAGTCCCAGAGAACTTAGACAACAGTGAGGACATTAAAAAAGACTTACATAGATCTAATCTACATGGGAAGTAGAAAGTAGAAAAAGACAAG